>CM046863.1:37100346-37514938 GCA_025617745.1 Heliocidaris erythrogramma
TTGTTTTGAGACATCCATTTGTCCAAAACCTCCATCTCGGTATTTAGAGCAGATTCTACGACATTTGGATTTTTATGAGAAAAATAGATTACGGTGTCGTCTGCATAGAGATGAGATGTCAGGGAGATCGTTGATAAATATACAAAACAATAAAGGTCCTAAAATGGAACCCTGAGGTACATCGTGGGTTAACTGTTTTTCTTCCGATAAAGAATTATTGACCTTTGTTACTATTCTGCTATTAACTAAATAATTCTCAAACCACTATGTCTTCACATAACCCTCTTAATACTTAAGTCTGCTCTTCCCAAGAGTATAATTCCATTATCTCCATATGGATACATGACACATATCATCACTAAATATTGTTTCTGATAATATGTTCCACCTCCTGGAGATTGACCCGTTGCATTCACATGACCTTATATTTTTTTAAAGGAAAATCCTATGTGGACTGCACAGTGAATATATAATGAACCATAATGATATGTATTAATGTTATAATGTTCATATAACATATCATTTTTCCAGTTATAGTTAACGATAACTTATATTGTAAAAATGAAATAAAGTTTGGCTATTGCACGACAAATTAAAAAGAAAAAACGAGATATCAAAGAACTTTTTTACCATTGATTTAGTATGCAACATCGCAAATTGTAACTTACAATTTAAAAAAGAAATTAAAAAGAATAACCGAGATATCAAATAATTTTTTAGCCATTGATTTAGTATGCAATATCGCAAATTGTAACTTACAATGAGTATAACGATTCAGCATTATTTAAATAATTACAAGTATAACGTTAAAAACTGATGATTAATCCTTGAATAATTTTGCATAATGAGTATAATTATTTCATTTGTAGACTTTAATTTATTATTTATTCATTAATATTTTTAACTTGATGTATTAGTGTACTTCGATAGTATTTTGTTGCTCTGATAATCAGCTTCACATTAGCATCAACCTGCATACATAACGTGTTAAAAGAGGGGGGTTTTAATCATCCATATAAGTTCTGTGTCTCTGACAGTAAAGGCCCGATCAGACTTCACCGATTTTCACTACAATAAAATAGTTGGACACTGCCAGGGGCAGATTTGGGACTGCAATTCGGTTATAGGGAATTGCTATGTGACCGGCCCATCCATCCTCAGCGTATATATAAGCAAGTTTTCTTACATATTCAATATGATTTTTATACATTATCAATATACCTTGGCGAGACCGACTTCCCAGTGGTCGACCAAATAATAATAATAATAATAATAATACATGTACATGAAATTTCTATAGCGCCATTATGCATTTTGATTCAATGTTCAAGGCGCTTTACAACATAAAGAAAATTATACAAACATAACACGAGAATGAATAACAAGGAAAGATATATATCTGTCTTCAAAACGCAAGATTGAACAAATGGGATTTTAGGCTGCCCTTAAAGGAGTTGCAGTTCTTAGGCTCATGTGGAAGTGAATTCCATAGGGCTGGTCCGGCATGAGCAAAAGCTCATTCCCCCAAGATTTCTTAGAAAGCGGAACATGTAGGAGACCAGATTTGGAGGATCGTATGAAAGTCATGCAGACGTAATTTTGATGGGGTGGCTGCTAATATTGTATAGCTCAAAATCAGCTTTACAGCTTTTAAAGTTTGTGAACGAGCAACAATTTTGACACTGTTTACTCAAAACACTTCTTTCTAATATCAAGATTTGAATTGAAAGCTCAGAATATATATATATATTAAGAATGGACATTCAATAGTTTCGTGATGTGTAACTCATTAACCATGACAACATCCATGAGGAACACATCCGCAACCAACTTTAAAGGCCAAGTTCACCCCCCAAAAGTGAGTTAAATCAGTAACATTAAATGAACAACCCAAAAAAATTTAATGTTAATGTTTTGCATTGTTTCATGAAACAATGATACGAATAACATGGGCTGTATGCAAATTGAGCCGATGATGCCATAAGCTCACCTTTCCTTTTGTATTTTATTATATGAAATTTCAAACATTTCAGTTTTCTTCTCCAAGAATGTTTGACTTCTCGTAGAATGTGTACGATTATCATTTTATCTTATTGTGATACATCTACGAAAAATGAAATATTTGAAATTTCATGTAATAAAATACAAAAGGAAAAGTTAGTTCATGACATCATCGGATCACTAATTGCATACAACCTATGTTATGCATATCACTGTTTTACGAAACAATGCAAAACTTCAAAATGCCGTAAATTTCTTATTTTTATCCGATTTTGATATTTTTTACTGTTTCGTTTATTTCATTTAACTCTACTGATTCAACTCAAATCATTATTTGGGTGGACTTGGCCTTTAAGACAAACAAGCTGATTCTGATAGCTACGGTGAAAAATAAGATAAGATTCACAAATAATTTCTTGGTACTGCAAAATTTCAATATGGCACGAAAAAGAGACATGATAACGAAGCTTTTCGACCTGCACTCATCAGGTTATCACGCAGGTATAAAACAAATTACTTGAAATCAACTATATTATACTCGGTGAACCCGGACGCAACCTAGACGCCGTAATTTCAGAACAATCGCAAAGCTTGGACGAACTCCTTTTGTCTGCACAGAAGAGGTTCTTGCGATTGGATATAAGCAGCTTCAAGAAAGCGTAAATGCGCTGAGCTTCTGGCCCGGGACATAATTGAAAATTGATCGTCGGCTTGATCTGTGCTTCTTATCTCTATCATGGCGACTTAGACTCACCACCTGTTCCTGAGCCCGTATTCATTGATCTCATGAACTTTGCCACTCGCGCGGTTGAGTTTAGTTTCAATGATACGATGTATTCACAGATAGATGGTGTGGCTATGGGATCCCCATTAGGCCCCGCGCTTGCTAACATCTTTGTTGGCTTTCATGAAATGCGCCTGCTACAGAACGCCACCGATCTTAATATAGTCCCACATGTGTATTGTCGGTATGTTGATGATACGTTTGCAATTTTTGATAACCGCGCAGCGTGTGAGGTTTTCCTTACACAACTGAACCGGCTCCATCCCGCGCTAAAATTCACATGTGAAATTGAACTGTCCAATGCGCTCCCATTTCTCGACGTTCTCGTTGAGAGAAGTGATGGGAAATTCATCACTTCCGTCTACCGCAAGCCCACATTCACCGGGCAATACACGAGATGGGACTCGTACAGTGCAACTTCATACAAGATTGGGCTCATTAGAAACTTAGTGTGCCGCGCCCATAGGATTTGCTCTGCGTGCAAATTAGCTCCCGAAATCGCGAAAATCAAAACTATCCTCCTTGACAATGGTTACCCTGAGCATGTTATATCTCGCACCATAACACGGACGCTGGAGGCACAATCCAAATCTGACACCAGATTTGGACCTGCAATTGCCGTGTATCTCAAACTACCCTGGAGGGTAAGGTATCTGACAAATACGCCAGTCAGATCAAACACGCAGTGTCACGTTGCTATTACGCGGTTTCGACACGCATTGTGTTTTCTACACACAGGATGCTACCGTCAACTAGCAAGGATGTACTACCCACCCCCACTTGAGTAATGTTATTTACCAATTTCAGTGCCGGTGCGATGCCAGGTACGTGGGCCGTACTTCTCAGCGGTTGGCTGATCGCATTAAACAACACATTCCCTCGATTATTCGGAACCGTACAACCAATCAGCGCACGCAGCCCGTCCGTGCCTGCAAATCTGAAATGCACGCTAACAGACCAAAGATAGCCAAATGCGATTCAGCGATTGGTCTCCACTTGCTGAACAATCCAGCTTGCGCACAAAGCTATGCCGACGATCAATTTTCAATTATGTCCCGGGCCAGAAGCTCAGCGCATTTACGCTTTCTGGAAGCTGCTTATATCCAATCGCAAGAACCTCTTCTGTGCAGACAAAAGGAGTTCGTCCAAGCTTTGCGATTGTTCTGAAATTACGGCGTCTAGGTTGCGTCCGGGTTCACCGAGTATAATATAGTTGATTTCAAGTAATTTGTTTTATACCTGCGTGATAACCTGATGAGTGCAGGTCGAAAAGCTTCGTTAAGATAAGATTCATTTGATATTAACATTCTGTTTCCATGGCAACAGTTTTTATAAATCAATTTTAGCTATACTCCAATTAACTAAAATTTGTAATATAATCAAACAGACAGCAACAGTTTTTAGATTAGTTTACCATTATTTTATGTTGAAAACAACCATAGTATTTAGTTAGAAATACAACACAATCATATGTTTGTTACCATGGTAACGGCCTACACATCTAGTAGTCACATCTATCACCCCTTTACTGAAATAAGTTATGAGTGTCCTGTAAAAGAGAAAATAATGTTCAGTATCAATACTCTTTTTTAGGTAACATCAAGGGATTTTGCTCAAATATCAGTTTTGTTCTGTTTCCATGGAAACAGCCATTTTCAAACACGATGGACACTTTGTATAACTATTATTTGGGTTTTAATCAAGTGAGAAACTCTTGATATGTTATTTTAAAATGTTACAATGTGTTTTTGTACTTTCTTAATCACGAATACATGACAATTTCTTAAATCCTATTATTTTTGATCCGTTGCCATGGTAATAGCCTTTGTGGTCACGCCCACCTTTTAGTTTAGGGCAAAAATGCACATTTTGAGACTTAATGGTCCCATCTAACAGAAAAAAAAAACCATTTAAGATTATTTCTAAGGAAGTGGGGACATTTCAGTTTTTGGCCCATAGACTATACTGATAATACATGGGATAACTGCCTTGTACATGTACACTGTAGATGTACCTTCAAACAGAGTTTTCAGTCAAAATGCGCATCCAGTAAATATACATCGTTCCATTTAGGATTTATAAAATGAGTTATCTATCACCTTATCGGATAATTTCTTTTCTGTTTGTGACATGACAATATACATGATATGTTTAATCAAGAAAAAGTTTTTAAAATGACCAATTTACGTTGGGTAAAAAAAATTGAAATATTGGTAGTTTTCACAAGCTATTATTTTGAGTAAATCACCGTTTTATGTTTCATTACGCCATACATGTGCGTGTACTAAATATCCTACTTCAATTGTGTATTAATCAGGTTTATAACTTGAAACTCAAAATAACTGATTTATCACTTGAAAAGTCTTAATCAGGTATTACATATTAGGTCAAACAATTGAAAATCGTGATTTTTGACATTCTTTCAAATTTTGAGCCAAAATGGAAAAAATGCGCGTGGCATCCGCCCGTACGTTATTCCTCGGTATTTTTGCAAGACTTTAAGCATGGATGCCGTATATATGTGTCTGAATGCTCTCATATCCATACGTCGTATAAGTTGGCGGGCTTATATAAACACAATGTACAAAGTCCGTACTGCGCAAGGGAGGGGACTCGTACATATTCATGAGCTTCCCATGAAACCTGACAGTGCGCGAGGTCTGAATGCTGCCATTTAATTATCGATAACCGTAAGTTGTGTGTGAATGCTCTCATATACCGCAAACCTTTTTTCTGAATTACTTCACCATGCAAACCTTCAAATCCTATGTCATATGAAAATAGGATAACATGGTGTGTCTGAAAGGTGGGTTATATCTACAGGAAATGTGCAATGATTTGGAAGTCTGTTTGGGTCCATTATTTCTTCAGTATGTCCAATGCATTGAACTACATGAAGATGAAACTTCTATGAATTCACTAACAAATCAGGAAACATTCTGAGTTGCAATTTGGATTGTTTCTTCTTTCTCATGATTTAAAAGATCACATTAACACTAAAAAGCCTGGCCGCAGTGGCTGGGTTATTTTGACGCTCTCTCTCTCCGCCGGATCTCGGCCATGGAGTGATGAAAATGTCTGTATCTTGGCACACAGAGTGTCTTATAAAGAATAAGCCTTTACAGTTTCATTTCTATATGTATATCATACGGTTTTATTCAGATATTCGACAATTCAACAATGCTACATCGTATAAGTAGGTACAATATGGAGAAATGTCCATTTTTTACAATGCCCGGCACCCATAGGTCAAAATATTATAAATTTAGTATCAAAAGATGCGTAACCCTCTAGGCAAAAAAGTCCTGAAAGTTTGTAGCGCAAAAAAAAAATATCCTTGAACATATTGCAGCGCGAGTCCTTGGGGTGTATTTCACCCCCACCCCGGGCCCCTCTGAGTGAGGGTTAAGCACATAAATTCAAATCACTCACTATATTAATGCTGCAATAAATGTAATTTAACTAAATCAGTTAAATCATCATGAAGATTATCATAGCCCTCCTTATATTGTACCAACATTTCTGTTCTGAATACAAATGCTGTATTTTCACATAACTTCATTCTCTTTTTTTGTATACATTCCAAAAAAATATTTGTAATCCACAAGTGTTATGTCGTCTTCATAATACATGGCATTAATTAACTAGATGAATCTTCGACCACGCGCGGTCTGAATTTATGCCTCCGCCATCACCAGATTGGAAATGTTTGGCATACATGTACACTCTAAAAAGGATTGGTTCAACAAAATTACAAATCTTTTCACTTAAAAAGCACAGGAGAGGGAAAATTTATTTCATTTCAGAACTGTTTGACGAATCCCGTACAAATGAAAAACTTAGCATTGATGACTTACAATCATCAAATACACCCAAGGAAATAGATATTTCAATATGGCACGAAAAAGAGACATGATAACGAAGCTTTTCGACCTGCACTCATCAGGTTATCACGCAGGTATAAAACAAATTACTTGAAATCAACTATATTATACTCGGTGAACCCGGACGCAACCTAGACGCCGTAATTTCAGAACAATCGCAAAGCTTGGACGAACTCCTTTTGTCTGCACAGAAGAGGTTCTTGCGATTGGATATAAGCAGCTTCCAGAAAGCGTAAATGCGCTGAGCTTCTGGCCCGGGACATAATTGAGAATTGATCGTCGGCATAGCTTTGTGCGCAAGCTGGATTGTTCAGCAAGTGGAGACCAATCGCTGAATCGCATTTGGCTATCTTTGGTCTGTTAGCGTGCATTTCAGATTTGCAGGCATGCGTGCGCTGATTGGTTGTACGGTTAATCGAGGGAATGTGTTGTTTAATGCGATCAGCAACCGCTGAGAAGTACGGCCCACGTACCTGGCATCGCACCGGCACTGAAATTGGTATACTCAAGTGGGGGGTGTAGTACATCCTTGCTAGTTGACGGTAGCATCCTGTGTGTAGAAAACACAATGCGAAAACACAGGATGCTACCGTCAACTAGCAAGGATGTACTACCCACCCCCCACTTGAGTAATGTTATTTACCAATTTCAGTGCCGGTGCGATGCCAGGTACGTGGGCCGTACTTCTCAGCGGTTGGCTGATCGCATTAAACAACACATTCCCTCGATTATTCGGAACCGTACAACCAATCAGCGCACGCAGCCCGTCCGTGCCTGCAAATCTGAAATGCACGCTAACAGACCAAAGATAGCCAAATGCGATTCAGCGATTGGTCTCCACTTGCTGAACAATCCAGCTTGCGCACAAAGCTATGCCGACGATCAATTCTCAATTATGTCCCGGGCCAGAAGCTCAGCGCATTTACGCTTTCTGGAAGCTGCTTATATCCAATCGCAAGAACCTCTTCTGTGCAGACAAAAGGAGTTCGTCCAAGCTTTGCGATTGTTCTGAAATTACGGCGTCTAGGTTGCGTCCGGGTTCACCGAGTATAATATAGTTGATTTCAAGTAATTTGTTTTATACCTGCGTGATAACCTGATGAGTGCAGGTCGAAAAGCTTCGTTATCATGTCTCTTTTTCGTGCCATATTGAAATTTTGCAGTACCAAGAAATTATTTGAAATAGATATTTTATAGCAAATAAACCACTGTCACCTTGAAATTTCTAAAATAGGTAGGCCTAGACTCCATACATCACAAACCATTTTTATGTACATATAATGACCTCTATGACTTAAGTTTGAACTTTGACCTTGAGACCCTAAAATCTAATCAGTTCATCGTCACTCCCATATGCAAACATGGGCCAAGTTAGAAGCTGATCCGTCAAACAGTTCTGAAGTTATTGCGAGAATGAACCATTTTCATGTACATACTTTCCTCTTTGACCTTTGACCTTGAGACTCCAAAATCTAATCAGTTCATCGTCACTCCCATATGCAAACATGGGCCAAGTTAGAAGCTGATCCGTCAAACAGTTCTGAAGTTATTGCGAGAATGAACCATTTTCATGTACATACTTTCCTCTTTGACCTTTGACCTTGAGACTCCAAAATCTAATCAGTTCATCGTCCCTCCCATATGAATACATGGGCCAAGTTACAAACTGATTAAAAAAAAACGGTTTTGAAGTTATTGCGAGAACGAACCATTTTTATGTACATAATTACCTCTTTGACCTTTGACCTTGAGACTCCAAAATCTAATCAGTTCATCGTCCCTCCCATATGAATACATGGGCCAAGTTACAAACTGATTTTAAAAAAATGGTTTTGAAGTTATCGCGAGAACGAAAAGAGGACGGACAAATGGACGACCCGAAAAACATAATGCCTACGGTGGGCGGAGGCATAAAAATGATAAGAATGTATTATAATCCCCCAAATACTGGCAGAGAGAAATTCTAGAAGATCAATATGCCATGAAAATAACCACTACAACAGTGAACCTCAAACAATATATCATACGCAGGTAAATTTGGCAAAAATTTTATTTCCTTAAAAATCAATCAGCTAGACACTCACATGATCATATTGAAATACAATTATAATACAAAGGAAAAGAAAAACTACATAAACAACAATATACAAATACATATATACAACAATAATACAATTATAATACAATTATAACACAAAGAGTAGCATCCCCTCGCCGGGTACAAATGGCCTATATACATGTACTTCAGAACATGTTAACTCCATTAAACTATACTATTATATTACTGGGCAAGGAAGTTACTAATACATGTTGCTAGGGATTGGATGTACAGAAAGTTGACTACTTTATGGAATGACCTATGAGAAGATCTGAAAACTTTCTCATGTACATAATTAGACATTTTTGCATATTCTAAACAAATTTCATTAAAATCTGTCTAACATATTACTAAAGTTATTGAATGAAACCACATTTTAAGATACATACAGTAATTTGCTATTTTCACATATTTAATGAGCTTTGACCTTTGACCTACATACCCTGAAATCAAACTTAGGCTGTATTTTGATACCATGTACCTTCATACTAAATTTCATTAAGATCCATCAAACATTACTTAAGTTATCAAATGGACACCATATTTTCGCAAATATAATTAGCTATTTTCGCATGTTTAATGAGCTATGGCATACTCGAAGATCAAACTTAGGCTATAACTTCATACCATGTACCTTCTTATCAAATTTCATTAAACTCTGTCTAACATTACTCAAGTTATCAAATTAAAACCACATTTTTCAGATTTTCGCAAATTCAATATCATTGCTACCACAGATTCATTCTGTAATTCAAATGTCCTAGGATTGATGGGAAACAAAAGCTTGTTCTTGTACATATGTGTATAAAATGGAACAGGTGCAGGACTTTAAGTACCTACATTAGATAGAGCTCATTTGCAGCATTGCCAGTGGTAGGTAATATTTCATTTCACGTAAGAGATGTGTCTGGAATGCCTGCAATGCTCCTCAACCAATAATCGCAATCTAATATTTCCAGCTCTACAAAGCTGTCATTCAATGCTCCTGAGAACATACTTTTGTACAGTGGAAACTCACTATAATGAGGACCTTGCATGGGACCATTACCTTGTTATATCAGCAATCTTGTTACATCAGATCTCTTTGAATCGAGTTTCCACATGTAGAGAAAACCTGTCATACAGCCATTGTAACCCTTTCTGTGCCACAAAGTTTTTGAACAATTGTCATAAATAAGCTTTTGAGATTTGACTTTGGATTCAATCATGCACTCTGCTTCATTGCTAAATTTTGTATGAAATATCTTTTAAGGCAATGGAAGATGTATCAATGATGCTACTGCTTCTTATTCAAGAAGAAAATAGAGCCATTCTTTGTTGAAGTACAATGCACACTTTCTTGGGCGGGATTCACAACCCAAGACACAAAAGGAATTGAATGAACACACATTTAATGCTGTATGACCAACAACAGAGATCTTCTATCCATCGTCTCTCCCATATTAAAACGGACACACATCTTCAGCTGTACTACTAATAGAGATCTTCTATCCAATCATCGTTTGACCCCCTTACATAGTTTGATCCGTTTGTCCATGAGCTGCTTGGTGGTTACAAGGTCTCTCTCATGTTAACCTACAGCCTATTATAAACGGGTGGTCCCTGCATTAAATCTTATGGGAATGAGAAAATTCAGCTGACAAAGGGTTAAAATGGAAAGCTGTCAATTGCTGTACTACTAATAGAGATCTTCTGTCTAATCATCTTTTGACCCACTTACATATTTTAATCTGTTTATCAGTGAGTGCGGCTAGGTAGCTTGTATCTCCCATGTTAAACGGACAGACATCTAGTGCTGTACTACCAATAGAGATCTTCTGATTGAGGTTGCCTGTGCTTGCATCCCAAGTATACACCTGTCATACAAAAAAAAAAGCATTAAAAATATAGTCGCCCGTGCAAAACATCAACTTATGTCAAATTTTCTCCTTATACTCCACAGTACCCAGTATTATAGGCCAATCCAACCATAGTAATGAAATGATTTGTGTGAAAGCAGAAAAATAAGAAAAACAGGATGGTGAAAGTTGAAAGAAATCGGACAAGGAATAATAAATTTATGGAAGTTTGAAAAATGAGATCACTACATCTATGCAAATTTCAAATTGTCAATTTGGCGAGTCAATTGTGACATACTCGTGGACAACTATCCTGTTTGTCGTACACATAAATATCATTACTTCGCGGGTTTTCTCTGAAGCGCCTTTACCCTCGGGGCAGTACTCAAAATATATTGGAGATACCATTTTGTTATAGGTCCTCATGAAAGATCCTACTGAGTAATAAATTTTGAAAAAATGACATTTAGTCATTCTGTGTGTTGGAGTGAATGGGGGAGTTGTCCGCGACTACATCACAGTGAAATCAATTACCTATTCGGCCAATTAATTCCTGTATGTATAGTGATTACAACTTTCAAAAATTCATAAGTTTCTTATTGCTTGTCCGATTTTGTTCAAACTTCCACGAATCTGCTTCTCTGATTTTTCCCCTTTCTTTCAAAATAAGCAGTTTTCAGCAGTTTGTTTTCCATATTCTTTCAAAGTAACTTGCCATTAAGGTTGCATTTCCCTTTAAAGGAACTAATTAAAGTTTCTCTGGAGTTTCTATGTGAAATGCGCAAGAGTTGGCTCACATTGGACTTGGTAGAATGAATGCAGGATAACTTAAAGCATCACCTTCCAGAGATCAGGAGGAATATCAGTTGGAAAAAAATTCATCACAAATAGGAGTTTTTGGAATGGTACTTTATTTTTTCCTTGCCGATTAGGACACAAACAGGGCCCTTCTTCATAAAACTTGTCATCAATGACAAGTTACAAGAACTGTTGTAAGACACTGAAATCCTTGCATCGAGTGGCTGAGAGCAAATTTGTCAATAAAAACCACTGACTATACACTTGATGAAACGCCCCCCCCCCTAGATCTGAACAAAAATTCAAGTTGAATTATCATCATTAAGTATTTGGCAACACCTGTGCCTGAGAGGGGAAAGGCGAACAGAACCACTGTAACCCTTAGGTCAACTCCTCCCTGTATAATAGCTGATAGGGATATGAAGGTGTACCCCTATAATTGGGGTTTCCCCCAAATACTCTTTTACAGTGGTTTTGTAACATGCTAAGGTGCGATTCTCCTCCACACAGAGCCTCCTATGCGAGGGACGGAGTGCTTTCCAACTGGAACTGCGTTTATGAAACAGGGGAGGGACGCATTAACACAAAAAACACTATCAACACTTGGTGTGGAACTCTAAATGCGAAAAAGACATGGATTTAGCTGTGAAGTTTCAGTGAAAAAGGTGTAAAATACAGTCAACCTCGCCTAGGTCGATCATGACGGGACTGAGTGAAATGCGTTGACTTAGGCGATTTTCGACTTGTGCGGAAGTCGAAGAAAATCTGACTTACGCGTGTATACATAACACGGGGACGCCACGGTGCGGACTGTGGAGCGTTCCGGCGGTTTGATCAATTGGGAGTTCTCATCACATAATGTACCATGATTTATATTGTGCCAACATTGAGAAAATGAGAACACACATGTACTGTGCCTTTAATGTACCCAGTATATTACTTCATACTCCTGTTACAAGTTGGATAATAATAAATTAACCAGACACGTCCAGTGATTAATTCCAATGTATTAAATCATCCCTTACATACATTTATATGCACATGGCCGTGAAGGCAGTATAATAAACATTTTGTTCTTCACATGAGAGAGCGCGGAGATCGCGCCAACAAGTCAGGAAATTTGTATAAACAAATTGGCGTGTGGTAGTTTCGACAATTATTTATTTCATATCGCCATCTAGTTCGACTTGCGCGGTGTAAATTACATGTTTTTCATGGTATTGTTCTGACAATTTGATCGATTCAGGAGAGTATTCGACCTACAAAAATTAACTTGTAGAAAAGATTAACACACGTAAGTCGTTGAGGATAAATTGGGACTTTTTATTTTCATCGACTTGAGCGACTATTCGACACATGCAACATCGACTTAAGCGAGGTTAACTGTAGTCTTTGTTTTGCTGTTGAAAAGAGTTAATAAACAAGGAATTGGCTCTTTAGTTAACCTAATCCCCTATTAATCATGAGTTCCTGGAGATTAACAGTAGGAGAGTCCTTCCCTAGTCCAGGGGACAGGAAGTCTGCTGTTTTCACAGCTTATGTGGATAAGCTTATTCACTATATAACACCTTGTCATTCACGACGAAAAGCTGTGAAAGAAAACCACGCCAAAGCAATGATGTTTGGACACCTCTTTCACTGCAAAATCATATTCATTTTCACAATTAGAGCTGGATTCGATCTCATAATCTGTGATTCAACAGGCAGTCGCTCTACACACTAAGCCGAGACCTACCAAGTCTAAGGCATTTGGCATGACAGTCACGCATCTGGGCTTTTGCTCACGCCTGGCCTCACAACTATCTCCATTACACATACCACGCGGCACGCGCACGGTTCCTCACCTACCTGGTGCTGATGCGTGGAAAATCACTCATTGCTGGTCTTTGAACTTGGTGTCTCTGTGAGCCCACTTGGCTCCTCAGGATAATACCACTAATGACATAGGGAAAAGAACTGATAGAGTTTGCACTTACTGATGATGTAGCCTCATCCCCAGCACAAGCAATGAGTTTATTATCATCTTGTGGTACAGGGAATAGAGCTGACTGAGTGAGTAGTTTCATGGTGGTTCCTCCAAAGAAGGTCTGAACCGAGTTGCATGAGACTAGGCTGTTACCATGGTCACCAACTTGCTGTCTCTTCATCTCACACATCTAAACATTTACAGATAGAAAAAAAAATAGATATTCATTTCTCATTTAATTATTTTAAAACTAGTGCTACAGAGCTTTTAACATTTCAGACGGAGTTCAAAACTTGTGCATTAATTCTATAATTCATTAACACTTTCAGGACAGGAATTATTAAAAAGCTCAACTGATCACATTTTGTTCTTCAAATTGGCAACAATATTATTTTTCTTTTAGTGCTACATGGCTATAATAAGCAGTGCTGTAGGACTCAAGTCAGGTCTCAAGTCCCTATTTCTCGGACTCGACCAATGGCGACTCGTGACTCAGGCGAAAATCGGGCCGAGACCGGCAACGAGACCGGTAATTTTTTCTGTTTTCTGCTTTTAATTTTAGCTTTAAAAGTTACCCCAGTGCACACACAAAACCCAGCTATTTTTGCGCACCTTGCTCGATCGGCATAACTGAACAAGAATGTGCCCAAATAGATGTTAAGATTAGTTGTTTTATACTCGTATACACTCATTATACACGTATGACACAGACAAGTATTGAAATTGATAACCATTTGGAGATTGATTAGTCTATAACACATGTTTCCCCATAGACCCTAGCCTGGGATACATGTATCTTGCAAAATGGGCAGTCTCAAACAGATTACTATTCCACTTGTATTTCAAGCCAGTATTATGAACTACAGTTTTGATCTTCTATTTTTTTTAAACTTGCAACCTATGTTCCTGTGGCAAAAAGTCAAAGTCTGCAATTTACAATTTGGCCTGATAAGGCTTGTTCACATAATTATGAGCCATTTGTCAACGAAACATGAACTTTCGCAAAAAAGGAGTGCATGTTCACTTCTTTAGTATTTTGATCAATAAAACTTCTGAAATTCCACCTGTCCAGTACATCAAACCATCTCCGAAAATCTAAACATATGCTTATTTTATCTCAACATTTCCAATTCAATTTTCTTACCTTCTGTCAGAATTTTTAGTGTTAATTAGCTGGAAATCTTACTGAACTTAATCTTCTTTAATTCTTAAACACCAAGCGACATGTCAAGGCAACAAATTACTTCTTTGTGAGCAAGCTTTTATTGTTGTCTGCATTTGTACTAAGAAAAGTTACCATAAATTGAATTCTCTGACAAATGGAAGTTTTAAAAAAACTATTTATGTTATAGAGAGTTCACAGTAAGGCATTTATCGGATATAGTATGAAAAAAATTGCAATTTAAGATGTTCCCGTCGGGGCTCGGACTCGGACGGGATGGACTCGACTACAGCACTGATAATAAGGTGTAATGTCTTTGACAACAATATACATAGTTAGGAATTTTGTCAAAAGGTTAAAAAATTGCCAATTTTGATATAAAACAATGATTCTGAACCTCTTTACATTTTGTCAATTTAAGGATTTTAAAGCTTATCCTCGATTTTAAAATTTCTGGCATCAAATGCAATATGGTCATGCAACAAAAATGGACATAGTATGTGCAGAAATTTATGCTCTTTCTACTCCTGTATTCAGTATATTTTTTAGAGCTCTAAATCAAAAGTTCTTGAGCCAAAGCACAAAATGTGGTCAATTGTCTCGAAAGGGTTAAAATTCATACCTTATGATTCTTCAATTCATATATATATGGACAAGATGTGATGCATTTTAGATAATACAAATCAAAGTTAAACTACTACAAGTACAGTATTCTATAGAAGAGAGATTTCCTGTTTAGAGTTGACACTCAGAGACTTTCCTGCATACAATTTCTATCATAGTTCTCCCCCCCCACACTTTCACTCTTTTTACTTTGTACCGTTCCCCCCCCCATCATCTCTCACTCCCTCTCTCTCCCCCCTCTCTCCCTCCACCTCCCTCCCTCTCTCCCTCCCTCCATACCCCTCCCTTTCTTCCTCCCGCACTCCCTCCAGAGCTGCCAACCTCTGGCCAAGCTTTTCCGTACACGCCAAGCTGAAAAATCGTATTTTGGCGATGAAATCCGTAAGTCCCCAAATACCAAATTTTTAACCTGCAACTGCCACCAAAATTGTATAAGTTAGATCTAAAAATGTCCTAAAATTACTCTTTATGACACCTCAATAATTATCAATGGGAATAATATAATTATCTAGATCTAGAAACATAAAAAACCAGCTAAAAACTCACGTTCCCTATTCATCCTTTCGATTCCACTACGGAGCAGCTCCACATACTGCCGCCTTACACCAAGCAGCAGCCGCGCCGTGCTGCCTGCGGGCTAGGCTGGCCGGCCGCCTAACGCCTCGGTGTGTAAGAGCAGCCGCACCGCTAGCGCTTGAGCTCATAGCTTGAGCTAGAAGTTTGCATATGGAAGTACGTTCGCAGTCTCCTTTCTGTATGCACTTTAGGTACGTACACAGTGCGGAGTTCCGGGAACAGCGAAAATAATACAATATGAGTGTGAAAGTATGAGTGATAACAAATACAATACGAATAGTGCATAATCAGATTTCTTCAAATCTGTAGTTTTTAGGGGAAATCCGTACTTCCGTATTTGTGTTCGAATTCCGTAACAAATACGGAAAATCCATACTGGTTGGCAGCTCTGTCCCTCCCTCTCCCTTACTTTTTTTTTCTCTCTCTCTCCACTCACCACATATCTAGCTGCTGGGTGTGATTTGGTAGGTCTGAAGGATGCCAAGCAGTGTCTTGTATGGGGTTCAAATGCTACACCTGTGCAACTTCCTGTTTTAACGAACAAAAATATCTTCTGATACACTTTACATAATTATATATACAGATTGCCTAGGCTACATGGAAAATTTGAATCAAATGATGATTGCTCTAACTGGTATGGTGTTTCTTTACACATAAAGTAAGAAATTTCATTCATGTGATATTTGTCAGACACTGTCTGACAAAATCATGCATGATGGATTGGACCAAGTCTTTGTTATGATATATGCACACATTACTACAAAGCAATCAAGAATAACAACAGTAATAGCTACATTTATAATTCACACTTATATCCATCACAGGGGATGTTCAATACATACTAAATCCTACTGTTACTTTACATAAGCTACCTTAACCCTAAAACGGCTGGGGGTGGATTCAACTACCCCCCCCCCCCCCCCCCCCCCCCCCCCCCCGCTGAGAGAGTGCCAAAATAACCTGGCCTTTTGGGGGTTAAGGCACTGAAAGCATTCAAGAATTACTTCCTACCAGATACCCTTTTACTACGCCCGAGTTGAAAGTGGAAAATACAGATTAATGTCTTGCAAAAGAAGTGTCATACCATAGTTGGGACTTGAACCACGAATCATTTGATCCACAGTCTGGTGATGTATCCAACGGCATTCTTAGATCACGACAATGATGGCAGTAATTGTTACACTTACCTTCTAGTTGTAGTTTATGCATTCTGTACTCCTCACAAGATAACTGCTCCCAGAATGAAGCACCCTCTAGTGTCCCTGTAAGTAATCCACCGCATCTGAATGTATGGAGAGGGAAGGAGAGATAGGATGTGTTAAGTCCGGCTCACATGAAGCATGATTTCACTACATCGTGACGCCTACTGCATTATTCAGTTCAATCGAATACAGGCAGCAGGAAGCAGTGAGCAATAGGCCACTACAGATAAGAGATGGATGTGCTTGGCCATGCTCACACACACACACACTCTTTTCTCTCTTTTTCTTCTTCTTTTTCTTGTCCCTTTCTCTCTCTCTCTCTTAGCTCTTCTTCGTTATTCTTCTCTTGATGTATTGTGGCGTCACTTCTCGGGCATTCTTACATCTCGTTTCTACGCGACAATTTTTGCGCGTCTTTTATTTGCCTTTTTGTTGTTTGACGCTTAATAAATTTGTCATTCCTTGACAAAGGGCTATGCCCGAAATATCGGATTATTGACATCTTTACGGTTTTTTGATTTATATTTGTCTTTTCTATTTGTATTTTACCAAAACCGATGCAGAACACTTTCTTTATATATATATATATATATATATAAATGTGTGAGAGGTTTGACAATCTTCGTACTCATTGACTGTGTCATCGTAGAAATATTATATCTTGTAAGACGTGCAAAAGCGAATGATGACACGAGACGTAGCTCTAAGTCCGTTGCTAGTGCCAAGCTTTCGGCGTGGGCGCCTTTATCACGGCTGTGTTGATGTTGTGTTGTTGCTTGAGATAACAACACAACATCAACACAGCCGTGATAAAGGCGCCCACGCCGAAAGCTTGGCACTAGCAACGGACTTAGAGCTACGTCTCGTGTCATCATTCGCTTTTGCACGTCTTACAAGATATATATATATATATATATATTGAAATTACCGAATCGAAACTAGATTCAATTAACAATCAACTTGATGAACAGAAGAGTACACTATGGAACAATACTTTGGACATGGACTATCACAATTTTTTTTAATCACTTCAGAGAGGCCTAGACATCAAGAGACAGGAGATTATTGCATCAAAAGAGCGGAAACTTATTCGCGACTCTCGCCATTGCAAACATATGTATTGTTCCTTTATTTCTAGTAATTCAAATAACGAATTTGACTCACAACTTTTGGCTTGGCCGATAGATGATGAGCGTAAGAAAAAAGTAAGGAAAAACCGACACTTTAGGAAAAGAAAATATACAAACAGGAGAAGACTATTCCAGAATGAGAGGAATAATTCTACAAACAGAACGCAGCATCATGATATTGCACCACCAGATTAAGAGAAGAACGGTAACCTGCCCACTCGCACCCCCAATACGGTTGTCAATTTGTCAGATTATAATCTCACACAGGCTGAATTGAACCTACTTTCAAAAGGATTAAAATTTTGCCCCACACCTCCAAACATAGATGAACTGAAACTCAATGCTGATATTGCAGAATTCAAACGCTGTATGCTATTAAAAACGCACTTTTCTAAGAAAAATCAAAACCCAAACACAAGAGTCCCCACAGTAGAGACTGCCCTTAATCAAACGGACACACAAACACAAGTACGTGATATGCCTAAATCTCTACGAATGAAGAGCACTTGGACCCCAACTGTCAATGATCCAGATCTTCACAAATTTCTACAGCAGGTCGACACAGGGATTTCAAACTTAATTACCAAGACAAAAAAGAAACAAATTAGAAGACATGATAATTTAAGTAGGGATGAAAGGAACGCATTGCGTGATTTAAGAAACAATGGTGATATTGTAATTAAACCTGCGGATAAAGGCTCCAGTACTGTGGTGATGTCCACCCAGTCGTACATTAATGAGGGCCTGAGGCAACTGTCTGACGAACTTACATACACACGTTTAGACCATGATCCTACCTCACAACATGTGGATCAAGTAACGTCCGCTGTACAACAATTGGACGTTGATCCTGATCTTAAAAAGTGTCTTATCCAAAAAGATGCACGCTGCCCAAATCTTTACTTCCTTCCAAAGATCC
This sequence comes from Heliocidaris erythrogramma, assembly GCA_025617745.1. Taxonomy (NCBI): domain Eukaryota; kingdom Metazoa; phylum Echinodermata; class Echinoidea; order Camarodonta; family Echinometridae; genus Heliocidaris; species Heliocidaris erythrogramma. The sequence goes on from CM046863.1 coordinate 37,119,329, forward strand.
ATAAAGATATATATATATATATTGTTTCGGGATGCGCTTGTCCCACAGTACCGATATCTAGATTGTTAGACTTCCATCTTAGACCCCTTGTTAAAACGCTTCCCTCTTATCTCAAAGATACAACGGATTTCCTTAATCATATTCGTATTATCAACTCTAATCATGCCCCACTACGACAAAGATCAATTCTAGTTACTGCTGATGTATCATCCCTATATACCAACATCCCACACACAGAAGGACTAGATGCATGTAGGAATGCACTTGATAATCGCCCAGACGCCAACCCCCCTACAGACCAACTCATTCGCCTCCTTGAACTGATCCTCACACTTAATAACTTTCAATTTAATGGAGTAAACTATTTACAGATTGAGGGAACAGCAATGGGGACTCCTGTTGCCCCGTCAAACGCCCACCTCTTTATGGGTAAATTAGAGGAAAAAATACTCAAAGAACCTAATTCAATATTTCCTAATTCATGGAAAAGATATATTGATGACATCACTTTTATATGGGTAGCCTCACCACGCTTACTCACTCGCTTCCAACAAACAATGAACACGATCCACCCTAAAATCAAATTCACATTTGAATCTTCATCATCTCATGTGAATTTCCTTGATATAACTCTAAAGTTGGTAAATAATGCACTACAAACAGAGTTATACACCAAGAAGACGGACTCTCACTCATATCTCTTACCCTCATCTTGCCACCCTCGTCATGTTTTCTCAAGCATACCATTTAGTCAAGCACTAAGAGTAATGCGTAACTGCTCTGAAACTGACCGCCAAAATCATCATCTACAGAACTTACAAGGTCACCTTGAAAATCGTGGGTACAACCCCGATAAAATCAAGAACCAAATTGAACGAGCCCGGGTAATACCCCAAGTAAACCTGTTAGAAAAAAGAGAACGCCCAGCATGCAATCGCACCCCTTTTGTAGTTACATTTGGTCCCGCCACTTCAAAACTACCGAAAATCGTTAATGAATGCGCTGAAATATTGACACAATCTGCTGATTTACGCGAAATATTCCCAGAACCCCCCATGGTTGCCTTTCGCCGTGCACGCACGCTCCGTAATCTCCTGACCTCTTCTGGAGATCCTAAAAGAACCACCCATCATAGAAATTCAAACGGTTTTTTTAAATGCGGTGCTAAGAGATGTATTTTGCACAGTTTTGTTCAGGTGGGCACAAAATTTAAAAGCACAATCACAAGAGAGGACTTTCCCATCACTTCCAACATTCACTGCAGCAAGTCAGATTGGATCATCTCATCACTTGCCAGACGTGTCATAAACAATATGTAGGGAAAACCGAAACTTCATTATACACAAGATTTAGCAACACCAGGTCTGAGATTCGTAATTTCAATACCCCCCACAATAAGGTACTCCCATACACTATCCATTTTAATCTTCCAGATCATTCCATTAATGATGTTCGCATCACCGGTATAGAGAAAATACAAGTAAAATCTCGTAGTGTAATCCTCCATAGAGAATCTTTTTGGATCAGCAAGCTACGTACATTGTCCCCACACGGTATTAATGTTGACCAATGAACCTTAACCCTAATCCCTAAGTCTTGTAGTATTACGAGACCACCTCCCACACAGCACTTACATACATACCTCTATGAGACACACGCCTATATGAGAGACACACACCTCCAGTATACCAGCTATCTCCTCCGTAAGTCAAAATTATATTCTCATTATATATTTTTTATGTGTGGTCATTCTGCCATGTATACATGTATTTGAAAGGTAAATATGAACATATGCATGCTTTAAATCTTTCTAAATTTGATAACTTGTTTGTGAGATCTACGGGTCATATTTGTCAAATGTTGAGGTGGCGTATTGGTACCCTCGGATACGAGTTACTCATGCTACATAACTTGATTGGCAGTCTTAGGCATGGAACTTGGTGTATATTGTTTAAAAAAGGATAATGCAGTATAGTTAATGTGACTGTCTTTTGTATTCTTTATGATCATAACTATCAAAGTGCTCCTCACCCCATTATTTGATTTTATATCCTACATCATAAAATTCTCATGCAAAGATTGGTCAGGAATGTCTCACGTGACACAAAATACTTTCACCATGAAGAAAAAAGGGATATCGCGTGACGTCAGACCTCCGTATATTTTTCGATATAAAAATATTATGACGTCACTTTTTTGTTTTTCTGGATATTTCGAAGCTATCGATATCGCGACAATATATCGCGATAATGTTTCTGTCTATGGCTGAGAGATAATTGCTGAGAGAGCCGCTAGCTCATGTACGTATGTGTGTGTATGCGCGTAGTGAAGTGCAGATGACCCTACATGCACGTTGATCTCCGCTGCACTAGTCGAGTCCAGCGCTAGCGTTGGATTAGTGCCATGTAAATCTACAATACACCTTACGAGAAGGGGTCTATTAGCATCTCTTGTGACTTGGGGAAAAGTTCAGGTTTCAAGTTTACATTGTTTAAATGGTTTCATCGTTGGATTTGTGCCATGTAGATCTAGTCTAGATCTACAGTAGACTATAGACAATACTTACAAGCAATGCCAATGGCCAGGCATCTTTTGTGACTTTGGGCAAATATGGTGAGTTGTATACATTTCATATAGGCTAGAGTCTAGCCTATAGGTCTAGGAATAGGTCTAGATTCTTTAGTTTTATTATTGTTTATCTATCTAAGCTTACTCTGGTAGGATATAAATCAAATATACCATGCACGCTTTTCGAGGCACCAGTTGAATTATGGATTCTTCGGTGACTGGCATAGTTACTATTTTCTTCGGGGCTGCGCCCCTCAGAAAATAGTGCTATACCAGTCACCTCAGAGAATCCATAATTTCAACTGGAGCCTCTCAGTGCAAGGTATATTTGATTATTATTCAAAAGAGTTGACCTATACGCTTACATAGAGTATACAAATATACCAAGCTGTGAGAAACTGTAGTGGAAATTATTTATCTGAGGAGGGACTGGCATAGTACTATTTTTCCAATATAATTTCGAACTAAATGCTTGGTATATTTGTTTTATATCCCTTCTTTACAACTAATTTAAAAAAAAAAACATAAAACAATATTTTGACTAACCTTATCGACGGTGACTTGCCTTAGCTGTTTGATCGAAGACCTTCGAGTTCGAATGCTCGATAGGCCTAGGCTAGCCTAGAGTAGACCGAAATTTTCTGTCTCTCGTTCGTTAGCCTCTTATTTGGATAGGGTCGGCCCTTCACTTAGAGAGCTAACGAACGAGAGACAGAATTTTCGGTCTAAGACTAAGCCTAGAGTAGCCTAGACGAAAAACGGTGAAAGTCTACAAATAAAATTATTGCTACATGTACATGATAATCTAGATCATGGTCTATGCACGACGTTTCCCCAATTTTTTTAACTTTCTTCGTATTCGAACTGTCAGTGGAAGCAATAAAATCGTCGATATTAGCCCCTTGTAAGAGGTCAAAGCGAACTTCCTCGGAGGCTAGGCCGCCATGTTTGCTTACAATATCCGATCCGAACAGATTTCTACAAGTCCAATCACGTAGACCAGTGAAAACCAGTATAACCAGTTTAACTATTTGACCTTGGTATGTTACTTACAAGTATGTTACTTACAACATATTTGGTATGTTACTTACATACGCCAGTAGCTGATTCGGATCCAGGCGCGGGGCTAAAGTACCGGTGACTTGCGCCGATAGTGCAGGCGGCAAGGTTATGAGCAGTCCGTACAAATTAAGGTCAAGGACTCGCTTAGCGGGTCGTCTGAGCGTTCGAATTTGAGACAACTTTTCTTCAATGAACAGTGACTAAGTGAGCATGCGCAGTAGCGCCTCGGAAGAAAATATTAAATAGAGCATGCGCAGTTCTGCCCAGGAAAAAATAGTGAAAGATATTCGGAGCTCTGACAGAGATTTGTTTTCCTAGTTAAATTATATTTTATCACGTGATCACCTATTGACCAATCATGTATTTAGAATACTCATGAATATTCATAGAAGGGATATAATGAGAAATATTAATATAATTATAAATGTAAAATTGTATAGTATATTCAGAAGGGAGTGTAAAACCAAGCACAAATAGATGAAATCTAAGATTAAAAAATTTGTTGTTCAACATTGATTAGAAAGAGTAAAATACAGTCAAACCTGTCTATAGCGGCCACCGAAGGGAAACGGAAAAAGTGGCCGCTATAGACAGGTGGCCGCTATAGACAGGTCGGCGGCCATTTTTATTTTTTTGCACATACACTGTTACACGCAACAAAGTTAGTGTACATGCATTCATATATCACTTAGGAAAACAAGCTATATATCAACAGATTTGACGTATAACATGTCATATGATATATAAATGCTAAAATAATATGTTTGTTGTCAATAAATGAGAAAAACAATAGATATACGAGCAATCTGTGTAAAATGAATTTTCCCTCAAAATACCACGTACGTACCACCCGCGGTAGACTGCTGTTCTTGATTTTTATAGTCTAAAAACGATGTCTAATCATGCTTTTGCTTTCTGTCAAAAAATTACAATAATAAGTTTATCTTTTTAATAAAATCGTGCAATCAATTTTCATTCAATAAATATTTGCCTTTTGAATGGTTTAAAAGAAGTTTTAACTGTTTTGAGAATAGGCGATAGAAGGTGCTCGCTTGCATTCGTCGAAAGTGCGAACGTCGACAATGGCCTGGATCGCCGGTGGCCGTGGACGATCCGAGTCGAGTTTTCACGCCGTTTTTCAGCAGGACAATCTCTCGTACATGAAATCGTTATTATTGATCTTTAAAAAAAATAATACTTGGGTAGTATTTTATTATTTTCACTTTCTAAAAAAAAATCACTCTTTTATTATTTTTTTCAAAAGTTTTAACGCTTTAAATTCTTTTTTTTATAAATCTTTTAAAAATAAAAAATTATATTGAAGTGTACGAGCCTGTGGTATTGCGCAATGGCGATCAATATCAATGCAATGCCGACCGCGATAGCTTAGGAGAACAATACAACTAAAGTGCAGGGGATTGCAGCTGGATGGTGCGAAGATTACGTAAACGAACAATACTAGTGCTTTATTCTTACTAAAAAGACTTTTAATCTCTAATTAGTCGGCAATGTGGTGAAACTATTAGATCTTCAGGCCATTGTAGAATCTATTCACGACGTTTGTGTGAGAGTGTGACTGAGCTAGGACTCGGTAAACACATCGCGCCTATATAGCAAAAACTACTTTTTTGTGCATGAAGCTACAGCTCGACTCGATATTAGTGGCCGCTATACGCGGTCAGATATTGTCCGAGGGAAACATAATGGGTGGCCGCTGGCCGCGTTAGGCAGGTGACCGCTATATGCAGGGTCTACAACACAGTAATTTCCTGCGGGGGATATTTTGGTGGCCGCTATAAGCAGGTGGCCGCTATAGACAGGTGGCCGCTAAGACAGGTTTGACTGTATATTAATACAATGTAAGATTACATAGGGTACCGGGTACACGTGGAATACCGAAATGCATGCTTTTTGTGTTTAATCGTATATAGATCGTCCCGATGAAGGCCGTATGAACGGCCGAAAGCTTGACATGATATAACAATAAAGAGGAATTTCATCAAAGAGCTACGTCGCCTCAGGTTAATTTCTTTCAACTATATATATATCCTGTAAGATGTGCAAAAGCGAATGATGACACGAGACGTAGCTCTATGTCCGTTGCTAGTGCCAAGCTTTCGGCGTGGGCGCCTTTATCACGGCTATAAAACAAGCAAATAATACAAAGTAATACGAACTAAATATAACATAATCAAAGACACTGAGAGGTAACATAATAAAGTGAATAGGGTAATAGACAAATGAACGGTAACGGAAATACATAGAAACATATAACTATATATATTATTATTATTATACTTACATACGTATACTCAGATACTGTATATAGTTATATGTTTCTATGTATTTCCGTTACCGTTCATTTGTCTATTATCCTATTCACTTTATTATGTTACCTCTCAGTGCCTTTGATTATGTTATATTTAGTTCGTATAACTTTGTATTATTTGCTTGTTTTATAGCCGTGATAAAGGCGCCCACGCCGAAAGCTTGGCACTAGCAACGGACATAGAGCTACGTCTCGTGTCATCATTCGCTTTTGCACGTCTTACAAGATATAATATTTCTACGATGACACAGTCAATGAGTACGAAGATTGTCAAACCTCTCACACATTTATATATATATATATATATATATGTATATATACATACACAGAAGACAAATGTTCTGTCCAATTCATTGGTTGTGTAGCTTGCTACACTAGTGATACGCAGCAGCTCTGTTTTGGGACTTTTCTGAAGGCAGAATTTTTACAGTTATTATTACTATTTATGTCATAATGATGAGATTGTATCATACACAACCAAAGCTCCATTTGAATCCTATTCATGCAGTAATAATGAAATAGCACCCTTGTCATTTGGGAGATACAAGATAGTACCTATAAGCCACTTCGGAGATGCAATCTGAGCATGAGCAGATAAAGGTCATCTGTACCAAATTCTAAAACCCACTGACACTAATATTCGATATGTGCTCATGAATGTCATGTAATCATTATTCAATTATGCACTAATGGTGCATTCCATGATATCCAGGTGGAAGTATTCTTTTTAAAGGGGGAAACAAAAGCTATTCATGAGGCACCTCTATCACTCCCAGAGTTATTTTTCTGAAGTGCACATAAAGGGACCCTCCATGTCTAAAATATCTGTGGATATTTGGGGTCATTTGTACCATGCGCTAACCCCGAACTGGCTTATTCCTGCAATATATGTGGGGGATCAAAAATGGTATTATATTTCAAGATACATCTTTCAGAGTTTTCAATACGACACCTATTCCTGTAATACTTACGGTAGAGCATCGCCCGTCTTGCTTGGTACATATTTCAGTGATACAATGGGACATCGTGAGCCATCTTTAGTCAAGGTTTGAACCTCCACATCTGTCTTCCTAGTATCATACACAACCACAGCACCATTCTGTAGTCCCGCATATACATAGTTGGTGTTAGCTGTGTTCCAGGCACAACACCATGCTGGCATTGCACAGGTGTATCTGAATGGTCACAAAATGATTAAAAAAAACAAAGATACTAATTCTGGTGCTTCTGCAGAGGTTATAGGGCATATGCTCATCTGAAAATTGCTCCGCATCAATATCTGACACAAACCAAATTCTCAACTTCAACCATGTAAGTAACACTAGCGTAGCTGGGGGGGGGGGGGGGGGGGGGCAGACTGCCCCGACAACTCCCCCCCCCCCAATTTTCTTTTAAGAATTATGGAGGAAAACTGAACCCTTTAACATCTGAGGATCTACCCTCCCCCCCCCCCCACCTCACTCCCACTGAGTGACTTTTTGGATGGCTGGAAAAAAAATTCTCCCTCCAAGCAGAATTTGACAATGGACCTCACCAAATACAGCCTACCCACCCCCCCCCCCCCCCCTCCCCATTGAGGACCTAGTTGTAGATCCCCTACCCTACATAGTTTGGAAGAAATTTGTAAAATCAGCACTGATTTTCTTATTTACTATATAAATCTATATACCTACCTATTATGCCTGTAGTCTTGACTACGGGACCCCTTCGAGAATTTAACACACATGAGTCACAATATTGTGCGCACCCCCGTAATCCTATTGTCCCCTTCGCCACTCACGCGCGTCAACACGCTACGGCCATCTTCCTCTTTTGCGAGCAATCCCAAGTAGAAACATGTTGCTTGCAAGGAGCGGGGAAGGAGGGAGGGTCATAGGTAGGTATATAGATTTATATAGTAAATAAGAAAATCAGTGCTGATTTTACAAATTTACTGCAATAAATCATATATACCTACCTATTATGCCAGACCAACGCCAACTCAAAGACCGGGAGGCATGTTTCGAGCGGAAGGAAATAGGATTACACCAAAGACTACAAAGAAGACACAGCGGCCTTCAAGGTGGCTGACGCAAACAAAGCTTCACCTGCGGGAATATCCCTAAGGTAGCAAGAAATGAAGGAATTGGGCGAACGCCAATAAGCAGCCTTCAAAATATCAACAAGCGCCACACCTTGAAACAGAGCCCAAGAAGTGCTGACACTACGAGTATCATGAGCACGAGGCTTACTGTCGGATAAAAGAGCCTCTGTGCCAGCGGCCCTAATAGCTTCAACGATCCATCTAGAAATGGAATCAAGAGAGGCAGGAGAAAAAGGCTCTCTAGTGATCAGGAACAACTGATCATCCTTACGATAAGACTTAGTCTTATCAATATACCATTTGAGAGCCCTAACAGGACACCAAACTTTGTCCTCACGCACCGAAGAAAAGTCAGAAAGCGGACAAAGAAAAATCACAACAGGACCGGAGGTAGCTGTCTGATTCTTGGCAACGAAAGAAGCCCTAGGAATCAACCTAACACCTTTTCTCTCCTAGCGAACATGACCAGGAGAAAGACAGAGAGCATGAAGAGTACTGCGCCTCTGCCCAGAGGCAATAGCTACCAAAAAGAGCGTCTTAACCGTAAGATGATGAAGCGAAGCTTCACCTAACGGTTCAAAAGGAGGTTTCGCCAAGGCCTCCAGGACCTTAGGCAGACTCCAAGACGGCACTAACTTAGAAAACGAAGGTCGTTTCAGAAAGAACGAACGAATCAAACCACTTAGTAGCGGGGAATTGGAAATCCCCGAACCATCCGAAAAACCCGAATGAATGGCCCCGATCGCCGAACGGTAGCCTCGGATAGTAGAAATAGGCCTCCCTTTGTCAAATAACGAGATTAAGAAATCCGCAATTGAACCAATAGGAGCCTTAGAAGGGGTTTGATTTCTCTCTTTGCACCAAAGGAAAAGGACCGAGAGACGGGAATTGTAAATTTCCCTAGTAGAAACCCTACGACTGGACATTAAAAAGTCCGCGGCTCTATCAGAGAGACCCGACTGTCTTGCAGATTCCCTGACAGGGGCCAAGCAGTCAAATGAAGAGACTCCGGATTGTGGTGAAGAATCCCCGATAGGGGCTGTAACACCAGATCCGCTCTTAACGGGAGAACTAACGGTTGAGCCCTTAGAAGGCTCATAAGTTCCGGAAACCAATTCCTCCTGGGCCAAAAGGGAGCTATTACAAGCACCCTCGCCCGATCTTCCCTGATTTTCCGCAAGACACGCGGAATCAGTTGGAAGGGAGGAAAGGCGAATCCCTGAAGGTTCTCCCAGCTGAGGGAGAAAGCATCGAGAGCCCATGCTCCCTGATCGCGAACACGGGAGCAATACTTCGGCAGCTGGTGATTTAGCACCGACGCAAATAGATCCACTTCCAGTGGACCTAGGCAACTGCGAATGCGGCAAAAATACTTCCGGATGGAGCATCCATTCCGATGGAGGATACCTGCCCCGGGACAGAAAATCCGCAAAGCGGTTTTCCCGACCGGGGATGAAAGAGGCCACGGGTGTGATTGCCATGCGACGACACCACCTCCACAGCTGAGCTGCTAGGGCATTCAGGGCAACCGAACGAGTGCCTCCCTGCCGATTGATATATGCCGCCACAGTAACATTGTCCGTGAGAATCAGAACCGAACGACTGAGAAGTCGACTTCTGAAATGGAGCAAGGTCAACAGAACTGCCATAAACTCCAGGACAATGATATGAGGAAGAGTCCCAAGATGAGACCAATCCCCCGCAACCGTGCTGCCGTTGCAGTGTCCTCCCCACCCCAACCGAGAGGTGTCCGTCGAAAACCGATATCGACGGAAGAGGGGCAGAGAAGGACCTGCCTCGCGCGAGAAACACCTCGCTCGTCCAACAAGCAAGAAGAGACTTGATCTTTACTGGTACTGGAATCCAGACCAAAAGAGAGTCTTTTCCCGGCTTGAAGAACCTGAGGAGATGTCTCTGAAAGGGTCTCATGAGGAGCCGGCAGTCCTCTAAAACATCGACTAGACTGGCTAGATAACTGAAGCCACTGTCTGGCCGAGACTCTTCTGGCCAGCAAGAGCTTGCGAGCCGCAGAGACAATGGTGAGAATCCTGTCTCGACTGGGCCGAGCTAGCTGATTCCTTATGTCTAACACCGCCCCCAGAAAAACTGGGCTGCGAGTGGGGACTAACTCTGACTTTTCCCAATTTATTAGGAAACCTAAGTCTTGAGTAAGAGAGACTAGCAACGAGTCTCGTCCAACAAACGATCGCGCGACTCCGCAAGGAGAAGCCAATCGTCCAGGTAACAAAACAACCGCAGGCCGCGACGCCTCAGAAAGGCCGCTAGCACCGCTACAACTTGAGTAAAAACCCGAGGGGCCGGGCGCAGCCCGAAGGGAAGAGCCCGAAACTGGTAAGTCTCCGAGAGGAAGGAGAACCCCAGAAGATCGCGAGATGCGCGATGAATGGGAATGAGAAAGTACGCGTCCTTGAGATCTATCGAGACCGCGTAGTCTTCCCTTTTGATCAACGGAAGAATGGAGGCAAAAGTCTCCATACGAAAATGAACCGGAGGAATAAATTTGTTTATCCTCTTTAGGTTCAGTATCAAACGGAGTTTTCCCGAGCGCCTGGGAATAACAAAAGTCGGAGAAAGGGAAAAAGGACAGCCTGTGAGGTGTCCAAGTTCCTATAGCACCTCCGGGGAGCGGGGCGGACAGATCTATGAAGAATCCGTCTCGTCCGCCCGCTGCCTGAACCCAAGCAAAGTCGAACCCTGCGCGCGGGTTGACAAAAAGTCAGGGAAAGTTTAGAACAAAGCAATCGCTTCTACCCCACAAAGGGAGAGCAACTAAGGCTCTGCCTGCCCCAGCGATTCGGAGACCGAAGCTTGAGAGGCCGCTTCCAAAACTGGATCCGCCTGAAATGATCGTGACAAAGAAACGGTCGGATTCACGCATGAACCGCCATAAGCCTCCTCACCCGACGGAGCCCCGAGGCTGCGAGACTAGGAGGCTCATGTGATCTCATCACAGACAAAGAAGAATAAACCATAAAAGGCTAATTAGTCTCGATGTCCGACCCAAAAAAGGGACAAGAGCAGGGGATGTGAATCCTGGTACAAGGAACCAACCCTGAGTCTGGGCAAAGCCCATCTCACACTGAACATCTCAGCTTGAGAGACCGAAGGGTTAGCTAAACCCGATGGGCAAGAGGCAGGCAAAGCCTTGCCTCTTTTAGCCCCTTCCCTAGGCTTCTGATTGGCCCAAAAAGAACCTAAGTCGAAACCCGCTTTTCAGAGCGTTTATCCGGTTTCGTTCGGATCCCCGAAGCCCTTCGGGAACACGAACCGAACCCTCCACTGAGGGACGCTCACCTCCCTTTATGGGAGAAGTGCGCTGAGGGTATTGAACCCAAAGACGCGCACCAATTACCCATATCGGCCGAGCAAGGAGATGCAACAGCCATGGGCCGGACGCCAAGGCGCCCAGACTCAGCAGAAATCCCGCTGCTTAAACCAACGCGAAGTCGAACCCTGCGCGCGGGTTGACTGAACTTCAGGGCGATATTTGGACAACAAAACAATCGCTTCCACTCCACAGAGATTGAGCGATTGAGACTCCGCCTGCCCAAGCGATTCGGGAACCGAAGCTTGAGAGGACGCATCCAAATCTGGTTCCACCCGAGTGGAATGAGACAAAGGAACGTTAACAAAGGCCTCCGCAGGCGGGTCCCCGCATGGCTCACCAACAGTCTCCTCGCCCGGCGGAGCCCCAAGGGCCGCGGGAGTAGGAGGCACATGCGAATCAGTCTCAGACAAAGAGGAATCAATCACAAAAGGTTGATTAGTCTCAAAGTCAGACCCCTGAATAGGGACAGAAGTCAGGGTTGAAGTAGCCGGTACAAAGGACCAACCCTGATTCTGAGCAAAAGCCCGCATCATGCTGAACATGTCAGCTTGAGAGGAGCTAGCTGGGTTAGCCAGGCCAGACGGGCAAGAGGCCGGCAAAGCCTTGCTACTTTTTGCCTTCTTCTTGGCCTTTATCTTGGCTGGCTCGACAAGAGTCGTAGCCGAAACCCTTTTGTTAGAACGCTTAATCGGATTCATTCGGATCTCCGAAGCCACTTCGGAAACACAAACCGATCCCTCCGCGGAGGGACGTTCACTTCCCAAAAAGGGATTGGAGCGCTCATGGCGTAAGCCTAGAGAATCGCCCAAATCACCCATATTGGCTAAGCAAGAAGATGCAGTAGCCATGGGTTGGGAGCTAAAAGCTCCCAGTGCGTGGGCAGACCGAGATGACTCGGTATGTGCCCGATGACTACTAAAGGCATGTGAACCCACTATTGGACCGCTCGAAAGCGGCAATAGGGGAGCACTAGTAGTCACGCACTCAGGTGAAAACACCCGTTGCTCCGAAGAGCGTCCATAATTGTTAGCTCGAGCATTCCCATCAGCTGGCAACTGAGACAGCCCAGAAAGTACTCGTTCCCCCATATGGCGTTTGCCGGGGGCTAGGGTTTGAGAACCCAGACCAACATGGACTAAGCCCGTGGGTTGCCCTGCAGTAGTGGGGCGCGTCTCCCCTAACGGATCAGAGCGAGTGAACGCTACCGTACGGGAAACAACAGCCCCCCCCCTCTGGTCTCAGCGACCGGGGGATTGGATTCTCTCCAGATATCCAAACCACTAGAATCTGACGCCACCCACCCCGAAACCACAGGCTTCGGAGTTGACAATCCCGATTCAGTTAACGCCACCCGTCCCGAAGCCGCAAGCTCCGAAACTGGCAAACTCTGCAAGGGAACACCACTAGGCAACTTACCTTTAGCCCTCCTCCCTCCCCCGCGTACCGCTGTACTCGGGGGAGTTCTGGAAGGCCGAGTCGTCTTGCTAGACAACTCTTCGGAAGAAGCAGGTCTCCATGACCCAGCTGCTTCTTCTTCCGAATTCATACCACTGCAATAAAACAGACAATAAAGTATACTTTTCAAATTAAGAAATACTTCAACTGAATGCAATAAATAAAACTAAAGTTTATTTGGGAGATACGCACTAAAGAAATTTTCACAGCCTAAAAACCGTAAGAACAAACACCGAACCCGAAGGCTCGGTGACAAACGGAAACACCCGCAAACACGGAAATATCTACGTGGGGCTGACCGTGAAAGAGAAAAATAAATGCCAAGAAAGGGAATCAAAAAATCCCTTGCAATCGGCAAGAGTGACTAATAAAACACAAAGTACTATAATCTAAACAAATATAGGTACCTAAAAGTGCTTTAACTATGTGAAAAAGCGCACCAAAAAGATACTATACGACCTGATTTCAGGAGCGCTGTGACTATACGTCCTAACTCGTCGGGGGCGAGCAAGAAAGAGGAAGATGGCCGTAGCGTGTTGACGCGCGTGAGTGGCGAAGGGGACAATAGGATTACGGGGGGTGCGCACAATATTGTGACTCATGTGTGTTAAATTCTCGAAGGGGTCCCGTAGTCAAGACTACAGGCATAATAGGTAGGTATATATGATTTATTGCAGTAAATTGGATAAGACCACTGTCTACACATACATCTACAACGCAACTTTAGACTCTGCACTCCTGACTCTGTTTGCTGACGTCAGCTAGTGCACTTGGTGCCCATCTTGTGCCCATCTTTTGCCATCCATACCTCACTCACCACTACAACAACATGCCATCACACTCAAATCCCAACTCCTTTGTGGCGTATACCCAACAAACAGCCGCCTTTTCAAACCAAGGTTGTAAAGAACCCAAGCTGCTTTTGTGGATACATGCAAGAGACGGTCACGCACATGATTTGTGTATGCCCTCTTTACTCCGTCGCGAGGTCTTCCTTAGTTACCAGCCTGCCATTATGCATTCAGGGGATGCTTCACTCTCTGTCACATGATCTGATGTCTACTGCACTCACAGATCTCATTCTTCTAGGGAAGACGAATATTATCCCTGGCTTTGACTTTGGCCGAGACAATCTGCACTTATACCACAAGTTCTCTTTAAGCTTTATATCGGTCTTTCATTCTTCTCCTGTCTCTCATCTAACGACAAACTCTGACAGTGCTATGGATTTGTGATCACCTGTGCTCATACAAGCACAGTTCTTCGCCAAGCGGGGGAAATCAAGAAGAAGAAGAAGAAGAATGGACAAAATTTGACTATTGACAAAATTTGCCCTCCTAGTAAAAAATCCTGATACAAATATGCATCAACTCCCTCTTCATCAAATTTTGGCACAAGGCGAATGTTCTTCGCTACATCAAAACCTTGTCAATAACAACGTCGAACACGACATCAAATAGTTCAAGGATGATGTCCAAGATGAAGTCCAAGATGAAGTCCAAGATGAGGTCCAAGACAATCTCCACAGGTTGATATCAATATGATCAATATCAGATGGTGTTAACTGAGAACTTATGCAATATATGCTCCATGATGTTATTCAGGGTATAAATTCTGAAATTTCTGTGCAAGCTCCCAGCTATATACAATCTCAACCCTTCATTAGAATTTTCTACCTTCTACTACAATATTCATGAAAGTTTGGAACTCCCTTGTAAGTTCTACATCGTTCTTGTTGTAACAAACAAAAGAAGGGATTCCCATTTTCTACTTATAGACTCATTGCAATGTTACACTCTTACTAAGAGGTTCATGCAAAGGTCAAGATAATCAACACATTCCAACATGCAATGACACTTTTACTATCCTACTGTACATCACACATATTGTAAAGATCTAGAATTTCTTCCTCGACTTGATGTGCATTCTGATTATTTAACTGCTACACAGCACATTCACTTTTCACATATGAATAATACTCTCTTTTCTGGAAATTTCTATGTTCATAAAATCTGGAAAAATAACTTCCTTCCAGAAGATTCCTTAATTATATAGCACCCCTCCCCCCCCCCCCCCAACCGGGAAAAAGAAAGCTTTACCTTAGTAAAGGTTTCTTTGAGATTCAACCTGTTTCAAATTATCCAGATAAGCCTTTCTTTCATCCTGTACAAGGCATTACATATCACACATGTATTTAATAAGGATCAGCAAAAAAGAAAAATACAATTACAAAATGACAAACTTTGTCACATAAATGAATAATTTCTCTCTTTACATTCTTGAAAGAGCATCAGCAATCACATTCTTTCCATGAATATGTACAATTTTCAAGGGCAAAGGTTAGAGCATAAGGCTCCACCTGTACAGTCTTTGGTTCTTTGCTTTGAACTTCTCCAAGAACACAAGAGGGTTATGGTGTGTGTAGACCATGATATCACCATTACTGTTGGTTAGGTACACCTCAAACTGCTGGAGAGCGAGTACGAGACTCAGCGCCTCTTTTTCGATAGTTGCATATTTCTTCTGATATTGGTTGAGTTTCTTTGAGAAGTAACAGATTGACTTTTCAATGCCTTCTTCATCCTCTTGGAGCAACAATGCTCCCACTCCAACATCACTGGCATCAACAGCCACCTTGAATGGCTTTGTGAAGTATGGAGCTGCCAAAACAGGCTCATTCACCAAAATGGCCTTCAACTTCTCAAATGATCTCTGACATGCATCAGACCATACATACTTCACTTTTGCTTTCAGCAAGTTTGTCAGTGGACCAACCACAGTACTGTAATTTGGAACGAACTTAATAATAATAATAATAAACAAGCATTTGTAAAGCGCCATCAATCTAGTAAACTATTCCGAGGCGCTGTGAGATACGAGAAAAAAGAGAAAAAGGAACAAAAGAAAGTCAAAATAATCATTAATTGCCAAAAGCTTGAGAAAATAAGTATGTTTTAAGTTGCTATTTAAAAGACTCCAATGAATCAATAGATTTTAGTTTAAGAGGCAAATCATTCCACAGAACTGGTGCTGCAACTGAAAAAGATCTATCCCCATATTGAACCCTAGTTCTTGGAACGTCCAATAAATTTTGACCAGATGATCTCAAAGATCGCTGAGGGGTATACGCATTCAATAACTCTTTCAGATAGACATTAGACAGGTTATGTACAATTTTCCATGTCATTAAGATTATTTTATAGTGAATTCGTTGTTTTACAGGAAGCCAGTGAAGTTGGTCCAAAATTGGAGTAATATGGTTATATTTGGATGATTTAGTCAAAACCCGTGCTGCAGCATTCAAAGCAAGTTGAAGCTTAGCAATGAGACGATCTAGAATATTATACAGGAGTGAATTGCACATATCAATTCGAGAAAAAACAAAGGCATGAACCAGTGTAGTAGTAGACTGTTCGTCTAAAACTTTTCGCATGGTACTTACATTGTGAATATTGAAAAACATAGATTTACAGATACTCTTCACATGATTCTCCATACACATGGATTCATCAAAAATTACGCCACGGTTACGCACAGACGTGGAAGGAGTAATACATTCTTTAGCAATAGTGATTCTTTGAGTGTGAATAAGGGGCTTTTGAAACTTAGCAGCTCCAACAAGAAAATCAGATTTACATTCATTCAGTTTCAGCTTGTTTGTCGCCATCCAAGCTGCCATGTCCGCTATGCATGCTTCAAGACGGGATAAAGCTGACATTTCGCTATTTGGACTGCTAGGATCAAACGAGATGTACAATTGTGTATCATCAGGGTATAAATGAACTGAAATACCAAAACTTCCTGTAGAAACCACTCATACCTAGGAATCTGAGCAACTCTTTCTTAGTTGTGGGAATGGGGGAGTCTAAGATTGCCTGAATCGTTGCTTCTCTCGGTAGCACTTGCCCCTGACCAACCACATGACCAAGATAAGTGACCTTTGCCTTGTCAAATTCACTCTTCATCAGATTAACTACTAAGTTGGCTTCATCTAGTCTGTCAAACAGTAATCTCAAATGATTGAGATGGTCATTCCATGTATCGCTGTACACTAAGATGTCATCTACATACATGTATGTACACAACACAATTGTCAAGCCCAGCAATCACCTCATTTGTCAATCTTTGAAAGGTTGCTGGTGCATTTTTCATTCCAAAAGGCATGACTTTGCATTGAAATAAGCCATCCGGTGTGACAAAGGCTGATATTTCTTTGGCTCGGTCAGTCAGTCTATCTTAGTGACAAAGGCAGAGTTCCCAACCCTATCAATGCAATCTGCCAACCTAGGAATTGGATATGAGTCGGTCTTAGTGATTGCATTTACCTTGCGGTAATCTATACAAAATCTCTGAGAGCCATCCGGCTTTGGGACCATTACAATAGGGGAACTCCAACTACTCTGACTTGGTTCGATTATGTCATTATCTAACATGAACCGGATTTCCTCATTCACTTTTTCCAACTTGCTTGGATAAGTCTATACGGATGTTGTTTGATAGGTTTTACATCACCTACATCTACATCATTTACAGTCAAGGCAGTACGACCTGGTCTATCTTTACACACATGCTTATAATCTTTCAACAAGCCAGATATGTCAATTCTCTGTTCGTCAGAGAGATGCTTCAGTGCATCATCCAAATTTTCTAACATTTCTGAGTTAGACAATTTCACTCCACATGGTTCATTTTTAGACACATCTGTGTGAGACAATTCACTCTCTGTCTCTTCATTGCATTCATTTCCATCTTCTAGTTTCTCTTCTTTCACAACATGTGCTACACCTACTGGCTGATTAGCCTCACGTTCAAAGTATTCTTTCAGCATGTTTACATGACATACTCTTTGACTCTTTCTTCTGTCAGGGGTACTGATCACATAGTTGACATCATTTAGTTTCTTTTTGACAGTGTAGGGACCACTAAACCTAGCTTTCAAGGGCTCACCTAGCAAAGGCAACAACACTAACACCCTATCTCCAGGCTTGAAGTTGCACTCTTTTGCCTTTTTGTCTGCCTGTGTTTACATTTTAGCTTGCGACACTTTCAAGTGTCCCTTGGCTATTGCCCGGTTGACACTTTCACGATTTTTGGTCCCGCACTGCCCCGCATTGAATGCGTGCCAGTGCGTGCCACTTCAGTGACACGCACTGGCATGCATAGTTCCCGCATAGTTCCCGCATTGTTCACGCATTGTTCACGCATAGTTGACGCATAGTTCACGCATAGTTCACGACTATTTTACAAGTAGTTTGCGCATTGTGTTAACTATCAAAAAAAAAACAAAAAAAAAAACAAGGCAGATGCCCGGGCAGACGTCTATTCGCTCTCGTGTTTTCATTAATTCAGCATAACTATCGTCATTAAGATGTTGAATTCTGAAGAAGCTAATTTAGAAGAGAGAAGGTGTTTATATGTAGCTGCAGGAGCATTAATAGTTTATCAACAAGAAAGAGATCTTGAAGAAAGACGAGAAGAGGAGAAAAAAGTAAAAAGAAAAAGGAGGACATTGTGGGTGAGAGATTGGCTGTCAAGACGCCACATCTACGGACATTTTGATCATTTACTGGCAGAGCTGCATAGGGAGGATCAAAAGAGCTATAAGAATTTCTTGAGAATCACTCCTGATCTGTTTGAGGAAATGGTTGAAAAGCTAACGCCTCATCTGGAGAAGAAAACAACGTTTATGCGAGAACCACTAGAAGTTGGAATGAAACTAGCCGTCACTCTCCGTTTCTTGGCAACAGGAAATTCATATGCTACATTACAGTACAGCTTTCGAGTTGAGAAAAGCACCATATCGAGATTTATTCCCGAAGTTTGTAATGCACTCATTGAAGTGTATAAAAAGGAAGTACTCAGCTGTCCAAAAACTGAAGATGGGTGGAAGGATGTGGCCAAGAAGTTCAGTTCCAGATGGAATTATCATAATTGCCTTGGTGCCGTCGACGGCAAACACGTGGCAATCAGGAAGCCGCCAAAGTCTGGGTCCTTGTACTTTAACTATAAAGGTTTCCATAGTATTGTTCTCATGGCTGTAGCAGATGCAGAATATAAGTTTCTGTATGTGGATGTTGGAGCAGAGGGTGGCTCCTCAGATGGTGGAACTTGGAAAAACTGCAACTTGTATGATGCCATAGAAGGGGAAAGAGCAGGGGTGCCGCCACCGGAACCAATGCCCAATGATGACATGCCCATACCTTTCCATTTTGTGGCTGACGATGCATTTGCGATGAAGCCCTGGCTAATGAAGCCCTTCTCACATAGGTCCCAAGTTCATGAAGAGATCATCTTCAGTTATAGACTAAGCCGGGCTAGGCGAGTAGTGGAAAACTCGTTTGGTATTTTGGCTCACAGGTAGGTCTCCCTTTCTTTCTGTATTCATTTCTTTCTGCATCCTCAGTGCCTATTGCTTTAAAAGTTCAAGCACATTGAATACAAATATTTAACTTCCCCCAGAAAGGAGTTGTTATCATAATAACCCGCTTTGTTTAAACCAGCATAACGTAGAATTTTTATATGGTGTTTATTTTATCAACACATGTTGCTATTTCTGCAGCTTACGCGCAAAATACCATGCGAGACTGCAATTGCTAACAAAT
Organism: Heliocidaris erythrogramma; assembly: GCA_025617745.1. NCBI lineage: Eukaryota > Metazoa > Echinodermata > Echinoidea > Camarodonta > Echinometridae > Heliocidaris > Heliocidaris erythrogramma. The sequence goes on from CM046863.1 coordinate 37,138,777, forward strand.
CTGAAATGATACACTAAGCAGATGCTCTCATTTTGTTTGTATTTATTATAGTGATCTTTTTCTTTAGTATTCAGTATATCTAGTTTCTCCAAATAACAAGTACAATATTTTGTTTTTACTCCAAATGAAGCGTGATTATTCTAAAATCAAGATTCGTATGTACAGATCATAAAAAATATATATATTTCATATTGATGGGCTCTTGTTTTATGGTATTACTTGATTTAGGTTCAGATGTTTCCTGACTACACTTCCGCAGAAGCCCCAAACTACCAACTTAATCATCATGAGTGCCTGCGTCTTACATAATCTGATATTAACCAGGTACCCACTGGCATCAGGAGATGTAGACCATGAAGATCCATCTACGCATGCGATGATACCTGGTGCATGGAGAGACGACCCTGTGTTTCACGGTCTGAGAGCTCCGACAGGAAACACTTCTATCAAGGAAGCTAAGAGCCAACGTGCATATCTATCACATTATTACACCTCCCGCGCTGGAGCGGTTTCTTGGCAAGAAAAGATGATAACCTAAGCAGATTAACTATGACATTATTGTGATGCAGTATATAGCACTAGCTCAATTCCACAAAAAATGCCAAATGACACTGGCACAAATGACATTTTATTTCTTGAATGGTTATGTATTTCAACAAGGCCCGACATCGTTCCAATATCAACCGTCTGTTGTACATCTGATTTTTAAACTTAGGATATGAGATCAGTGTCTATAATGTGTTTGTATTATGTCTTTATGTACACAAAAATTCTACAGTGTATCAGCAATTAATGTTGTCAGGAAATTAAGGGGTTTTGGTAAGCTTTGTTGTTGAACTTACACGTGATGCAGTTGGTGTCGGGGCATATGTAGAAATTTCGTATTTCTAGTAAGCTTGCACAAACCCCACTCCTCACACACACGCACACACACCCGCACACCCCCATACACACACACAAACACACGAACGCACATTTAAAGACTGGGTCCGCACCAGAAAAAAATCTTGTATTGATTAAAAGCAGATAAATCAGACGAAAAACAAAACAATTAAAACAAAACCAAAAACGTTGAAGTAAATCAGACAATAAATAAGAAAGTTATGAATACAACGCAAAAGTTATTTATCATGCTAACTGGCAACGCTGGGTCACGTGGCATGAAGTATGCCATGCACTTGTCTGCAGGTATTTTATTATATCTTATTGTTTTTAAATCCCCCCTTTGCAACCCTTTAACGCAAGAAGAACAGTTTGTTTGTTTTTTTTTTTTTTTTTTTTGGGGGGGGGGGGGGGTCGATAAACACGGGTACAGATACATTTATTGATTCAACCTTTTGAATGTTTTGAAAAATAACCACTCATGGATTAAAACGGATTCTTACAAACAAAAAGTTATAATAAGCTATAGCAGACAGGAAGTGCATGACATACGTCATGACACGTAGGTGACCAAGAGTCACGTGTTATGGCTGTGTCACACCTTTGCGTTTTTAGCCTGCGTCGGCCCAGCGTTTTTGAAAATTAAAATCGCTTCCTGAACGCGGATCAGACGGTAGACTGACGTTGGAGACGTTCAGCTTGCGCTTGAAGGACGCACATGTTTGCGCACGCCGAACGTCAGTCCACCGTCTGATCGGCGCTCAGGGAGCGCTTTTAATTTTCAAAAACGCTATCGGTCGATGCAGGTTAAATACGCAAAGGTGTGACGCAGCCTTTATGACGTATGACGTTACAGTGATTTAGGAAAAATCACAGTTCAGTCACATCATTTAAATATTCATAACTTTCTTATTTCTTGTCGGATTTACTTCAAACTTTTTTTGATCTGTTCATCTGATTTATTTGCTTTTAATCAATACAAGATTTTAATACACGCATCGCAAAACATCACCTACACCGTTCGATCTGTGTTCCAAAACTTTACTCCCGGTTCGTTTCCGTTCAGCAACGCACTTTTTATTAATGAATTATTGTATCCATTTATCAATCATATTTTACACAAAACATCTGTGAGAGATAGGAAAAACTGGGAAATTGAATATTATTTATTGATACGATCATGCTTTTACATCGTTTAAGAAGATTCTATTAACATATGTACTTATATATGTAATAGTCAAACAGTTGACGGTGTCATCTCGTATGACTAGGTGCACTTGAACGAATTGTGCGGAAACTTAACAATCATTTTTGAAATCCAATGAAAAATATCAAGTGCTTATAGTTACCCATTTTATTAAAGGCCTTGATATTCACCTATCTTTGCAGTCTTTGATTAGCCTTTGATTTGTCAATATGTTACTCTTAATATAAACAACTTTACATGTTTTGATTTTGGGTGTAATAAGAGACTTGTAATCAGAAGCAATCAGAATGCACGAATTGCGTGTTTTTTTAATAAAAGAAACGTAACCGAGTAGAAAACTTAGGCATTCTGGATATGCTCACATAAATGCAATTTAAATAACGTGTGATGAAGAAAAGAAAATAAGTCTGCAGGATAACGTTTAGTTTCATAGTGACTGACAACTGAATCTCCAATTTGAACTACCTTATAGACATGTTGTAATTACCAAGATTTATCAATGATATTTTGAACACTTTAAAGTTGTAACAAGTGAGAAACATGAACTAATCAACTACAAGAACAAATGTAAAAACGTAGGAACCAAAAAGATGCATTAAATTTAATCTTCCACTCAGTAAACCTTTCATTTTGTTTCTTGATAAAAGCATCATGCATGAGTATATGTCAAAATGTCTAAATCGAGAATATCCATCGAAGCTCTCCCTGGAACTCAGAACATTCAAAAATCTGGAATATATTTTCCGACTTTGATCAAACTGTCACATTTTACCTTTGCTCTTCAGTGTGTAGTTCTGGTTTACGTTTCAGAAAATATTATACCTCTGTTCCAAATGTATAAATAAATGGTTTTCTTGCCGAGTGGGTTTTTAATAAAATTCCTTGCAAAGGCAACAACAAATAACAATTTCTTTTTTACTTTTATTTTTTTTTTACCATGTAAGAATTAAGGTAAGTACTGAAAGAGTGTCCCGATATGGAAGACGTTAGTTTTGCAACCAGTATTGTCTTTTCTTAATCACCGGCTGCTGTTGAACCCATTATTCTTCTTCTCCAAGCTCTTCCAGAACCGAGGAAACCATCTCATTACTACGTCGGGAGGGTGGGGTCGAAGCAGTGGACTGCTGAGAAGACGTTGGTATCGGTACCGGCACAGCTGAAGGCGCGGCTGGCATCCCAACATTATTGAAGGATGGACTTGCTGGAGACCATTGATTGAAACTGGACCAATGACTATTGATTGGCCACTGGCTTGACTGCCATGACGAGGGTTGCTGTTGACATGGTTGAGTTGGCCTGGTTGGCTGTTTGAAATTGTGAACGAGTTGCAGACATTCAATTTGGAAACTGTGCCACGATTCCTCTGGAATTTTCTGCATATGGCCCTCCAGAAGACAGGCAAAATCATGGACGATCTTTTTTTGACCTGTCAACGCAGCTGTCTGGCCCAAATTATCCGCTCTTGAAAGAACCTGAAAGGCATAAACAATATAACCAAATGTAATTTAGTAAGGCAATTAAAGTCAGGGTCTGATTACTGTCATTTACTGCCATATACTCAACAAATTTAGATCGATTGTCGAAGAATTAATTTTCAATGATATTTTTGTTGTGAATTAATTTCTATAGTTTCCAAATGGAACTATTGAAAGCGGATCCGGCTTAGGTAATGTATTCAATAATGTTTTAAAAAAAAAAGTTCTATAATGCCTACCTGACGGAGAGCATCGTCGAGGTTATTCTGCAAAACAGTACTTGATCGAGAAGCTGGAGTTCTACTGCCAGAAGTTCCAGAGGCTTCGGAGCGTGCCGACATTGGGACCCGATCCTTCAACGGGATCAAGGTCTCATTATCCATATCTTCTGAAACTGTCATGATAGAAACTTCATCATCTTCTCGTTCGTGCACTTCCCCTTCTCTATCAAACTGCAAGGTGAAGAAACACCAAATTTCAAAATGAAAATTATGAAAAGTGTTCTGAAGGTTATTTCAAGGTTATTCTAATATTTCAATATAAAAATTGTGAATTTGTCATTTATATACCTACCGTGTCACTTGCCGTTGTCTTGCCACGAACAATGTGTTGCTTCAGAAATCCCCACGTGTTCACTATCTCATCATCACGTGTCGTTCTGTTGGTTTGCCCAGATCCACTTTTCTTCTCCTTGTTCAATATCTTTCCTAGCCGAGTTCGCATATTTTCGTACAACTTCTTACACTGGTCCCCTACATTAAAAACAAGGAAAACATTAAATAGGCTATTTGTGTGGTGAAGTTTAACCCTAAAAATAAAAAATAAAAACATTTAATTTCTATAAAGGAAAATATCAACAATTATTTTCCCAGTAAATTACTTTCTTATTAACTAGTAATGCAGACAACAAAAAACAAAAAGAGGATTTTTAAAACATGGGTATGGAACTTAACTAACCAACCATCAAAATTGAGAACTTACCAGTGGCAGGTGGATCCAATAATTTACCGCCATTCGCCCACATCCTTCCCTTCGTAGCAACATTCATGTAATCTTTCTGGGTCTTATCATATAGTGCTGAATTTTCCTTCACAAAATCGGCTATTAATTGAACAGCGTCTTCGGTCCACTTGTACTCTGGGACATCCCTTTTAGATGTACGTGCTCTTTTTGTTCGCTTAGTTTTCTCTTCATGCTCTGTATTCTCTGTCCCATCATTATCTGATGAGGAGGATGAAGCCATGATTTTGCTGCTGGCTCAAACAAGAATATTTTGACAAAACGCATCACGTGACTGATATGCGCGGTCCTTGCGTGAAAGTGCGCGAAGGATGCGCAACCACTGCGCAAATTATGCGGGACCATGTCGTGAACTAGTCGTGAAGTGCGTGCCACATTCCCGGGGGTGGGGTACCCACTGTTTTTACGCCACGCACTGGCACGCATTGGCACGACTTGTTTGCGCATAGTTTGCGCACAGTTCACGCACTGCTGCAATGCGGGAAGTGCGTGGCAAAATTTTCAACATGTTGAAAAATTTTTTTCGCTCTTCACGCATTGCCGCGCATTGCCGTGCATCGTCCCGCCCCTTCCCGCAAGTGTCCACGCATTGGCACGCATGATGCAATTTCAGTGCGTGAACTATGCGGGAACCGAAAATCGTGAAAGTGTCAACCTAGCTTATCTCACAAGCCTTTGAGAGCCTTTCTCAAAACTTTAACACATAGTCAAGAAGGTTTACCTCATCATTCTGAATTCTAAACAGTAAGAGAGAAAAATATAGACAGAGATATCACAGATATTTTGAGAATGTTGAGTAAGATAGGGAAAAAGTTATATAAAGAGATATTTAAATAAAAGAATTTCACAGAGAAAGAAACCATGACAAAGAAAAAAAAAAGAGAGCCACAGAAAGAATAAGGAAAAGAGAGTGATCATGCCACCGTAAGTAAGTTTTCTTGAACATCTCATACTGATGCACTAAAGAGCAGAGAGAGAGAGATACATGTAGTACATACAGTACAAACAACAGAAAGGAGTGAGAGATAAAGACACAGGCACATATAAGATACAGAGAAAAAGAATGAGAAAGAGACAGGGGAAAGAGACAGGGGAAAGGGACAGGGAATATTATGACTATGTTGCTAGCTAGGCCGGTAATCTTATCTTCTCATATATTCATGGACAGAGAGATGAACACACATAGAAGCAATACAAGACTGGCAGACAGATGGAGAACATAATATAAAGATGCAGATAGACACTAGAGGTATTATAGAGAAAAGAGACAGACAAACAGTCATACTTACGACTGTACCACTGTGTTGCTAGCCAGGCTGGTAATCTTAAGCATCTTATCTACCGATGCACTCAGTAAAAGACCATCATTCTTCCCATTGAAGGCAAGTGCTCTGATAGGTTTAGAGTGTATTGGAATGTACTGACAGGTCTTGAAATCCATTGCACTTATCTGTCAAAAGAAATTTTCAAGAAGATTATGACAGCCCGTTTGATTTGCTCAAAACTATGGAGTGTTTTAACGGGACTTACCATGAAGTGATCCATTAGAATTCATAGAAAGTGAATATCAACTAAACAGAACATCTGGTATCAAAGCAAAAGTTATAATACATGTATATGATATCAATACAAGTATTTTCAAAGATAGACAATATTATCAATAACACTCATGGATAGTATTTTTGTGTTAGATATTGACACTTGGTCAACAAACCTTGAAGCAAGGATTTTCACAAGCAGAGGTCTGAGACATCCTGGTTACACAAAAAGTTTCTCTTTTATGTTGCAACACTTGACTTAAAAGGCCCATGACAAGCAAATGCATGTTGACTTTTGTTCATTTATGACATCTTGATCATCGTTTACGTGGCCAAACAAATATCTAAATATGTGTCATATATTTCATAATAATTTTTCTGTATTTTTCGTTTAGATTACTGGGATCCGCCAACAAATAAAAAGATGCAAAACCAACATTCCCCTTGTGACATCACTTGTCAATCACCATCCAGAAAATATTAACATTTCAATAGATATTGCTATGTCGGATAGTCACTGTCAAGTGTTTTCTCACAAGGGCATTCTGCAAAATAATACACCTTCACTTACCTTTCCTTTGCAGGTGTATTGCATCATGCCATTGTGAGAAAACACTTGACAGTGACTATGTGACATAGAAATATCTATTGAAATGCTAATATTTTCTGGATGGTAATTGACAAGTTATGTCACAAGGGGAATGTTGGTTTTTCAGCTTTTTTGTGGTCAGATCCAGTAATCTGAAGAGAAAAATACTGAAAATCATAAAATATATGACATATATTTAGATATTTTGGGGGTCACATTAAATGATCAGGGTATCATAAATCAACAAAAGTCAATTGCTTGGCATAGGTCCTTTAATAAAAGAATGACTCTTTTCCATTTTAGAGATAAAGTCTGGTCAGGAGATTTGAATATAGCACATAAAAATTGGTGTATGCTGTAAGGTTTTTGGAATCACCAAAATGATAAGAAATTGACTCAATCCTGCTGAGAGTCACATGCACTGCACACAGAAATGTTTATATGGGACTACACACAAATGTTTGGCACGAACATTTCAGCTGTTTCTTGCCATATTTTGAATGTTAGGGCAAAATTAGAAGAGCAATCCTTTTCAGGGACATTTCTACTACGATAATCTTTCAAACTAACATACAAAGAATGAGAGATCTCACAAATTATTTTTTACCTTTCCCAAAACTTAACCTTCCCTTTATTGTAAAAATACTAAATGAAGAATGTTTTACCTTTTTAAGGCCATATCCCTGGAAGACAATATTAGATGAAGGCATTGATGCTAGAAGCACCTGATTGGCTGGATCATAACCCAACACTCGACAGTTACCATTCTGTCAATTGAAGAAAAGTAATTGAAGGTTATGCTGTATACTTACTTTATAATACAGTTATAATGTAAAAGTAAAGGGTATACTAGTTGTAAATGCTGATCAACCCAAAACATATTCACGGGTTCTTAAATTCCCGCTGCACAATTGCACGCTCGTATATACACCCACTCCATTTATTAATTTACACACACGCAGTCCATTCAAATGCATACGGCATGCGCAACTACACACACGCGCTCGAAAATGATTTGGACACCCACACATATTAATGTGCTGAAGCACGCAATTCAAACCGCATATTATGCCAATATTTTCTAGAATTCGCACTTGCTGAAAATAGCGTGAAACCCACGAAAATTACAATGTTTACATTATCTTTAAAAGATGAGAAAGGAGTGACTGATCATATGACATACATACCGTTGAGACTTGTATTGTCCTGTCTAGAGTGTATGTACCTGATGACTGATGATGTGATTGCTGACTGCTACCTGATGACATGCTGCACAGGGGACTGGTTAAAAACAAAACAAATTATTGCATCTCAGTGGTATAATTTCTCCAAGAAAGAATTTGATGTATTAAAAACAAACTGTAATTAGATAGGCAATCAGCATTTATAAACTTCCTTCACCCCAAATATAATAGCCTTAAAGTGGCATTAAACTGGTAAAACTTGAACAGCGCCATCTTACAGTAACTGCTAAATCCAAATTATAATTTGAAAATGAGCTGCAATTTAATTTGGAGTTTGACAAACAGCTTGTTTGAATAGGCACAGTTTATATTTCAAACTATTATTTTTGACTTAGCAAATGTGGAAAATTGACTACAGGCACATTCTAAGCTTCTATAAACTAGAATAGGGCATGATTGGAAAATGAGAGGCACTGACACTTAAAAGATGGCTCCATTAGGATCTTTAGTGTACTGTCATGTATCTTTTGAAATCAAATCACACAGTTTCTCATTTTTAAAAAGAATATCACAGATGGGCCTATTACTTTGCATAGTTTTGGAAAGGTTGAAAAAATACCTTTAACCTGATGACTTCAAAGTTTCAAAGTTGATTGATTTTTGAACCACAAACATACATGTCTTTTACACATTTTTTAAATAGTACAAATGAAAATTAAAAACAATATTAAACAAATATATGAATTGAAACAGATTTAACAAAACATCATTCAATGGTTATGATACAGTGATAATTGGTATGTAAACATTGCAATTGTAAAGGGAAACATAAGTGGAGGAGTCTAAAGTAAGCAAGACGTGTATTTCACAGACCCCTGTTTGAAGAAAAAAAGTAAATAGTTACAATCCTTATTAAATTAAAAGAAAAAAGGGGGCATCATTTTCCATATACTGCAGCCCAAGTTATCAATGGTTTAGGAGCCTCAAGATAAGGGCAGTGAGATAATTTTCACTTTGTTTGTTGATGCAAGGAGACAATCACCTTCCTGTAAATCATTATGAGAGCAAATTCACTACAGTCCCATGTACTTACTTCCTTGCTGCAGATTTCTGATGGGATTCAAGGACTGCTTTCATCCTCTTCACCTCCTCTAAAGCCATTACATATCTTAGCTGTGTCTGAGCTGCATCCATCTCCGCTTTCTTTCTCAGCTCCTTCTCTCTGTCAAGCTCTCTGTCCAAAATTATGTACAAATATCAAGTCCACACTTTGAAAGGTAATAGTCAACATTAAGTCCTATGTCACCTGCTCAACGACCACTGTTCAATTCCCAGGGGGGTCACTCACCACATTACATGTATGTGCTACCCACACTCGTCCACACACTTCAAAATTGGACCCTTAATGGCGTATCGCGCAAGGTCTAATTTGCACCTGTATACGGCATCACATCAGAAAAACATACCCTAAATGGCGTCAACACGCTCATCACTCCATCCAAAAATACCCCAAGTGGCGTATAAATTATAGTACAGTACTAGCTACGCGTACGTCTAGTATAATATCTCCAAGTTCAAGTACGCATGCGCTGTATCATGTATCGAGGCATGGTTCGAGAGTTGTTGTTGTTTTTTCCTTATTCTTTTTCGGGCGGGAGCCCCGTGACTGGCGCTTTCGATTTCGCGCAGGGGGTGAATATCTGATCCCGTATATTCTTCACGGATGAAAATAGGAGGAAGTAAAATTAGAATTAACCTTCGTAGAAACAGATACAAAGCAGTATCTACTGATTATCACAATTCATTTTGTGCCCTAAATGTCGAATTTGAAATTTGTCAAATGGTACTCTAAACGGCGATTGAAGTTGAAAAACACCCCTTTTTTAAGGAAGACGTCGACGATGCCTTAAGCCTGAAAACAGACCCTTTTCGACGTTTTTTGTGGACGAGCGTGGGTAGCACATAATGTGGTGAGTGACCCCCTGGGGTTCAAACCTAGACCAATTTACTACACTTAATCCTAATCTGAAACCTAACCAAAAACCACATTACAACCCTAACCCTAAGCAGGCCTATACCTTGTTATGATCCAAAATCCACAAAAGATAAGAATCAAACAAAAGATATTAACTTTAGATGATGTATGGTTTAATTTAAATATTTACCAACATCAGATATAACAGAATTACAGATTCTAGGTACAAATACACTACATGTACTTAAACTGGTAAAGACTTACAATTTCTCAGCTGGGAAATTCCTATTAGTCCAGAATGTTCTTGAAGGGTAGAGTAAGTTGGCTGCTAATCCACAAATATTGAATCCAAACGGTATGTTGTCCAACTGGCAAAAGAAGATTCCAGATCCAGCCGAAGAATGTCCAAAATAATTCAGGAGGTCATCGATGTCGATAATGATGTCGATGACGATGTCCAAGACGATGGCAATCACAATGTCGATAACAGTGTCAACTGCAATCTCGATAATCAATGTCAATGACGATGTTGACCACAATGTCAATAACGATGTCGAACACGACGTCAAATATGTCAAGGATGAGGTCCAAGATGAAGTCCAAGATGAGGTCCAAGATGATCTCCACAGGTTGATATCAATATCAGATGGTGTTAACTGAGAACTTATGCAATATATGCTCCACGATGTATTCAGGGTATAAATTCTGAAATTTCTGTGCAAGCTCCCAGCCTATATACAATCTCAACCCTTAATTAGAATTTTCTAGATTCTACTACAATATTCATGAAGGTTTGGAACTCTCTTGTAAGTTCTATATAGTTCTAGTTGTAACAAACAAAGAAAGGGGATTCCCCTTTTCTATAAATAGACTCATTGCAATGTTACACTCTAAGAGGTTCATGTAAAGGTCAGGATACATGTAATCAACACATTCCAACATGTACATTATACATTGCAATTATCCTATAGTACATCACACACAATGTAAAGATCTAGAATGTTCTCTCTACTGGATGTGCATTCTGATTATTTCACTGCTACACATTATATTCACTTTTCACATATGAATAATACTCTCTCTTCTGGAAATTTCTATGTTCATAAAATCATATAGAAAACTGGAAAATAACTTCCTTCTAGAAGATTCCTTAATTATATGACACCTCCCCCACCGGGAAAAAGAAAGCTTTACCGTAGTAAAGGTTTCTTTAAGATTCAACCTGTCTCAAATTATCCAGATAAGCCTTTCATCCTGTACAAAGGCATTACAAGTCATATATGTATTTAAGGACCATCAAAAAAGAAAAATGCAATTATACTATGACAAACTTTGTCACAAAAAGAGTAATTTCTCTCTTTACATCCTTGAAAGAGCATCAGCAGTCACATTATTCTTTCCACGAATATGTACAATTTTCAAGGGGAAAGGTTGAAGCATAAGGCTCCACCTGTACAGTCTTTGGTTCTTTGTTTTGAATTTCTCCAAGAACACAAGAGGGTTATGGTCTGTGTAGACCATGATATCACCATTACTGTTGGTTAGGTACACCTCAAACTGCTGGAGAGCGAGTACAAGACTCAGAGCCTCTTTTTCGATAGTTGAATACTTCTTCTGATATTGGTTGAGTTTCTTTGAGAAGTAACAGACTGATTTTTCAAAGCCTTCTTCATCCTCTTGGAGCAACACTGCTCCCACTCCAACATCACTGGCATCAATAGCCACCTTGAATGGCTTTGTGAAGTTTGGAGCTGCCAAAACAGGCTCATTCACCAAAATGGCCTTCAACTTCTCAAATGATCTCTGACATGCATCAGACCATACATACTTCACTTTTGCTTTCAGCAAGTTTGTCAGTGGACTAACCACAGTACTGTAATTTGGAACGAACTTCCTATAGAAACCACTCATACCTAGGAATCTAAGTAACTCTTTCTTAGTTGTGGGAATGGGGAAGTCTAAGATTGCCTGAATCTTTGCTTCTCTCGGTAGCACTTGCCCCTGACCAACCACATGACCAAGATAAGTGACCTTTGCCTTGCCAAATTCACTCTTCATCAGATTAACTACTAAGTTGGCTTCATCTAGTCTGTCAAACAGTAATCTCAAATGATTGAGATGATCATTCCATGTATCACTGTACACTAAGATGTCATCTATGTACACAACACAATTGTCAAGCCCAGCAATCATCTGATTTGTCAGTCTTTGAAAGGTTGCTGGTGCATTTTTCATTCCAAACGGCATGACTTTGCATTGAAATAAGCCATCCGGTGTGACAAAGGCTGATATTTCCTTGGCTCTGTCAGTCAGTGGCACCTGCCAATATCCCTTCAGCAAGTCTATCTTAGTGACAAAGGCAGAGTTCCCAACCCTATCGATACAATCTTCCAACCCAGGAATTGGATATGAGTCGGTCTTAGTGACTGCATTTACCTTGCGGTAATCTATACAAAATCTCTGAGAGCCATCCGGCTTTGGGACCATTACAATAGGGGAACTCCAACTACTCTGACTTGGTTCGATTATGTCATTATCTAACATGAACTGGATTTCCTCATTCACTTTTTCCAACTTGCTTGGATTAAGTCTATATGGATGTTGTTTGATAGGTTTTACATCACTTACATCTACATCATGTACAGTCAAGGCAGTACGACCTGGTCTATCTTTACACACATGCTTATAATCTTTCAACAAGCCAGATATGTCAATTCTCTGTTCATCAGAGAGATGCTTCAGTGCATCATCCAAATTTTCTAACATTTCTGAGTTAGACAATTTCACTCCACATGGTTCATTTGTAGACACATCTGTGTGAGACAATTCACTCTCTGTCTCTATCTTGCCTTCATTTACATCTTCTAGCTTCTCTTCTTTTACAACATGTGCTACACCTACTGGCTGATTAGCCTCACGTTCAAAGTATTCTTTCAGCATGTTTACATGACATACTCTTTGACTCTTTCTTCTGTCAGGGGTACTGATCACATAGTCGACATCATTCAGTTTCTTTTTGACAGTGTAGGGACCACTGAACCTAGCTTTCAAGGGCTCACCTAGCAAAGGCAACAACACTAACACCCTATCTCCAGGCTTGAAGTTGCGCTCTTTTGCCTTCTTGTCTGCCTGTGTTTTCATTTTAGCTTGCGACACTTTCAAGTGTTCTTTGGCTACCTCACAAGCCTTTGAGAGCCTTTCTCGAAACTTTGACACATAGTCAAGAAGGTTTACCTCATCATTCTGACCCATGAACTTTTCTTTGATCAGCTTAAGGGGACCCCTAACCTCGTGACCATAGACCAGCTCAAATGGACTGAAACCTGTCGACTCATTTGGGGAATCCCTGGTCGCGAACAGCAAGAATGGGATACCTTTATCCCAGTCATCAGGATACTCTTCACCATAAGCCCTAAGCATGGTCTTCAGGGTCTGGTGATAGCGTTCTAATGCACCTTGGGACTGTGGATGATAAGCGGATGACTTGATCTGCTTTATCCCTAACTCATGCATCACTTGCTGAAACACTCCTGACATGAAATTCGATCCTTGGTCTGACTGAACTTCCTTGGGCAAACCATACCTAGTGAAAAACTGCACTAGCGCCTGTACTACTGTCTTTGCAGTGATACTTCTCAACGGTATTGCCTCTGGAAAACGTGTAGACAAATCCATAATCGTAAGAAGATACTTGTGACCCGACCTAGTTCTGGGTAAGGGTCCAACACAGTCAACAAGAACCCTAGTAAAAGGTTCATCAAATGCAGGTATCGGTATCATGGGAGCAGGCTTGATAGAAGGCTGTGCCTTCCCAACCACCTGGCATGTATGACATGTCTTACAGAACCGCACAACATCCTTGTGCATCTTCGGCCAATAAAAATGCCTCATGACCCTATCCTCCGTCTTCCGAATACCTAAATGACCTGCCATAGGCAACTCGTGAGCCATCCTCAGAATCTCTGTGCGGTAACAGGGAGGAACAACAACTTGGTGAACTACACACCACTCTTCATTAGCTGGTCTCCGGGGAGGTCTCCACTTCCTCATCAATATGTCACCTTTGACATAATAGCACTCAGGAACCTTATCAGCCTCAGCCTCAGAACATGCCGTCTGTGACAAGCCTTTCAATTCTGGGTCCGCCTGTTGTGCCTGTACAAGGGAAGATTTGCTAAACAACCCATCATTGTCTGCAACAGAGCCTTCAACATTATCCCCATCCAAATCCTTGAAAAAGGTTTCAGCTAACCAGACATCAGTACTCTCCTCCACATCAATAGAATCCGCATCTTCCTGTTCAGCCCTACGAGCCTGAGACCTAGTAACAACACAATCCGGGAAAATTCCAGGAAAATCCTCCTGCAACCGTTCAGTTTCAGCTACCTCAACCGGCTTCTCTGAAACCACTGGAGATGCAACAACTTTCTCTCCAGCCAAGTCGTTACCCAACAAAAAGTCAACCCCGTCCACGGGTAATTCCGGTACGACACCAACAGTTACAGGACCACTAACTAGGTCACACTTTAAGTCGACCTTATGCAAAGGAACCGACACATAATCCGGACCAATGCCTCGAACCAAAACTTTGGCATTCTCTGAACTCTCTGGTGGGAGAGTCAAATGCCCTGACATCATCAGGGACTGAGCAGCCCCTGTATCTCGAAGGATAACCACTGGCTTACCTACAGCACCAGTCGAACAGGGGGATACCTCACCATCATGCAAAAAGCTTCTAAAGCTCTCATCAACCTTCTTGACCTTATCTGCAAATACTGGAGAAACACTCTCAACATCTTGGACTGATTCCAACTGGACAGACTCCTTGGGTAGCACACTTGATTGCTTGACTAAACCCACATCTTTCTTAATTTTGGTCGGTTTCCCAATCAATTCCCAACAGGACTTTTTCAAATGTCCTGGCTTATTACAATGAAAGCAGACTTTTGAACTTTGACCAACAGATCTTTCATTTGATTTCGCGCCTCTATCTGCCTGAGACTTGTCAGTGTCATTCTCCTTGCTAGCATGTTTTCCCTCACCAAATTTCTTGTGGGATTCAAATGCCCCTTTTCCCTTCTTATTCTGAAGGTTTTTGAAAGGAAGCCTATCCCCACTACCTCTGTGAGTGACCTCAAATTCATCAGCTACCACAGCTGCCTTACTCAATTGAGTAATTCTTTGGTCATCTAGGTGAGACTTAACGCCAAAAGGAACACCCTTTTTGAATTCCTCTAAGAGGACAACTTCTCTCAGTTGGGCAAAATCTTTGTCAACTTTCAATGATCTGTACCACTTGTCAAACATCATTTCTTGTTCCCTAGCAAACTCAACATAGGTCTGGCCTGATTGTCTTTGCATATTCCTAAATTTACGTCTGTATGCTTCTGGGACCAACTCATATGCATTAAGAATAGTATTCTTCACTGTAGCATAGTCACATGATTGCTCTTCAGAGAGAGATGAGTAGACTTTTGCAGCCTTTCCCACAAAAACGCTTTGAAGAAGCAGAGTCCAGTATTTCTGAGGCCATTCCAACCTCTTGGCTACTTTTTCAAATGATACAAAATATGCATCAACTCCCTCTTCATCAAATTTTGGCACAAGGCGAATGTTCTTCGCTACATCAAAACCTTGGGGAGATTTCTCTTTGGTAGAGTTAGTATTTGCATGTGCTAACTCCATTTCTCTCAATTTCAACTGGTACTCTCTTTCTTCTCTTTCCATTTCTCTTTGCTTTTGTTTTTCTTCCATTTCTCTTTGTTTTTGTTTTTCTTCCATTTCTCTTTGTTTTTGTTTTTCTTCTATTTCTCTTTGTTGCTTTTCTCTTTCAAATTCTAATTTCATTCTCTCTTTTTCCATCTCAAGTTTTGCTAATTGGAGTTGAACATCACTTGAAACATTAGAAGGAACCACACTTTCTTTACTGAGCTTCATGTGACTAGCTAGCAGATCAATAATCTCTGCCTTCTTTAACCCAGGGGTAAGAACTACTCCCAAATGCTGACAAACAGCTCTCAAGTCATCTTTTCTTAGTGACTTCAACTGACCAAGGGACAAATCTGTCCTCTTAACAAACACTTCAACATCTATTGTAGTCATGATGAAACATGTAACAAACAATTACAGAATTTAAGAACTTATCTGCAATATGTATTCTAGAAGTTTCCAGAGATTTCCAAAAATTCTCTCTAAATTTTGTTGTTTTTGACTTGTTATATTTGGCTACGTTTCCCGGACAAGCCCCCAGTTTGTTATGATCCAAAATCCACAAAAGATAAGAATCAAACAAAAGATATTAACTTTAGATGATGTATGGTTTAATTTAAATATTTACCAACATCAGATATAACAGAATTACAGATTCTAGGTACAAATACACTACATGTACTTAAACTGGTAAAGACTTACAATTTCTCAGCTGGGAAATTCCTATTAGTCCAGAATGTTCTTGAAGGGTAGAGTAAGTTGGCTGCTAATCCACAAATATTGAATCCAAACGGTATGTTGTCCAACTGGCAAAAGAAGATTCCAGATCCAGCCGAAGAATGTCCAAAATAATTCAGGAGGTCATCGATGTCGATAATGATGTCGATGACGATGTCCAAGACGATGGCAATCACAATGTCGATAACAGTGTCAACTGCAATCTCGATAATCAATGTCAATGACGATGTTGACCACAATGTCAATAACGATGTCGAACACGACGTCAAATATGTCAAGGATGAGGTCCAAGATGAAGTCCAAGATGAGGTCCAAGATGATCTCCACAGGTTGATATCAATATCAGATGGTGTTAACTGAGAACTTATGCAATATATGCTCCACGATGTATTCAGGGTATAAATTCTGAAATTTCTGTGCAAGCTCCCAGCCTATATACAATCTCAACCCTTAATTAGAATTTTCTAGATTCTACTACAATATTCATGAAGGTTTGGAACTCTCTTGTAAGTCTAGTTGTAACAAACAAAGAAAGGGGATTCCCCTTTTCTATAAATAGACTCATTGCAATGTTACACTCTAAGAGGTTCATGTAAAGGTCAGGATACATGTAATCAACACATTCCAACATGTACATTATACATTGCAATTATCCTATAGTACATCACACACAATGTAAAGATCTAGAATGTTCTCTCTACTGGATGTGCATTCTGATTATTTCACTGCTACACATTATATTCACTTTTCACATATGAATAATACTCTCTCTTCTGGAAATTTCTATGTTCATAAAATCATATAGAAAACTGGAAAATAACTTCCTTCTAGAAGATTCCTTAATTATATGACAACCTTTGACAAAATAAAGCCCAGAGCACATGTCAGCAGATTAAATGTCTGGTCACCATCTGACAGATTGCTGCCCCTAAAGCAGCGGACACACGACGCACAGCCCGCGCACTGAAAAAATAGCAATTTTGGCCAATACGTTGTCTTTCGCTGGGTGTGCGTCAGCATTCGTTACTCATTCGTTCTGAGCGCAGGACCAACGCTATGCATTCGCTCTGTGCACTCGCCGCTGCACTACATGTGACGGCTTGCAAGACGAGCCGCACAGTCACGTGCCCGCTGCCATTCGCTGGCTGTGCGTTGAATGCGCGGTGCATGCTGTGAATTCCTTGGATTTTTTAACATGAGCGCCCTCTATACGCTCTGTATGTGCTATGTATGTGCCCTGTATACGTGGAGCGTGCTAGCAACACGCTGTCCATTCGTTGTTAATTCGCTAGCTTCTCCCAAATCCTGACAAAACAGTTGGGCTCACAACGAACTGAAGTTATTTTCAATTTTTAAAGTGTTGTTTAATGCGCAGGACGTGCGTCGCGTATGTATGACCGGGCCTTAAGCCAGGAATAATTTTATCAGTATATTTGGTTTAATCCTTGCCTTAGGTTGGTCCACTTTCAAGAATATTGGCCAAAGTCTTCACGGTTGACAGACTTACTTCAATGCATGATCCCTTTCTGATGTATCAAGAACCTTTAGAGCCTTGGCATAGATCACTCTCACATCAGTCTTCTTAGCCTTAGTGTTGCATTGTGGGCATTTACCTCCTTGACCTTTCAGCCATTGCTCTATGCAGCTGCAGGAGAGACAGTGAGAGAAAGAGAGAAAAATGAAGAGCGGGAAATGGGGAGAGAGAGATAGAAAGAATAATTGTAAGTCTAGATAATTCATTCAGAATGATTGGTGATCTTCATGTTTTTATTTCTACTAGCAAAATTTACCTGTGGCACTATTTGGGGGGGGGGGGGTGGTCTTCTCTTATGTACAGCCCAAGTACCCATTCACACTGAAAGGCAATTAGTTTATTGATGAAATATATTCATAGCAGACTTCTCTTTAAATATTGATAGGAGGTTCAATTTAATTAGCATCATGGGTTAAACCGGGGAAAGAATATCATTGCAAAGTGAAATCAAAATCTAACTACACTGTATAGAATGGAAAAAAAATGTATTGTAAAACGGTGTATTTAGTAAGCAGTCAAGAGGCAATTATTGTAATATAGAAATGTTACATGTATTAAGTCAAAAATAAATGTGTAATTACATGTAACCTACAATGTTCAACGGATTGCATTTGTTTGTAATTCAATTAAAGGTTGCTCAATCATATATAGAGGAATGTTGAAAGAAGTGAGAGAGAGAGAGAGAGAGAGAGAAGGATAAAGTGGGAAACTGGTGGAGAAAATGACGGGGGAAATGAGTGAGAGAGGCAGAGGGGAACATGAGAGAGAAGAGAGAGAGAGAGAGAAACAGTGGAAATATGAGAGAATGAGAAACAGCCAGTGGGAAAATGATAGAGAGATACAGACAGTGGGGAAACTGAGAGACCGAGAGAGAAAAAAATAAGACATGGAGGGGGATAGATAAAAACTAGAAATGTCCATTGCCGCGCAATCTGAAAACTCTTGCTACGAATAATAGCGCGCAATTCAGCTAGTTTACATGGGCCTCAACTTGGGCCTCCCCTACTGCCTCCGAGACCTCTTGTCAAGGTACAACTATGCTTTGACGTCGAGTCATTCAATCGTCGTGTCAAACTTCGAGAATTCTTCTCTAAGGATGACAGCGGTGATCGTAATGACCAGCCGATGTCTGACCAGCGCCAGCAGAAGCACACCAAAGAACGGACAGTCAAATCTACATCCAAGCCCCGATGGACGCCACCTGGAGGCAGGAATCCCTTTATCAACAAGTACATTTCTAGTGTGGAACATCATCTTGACAACTTCCTGCGTGACTTCGACGACCACCGCACTGTCCAACCGGACCCTAGCCAACGCAGAGCCATAAGTAGCCTGCAAAACAACGTCAACATCATAATCAAACAGGCGGATAAAGGAGGTGCCGTTGGATCCAGGACAAGGAAGACTACATCACCGAGGCTACCCGACAACTATCCGATGAGGACTACTACACACGACTTGATTCGGATCCCACAACGGCACTGGACTGTATAGATAATCTGAGTAGTGTAAGTGTAAGCCATAGCCTTGTGCCAGCAGTACCCAGGGTAAGTGAATTTTACATGCTTCCTAAAATTTAATTCACAAACTTCCTAAATTGATAGCTAGTGTGACTGACTGTAATGAGAATGATGCACAAGAAGTGGTAACAAAAGCAAAAGTGCACCACATTATATTCCTCCTGGCAGACCCATTATTTCAAGTGTAAAATGCCTTACGGAGTGTACATGTCAGAGTATGTCGACAAACAAATTCAGACATGCCTACCTAAAATGAGTAGTTATGTTAAAGATACCACAGACCTCTTGAACAAGATAAACTCTAACATAATTACGAGTAGATGCACTCTTGTGACAATGGACGTAAAAAGCTTATGTACCAACATACCTCATGAGGAAGGTGTCCAGGCTTTGCAATCCTTCTTGCGCCGTCATTCGGAATATTCTCATGCTGAAATTGATGACTTAGCACCACTGGCAGAATTCATCCTCAAGCATAATTCTTTCAAGTTTGATGGTGAATTCTTTCATCAAAGCAAAGGTACTGCAATGGGTACAAAAATGGCTCCCGCTTACGCAAACATTTTCATGGCCGAGTTGGGAGGACTTTCTCTCGAAATCTCATCTTTAACCCAGTTTGATGATATTTTCATGATCTGGCCGCATGATATCGATGACCGCAAATCCTTTCATGAAAGGTTTGATTCACACAACGGTAACATCAAATTCACCACGGAGAGTTCACGAGAGAAAGTCCACTTCCTTGACGTCACGGTCACTCTTTTCCCCAATGGGCAGAAACTCCAAACCTCGCTGTACACTAAGCCGACTGACTCCTTCCATCCTACGCACATCAAGGAGTCAATAGTGTACAGCCAACTATTGAGGTACAAAAGAATAACCTCTGACCCTCTTACCTATGAATCGGATGCATTGCAGCTTGGCAGACATTTCATTGAACGTGGTTATCCGATCAACATGAACAAGAAATCCATGAAAAGGGTCAGCCAAAAAAGTAGAGAGAATCTTCTCGTCCAAAAAAGAAGCAAAGGAGAAGTAGCAGTCCCATTTGTCTCCACGTACGACTCGAAATGTCAACTTGCCCTTAAAGTCAAGAGAGAGTGGCCCACAATCACGGCCAATGAAAAACTTGCTAAAATCATGCCTAGGGCCCCCCTCCATGCAGAGAGGCAGCCTCCCAATCTGAAAAGACTACTGGTGAGAAATCAGCTACCTGGCACACCTCAACCTAGAGGTAACAAGTCATGCGGCAAATCGCGCTGTCAAATTTGCCCTCACATAATAACGGAAAACTCTGTACGGCTCTCATCTGGTTATACGATCTATCCTCCCAATCACAACTGTGATTCAAGTAACATTCTGTACTGTCTTCTTTGCGACAAATGCCCTGAAATAGCCTATATTGGTGAAACAGGTACTAGATTTAGAGTGCGATTCAATAACCACAGATGTACCATCAGGCAACGGCGTACTGGTTTCCCAGTAGCCGAACATTTCAGCCAAGCCGACCATCCCCTGAATAATTTTAAGATCTGCCTCTTCGGAGGCGGGTATAAATCCGCGAATGAGAGAAAACCAGCTGAATTGCGCGCTATTATTCGTAGCAAGAGTTTTCAGATTGGGCTCAACAGAGACCTGTCATGGTTAGAGAAATATAGTTTCTTTAAGTAGTAAATGTAATTTTCATAATGCCTCATCACGCCTCAGTTTGTCAGAGCTCACCGGTTATGACCTAAACATGTCTTTAACATGTTTAATCTATATGTTTTATTTATTATGCACTGTTCATTTGCATATATTATTACAGCATAATTGAACTTTTGTCCTTTGCGCTTATGAGAATTACCACAAAATAAAGCCATACGGCAAACCGATCGGTTTTGTTTTAAACGTGCCTTTAACTTATTTTACTTTTTTTTTAATCTTCATTTTCAGATATTGCGTCTTTTGAGCTCGTAAAAATTAGCACAGAAATAACACGCGGTTATGAAATATCATTATATATTTATATATACAGAGTGTTCTAAATCTATAAAACCTCTATCATGGTTCTGAAACAAATGTCAAACAAAATGTAAACGTGTAATTTGAAGGCAGATCGATGACGTCGACATCGAAGCTGAAATAGAGCCGTTTCCGAAGTCCAATGTGACTGAAATTCAGGTGCTAGATGTACTTGTAGTCCTAGATTCAGGCGGGATGTGCATTAGCGCCGGCAATTATCTGTTGAACAGTTTTCAGATTAGAGCCTACAAATGTACAACCATGCCATGGATCCACTGGATGGAAACACACTGACTGAAGGCTGAGTGTAGATCTACACGCGACAGCCAACGCAACGGTTCATTCATCAGCATAGTCTTAGGCGGCTTATTAAGCCCAAATAGACGGTGGAAGCGTACCGTACATGAAATTTATGCCAAATAATTTTGCTGACCCAAAAAAGGTCGAAAGGACTGGGAACTTCAAAGCTTTACTCCGGGCCTGCCAAAGAAAGTTACGAATTGTAAAAAACCTTTAAATAATACAACCAAAATACCACAAACAACCCCCCCCCCCCCCCCCCCATCACAATCTGGGAACAATTTAACATTTAAAAAAAAAACCAGCTCGACTGAGTGGAAAATCACAGAGAAAAGTGCTGTTAAACAAATGGAAGGACAGACACACATTAGCCAAATTATAGTTAGGATTCTAGGATAACAACTTAGAAGCAACCAAGGACTCGAGGGCAGGAGGAAAAAAACTACATACCTGTATTACATTAAGTTAAATAACAAATTTAACATCATAAAATTCTGCCTCATGTGAACAAATACGAGTATATGTAGTATTACAAATAGTATCAATAAAATTCATTTGCGTGAAACTATGAAGCAACTTCTCTTATCCTTGAGTTTTTAAGCAACTCCGCCGCAAAAATTTTGTATAAAAAAATTTTTGTCAATAAAGTTTGTATTATAAGAGTATAAGTTGATCTGTTGTCAAACGAAGGAGCAAACGAGGGTTGCGCCGTTTCAACCGCTAACTGCTAGTCTTCGTCAAAGTTTGTATTACTGCTTGTTAAGATTAACTTCTAATTGACCAATCAAATACAGACTTAGTTTTTTTTTAAACTTCAAAAGATTGTCACAGAATCACACTACACATGTATACAAGTCATGTAGCTATATGGTGATGCTATACATACATGTACAAGTTTCCATTTAGTATGTGAAAGCTTACCTTTGACCAAAAAGATGACCACATCGTAAAGAAACAAGACGATGTGAACCAGATGTTGTCCAGGGTTCATAGCAAATAATACATGATTGCTACAGAGATAAATCAAAAGAAAATGTCAAACTGGAGCATTTCAAGATAAACTTTCATATTTTCACACGTGTCTTGGTGAATCATTCATTAATTTGGTTTCCTAGGGAATCCTAGGGGTTTGAGGAACAATTGAGCCCTTTTGGGAAAAAAAAGCTTGTCTGTTTTAATGATAAATTGTAAACGAGCTGGGGAAACAATTATTTTTGAAGCAACCTGCATGAATGAATAAAACTTACTGATTCATCATCACTACCGCTCCCATCATTTCCTGTGTCACATGCACCACCTGCTGGTTTCTTAGGTTCTTGGAAGTCAGCCATAGAATCATTACTGCTCTCATCCTCAGTCATTGTCTCCATAGGCTCTTCATCCTGATTGGTAGATGTGTCATACATATCATTAGCTTCTGATATCCTATTGGCTGTTGGTCTTAGAGTGTCACTACCACCTGATCCCTGTACAACATCAATGGTTGAACTTTGACCACGTTCAACATCAGATGTGGTTCTATTACCATCTCTCTGGACAGGTCGGAGTGTCTCTGTAACTATTCTGGCGTGTGATTGGCCAGAATTGCTTGCCTCATTTGCATGTTGATCTGAGCTAGCTGCTGAATGGTTGCCAGTGGCTGCAGTTTCTGCTGGTATTGCTGATTGGCTAGCTCTTAATGCTTGGAAACCACTAGGGCCTGGAATGTCAACATCAGCAACTACACCTTGTCTGTGCTGTATATGTATTAAACCACTTTCATCTGGATTAATCTGGTTCGCAGTGCTTTGCTGTGGAAGCATTAGCAGGGACTCACTGTCAGATTGTGACCCTTGACCTGGGAGCGTAGGGAAAAATGAGTCAGCATTGATCCCAGTTCTCTCTTCCTGAGATCTAGATTGTCCTTCCTGTGTAAGGAAACAGAAATATTCAAAATTATGTTGTTTTAGTCCTCTATGTGCATGTAAAGATTCCATACAAAGTTTAAATATAATTCCTGTAATTACTTGAAAAGACTTGAAAAGAAACAGAATTACTGTAATGATACCTGACTCTCATGCAAACTGAACATTGCTTTTAACTATTTAAATGTCATGCCAACCCTTTTGCACAAATTGAAATTTGAGTGTGTGCTTATAAGCATATACGGCAAGGGTCAATCCACATCAAATCAACCAATGCTTGTCACCCGACCCCCTTTGATTTTCTTTAAATTCGCACCAAATTTTCCTCCGAATGTCTGACGGAAAACCCCCAAATATTTTGCCCCAAGGTCAAGTGGTTGCTAAGATACAGTCTCGCATAGCAACCAATTCACGTTCCAAGAAATGAGTTTTATGAAAATTATATGGTTTTTTAATTGAATTTTTATCCAGTACAGCTTACTATCTGTAAATTGGAAGAACTTCATGCTCTTTAAAAGAAAAATCAATTGTGATGCAAAACTGACTTTTCGTTTCTGTGTACGAGGTCACCGAACATGGTGTCAAATTTCATTTTTGAAAATTTGGACGCATGTTTAGAGCCTCATATCTCTAAATACTCTATGAGATCAGGAACTAGAATTTTGTACAGTTAAAGACTTTGACTTGTGCAATAATCCTAGAAAAAAATCAGCGGAATTGGGCGAGAGTTTTTGTGAAGGGCGCCCTCAAAGTTGGAAAAAAAGAAAAATGTTTCAAGTTCAAGGTCACAGATGACCCTTCGTCCCATCTTGATGTTACTATATTATATTCGTAGTATTCAAAAAGTTCTTGGGAGATATATGAAAATTACTTGCTCTCTATGAACAGTGACTGAAAACCAGTACTATCGGTGCTAGGTAAAAATGCCAGAGGAATAAATGCCAGAGGTAAAAATGCCAGAGGTAAAAATGCCAGAGGTAAAGATGCCAGAGGAAAAATGACACGCGATGGGTGATGTCAGGAACAAAAAGTAAAGAGGCAAAATATGCCAGCTGCATACTACGAGAATATAGGTGAAAAATCAAGAGGTGAAATTTATAGAAGGTCAAGAAGCAGACCTGACATCTGCTTGTATTTTACTTTTTAGACTATTTGGTTTGACCGCGTTTTTCATGTCGAACTGTTGGACTCTGGACTCCACATCGTAGACTCGGCCTTTTTTTAATCGACGTACGATTTCATTATCCCGAATGGAATTTGGAACGAGAAGGAAGTCTGCAACTGAATTTTAGGTTTAGAGAAGGGAAAGGAGGTATGCAAAAATGACATCACCCTAAGGCCAAAAAAAAATTGTTGTATTGGCGTAACCCGCCCGACCCTAAAAATGTGGCCGACCCTAGGTTTTTTTTGTTTGTTTTTTTACTATCGATATCGCGTATCGTGCTGC
Organism: Heliocidaris erythrogramma; assembly: GCA_025617745.1. Lineage (NCBI taxonomy): Eukaryota > Metazoa > Echinodermata > Echinoidea > Camarodonta > Echinometridae > Heliocidaris > Heliocidaris erythrogramma. The sequence goes on from CM046863.1 coordinate 37,163,803, forward strand.
CTTTGCGATTGCGATCGTGATCGAAAACCCAGAAGTGCTGCGGACAGAACTAGCTGCGTGTATTATGTATTATACTGTTGTAAAAAAAAAAAAAAAAAAAAAAAAAAAAAAAATCCTGACCGACCGACCCTATTTTTCAGAGACCCGTTACGCCAATACAACAATTTTTTTGGGGGGGGCCTAATGTGGGACAGTCCTTTTGTGGGCAAATATGAACCTTTTCGAAATTATGAACCTTTGGATAAACGAACCTTCGGAATAATACAACAAATGCTCAGAATTTTGAACCCCCAGGCATGGGAAATCAGTGTTTCGGAAATACCTGTACCTGTAGTAAAATAACTTGTACCAAATGATCTTGACTAGTTTGCTTTTCGTTATCTGTACTTGTACCTGCACTTTTTTTTCTTTTGCAGTTCTCCCTTCTTCAAGAAATGTACAGGTCGTCACACAAACATTAATATGGGGGAAGAGGGGGGGGGGGGGGGGCTCATGCACATTAAGTTATAAACAAGATGCAGATATATTCCAACTGAATTAAAAGTGAAAAAAAGAATATAATACTGAAGGCATTAGCAAGATTGTGTCTCGCCCACTTGCGAAAACTGGAAATATCGTGATCTCCGTTGCCACGCAGAAGAATTGTATCTCTGGGTATCTGCCACAGAATGTAATATCCCATTAATGAGAAGGACTATTCACAAAATACTACTTCCCTCCATCGACTGCCCCCATCCCCCCCCCCCCCCCCTTTTAGAGATGGAATAAAAAGTTACCATCAAGCCCTATTAGATTGTAAAACACAAATACAAAATAGTGCTAAGGTTGAAAAGTGGAAATGAAATAAGGCTAAACTTTAAGGTATAGCCTCAAATGACCTTTGACCATATCATGTGACATCCAAAGGCAACATAACGTGAAGGTACCCTCAATGCAAATATGACCCAAGTTAGGTTGTAATCCAAGCAACTGATGTGAAGTTATTTCACAAAAGAGAGTCTTGCAGGTAAACTTTAACGTATGACCTCAAATGACCTTTGACAGCATCATGTGACCTCCGACAACACAATAACATGGAGATGCCCCTAGTGCTCCTATCACCCAAGTGTGGCAGCCAATGCAGTAACAGTTGCCAAGTAATGCATCATATTAAAGAGAGTCTTGCAGGTAAACTTTAATGTTTGTGACGGAGGGACGACGGACGACGGACGACGGACGGACGCCATTTGGATCCCCTTCACCTCCGGTGGGCGAGACAAAAAGGGTCGTCAAGTGAAAGCGAGTGGCAAACAATACATGCATGCTATATTCGGGCCGCGGGGGGTTTACTAGCATTTTTTACCTCCGGCATTTTTACCTCTGGCATATTTACCTCTGGCATTTTTACCACTGGCACTTTTACCTCTGGCATTTTTACCACTGGCATTTCCGCTGATTTTTTGTAGGATTATTGCACAAGTCAAAGTCTTAACTGTACAAAATTCTAGTTCCTGATCTCATAGAGATATGAGGCTCTAAACATGCATCCAAAATTTCAAAAGTGAAATTCGACACCATGTTCGGTGACCTCGTACGCAGAAACGAAAGGTCAGTTTTGCGTCACAATTGATTTTTCTTTTAAAGCGCATAAAGTTCTTCCAATTTACAGATAATGAGCTGTACTGGATAAAAATTTTGGCTTCAATGGTCAATTAAAAAAACATAATTTTCATAAAACTCATTTCTTGGAACACGCATTGGTTGCTGTGCAAGACTGTATCTTAGCAACCACTTGACCTTGGGGCAAAATATTTGGGGGTTTTCTGTCGGACATTCCGAAGAACATTTGGTGCGAGTTTAAAAAAAAATGAAGGGGGTCGGGTGAAAAGATTTGACGTGGATTGACCCGTAAACAAAATGCACCGGTACTCATCAAATGATGATAATTTGGAAACTGAAGTAAACAAGATGAAGGTGTGTCACTGCTGGATTTTAAGTGAAAAAGGTGTTAAATATAAATCTACTTCAATTTCCTAGCAGTGGAGAAAAGGAGGTTTATTCCATTTCATTTGCACACACTGCAAGATCAATTGACACATTAAATATCATGATATCTCTCTCTCTCTTCCTCCCAATCTTTCTTGATTCTTCCCACTCCCTCTCTCTTTCTCAATCGCTTCCTCCCATTCCCCCACTCTCTTTCTCTCCCTCCCCACACTCTGTTTTTCCCTCTCTCACTCTCACCCTCTCTTTTTTTCTTTCTGTACATGTTGGTCACTCTCATCTGATATCTCTGTAGAATCTGAAACATGTCTTGATCAGTTTCGCTGACAATTGTAGAACCATTATCATCAGCATAATCCAACTCCTTTCCCCTCTACCTCCCATTCCCTCCCTCCCTCTCTCTCTCCCCCTCTCTCTCCCCCTCTCTCTCCCCCTCTCTCTCTCCCTCTCCCTCCCTCTTTCCTTCACCCTCCCTCCCTCTCTCTGTATACCTGTTGGTCTTCCTCATCTGATATCTCTGTAGCATCTGAGTCATAGAGATCATGTTCACTTTCAATGAGAATGGTAGAACCATTATCATCATCTTCACTGTGATCCATCGTTGCAGCCCATCAAGGAGCAATGAACATTATACATGTAGCTTGCTCTTTGTACTGTGCCTGGTCAACCTGGGAAGAAGATTAAACAGATCAGAGTCATGTGAATTGAAAAGCTTGGTGAAACAGGCATAGATTGTTGGGGGTCATCCCTATAGCTAGAAGGTCCAATAGTTAGCGGGTCCGATAGACCGACACCCAATAGGTAGAAGGTTCAATAGACCGAATGTACGAGAGGGTCCAGTAGACAGAAGGTTCTATAGACCGAATCGGCAGGAGGGTCCGATAGTCCGAAGGTTCTATAGATCGAATGACCTAGGGGTCCGATAGTCAGAAGGTCCGATAGATAGAAGGTTCGATAGACCGAATCGGCAAAAGGGTCCGATAGTCCGAATGTTCAGTAGGGGTCCGATAGTTAGAAGGTCCGATAGTTAGAAGGTCCGATAGACCGACAATAAATACGTAAAAAGGGTAAAATAGTGGATAAAATGATAAGTGGGTAAAAGATAAGTGGTTAAATTAAGTGGGGGCATTCCAACCAAAGAAAAAGCAAAAAAGGAAGAGGTTGAAAAGGAAAGAAGAAAAGAAAAGAAATGAAAAGAAGAGAAAAATAAAAGAAGAAATCAGAAAGGAAAGAGAAGAAAAACAAAAATTCAAAAACTTCGCTCACTGGCATTATTAGGGTTATTTACCAATGCCCATTATATTTTCATTATTGATATTAATTATTTAATCGCCATATTTATGTATATAAACCAATGCCAATTATATTAAGTCATATTCTTATGGAAGTTATTTAGTTTGCATCTTGAATCTCTAGCTAATGTTATGCTATTTTGCTAATCAAAGAATGTTAGCAACATAACTGAAAAGAATCGAGCGGCATGTTGGCCTAAAGGGGCTAAAGAGATGAATTTTCAGAAATAATGGCCTGTGACCAATAGTCTCCTCCCAATATGAGAAAGGAAGACGCCGATAACATGTTACACAGATTATGAGAACGGAATAACAATACGCTAGAACCTATTCTCAGGATACAAAATTCTTTTTTTTTCTTCTCTCTCTCGTTCGCTCGCTTTGCTCGCTCATACAATCAAGAAACTAGGCCTAGATTGTTTCTTGCAGCAAGCACCTCTTATGTCCTGCAGCAACAAGAAGCCCGAATATCATAATATTCGGGCAGTGAGGTATCCGACTATTCTCGAATTCCCCCACCCCCCCCCCCCCCCAAAAAATGGTATAATTTACCCGACAGAGTCCACGGACTAAAATTTGCCACAAGGTAGTAGTATGGGTGTAGTCGGTGAACATTCAAAAAAGTATAAAAGCTGACATCGTAGTAGGAAAATATCACCTGAAAACCCTTAAAAAAAAAGGAAACGCCCCCCTCCCAAGAAGGTGGTAGGGTCTAATTGAAACAATTTCATTTTTATCGGGCAGAATCTTTTGTTGTCAGAATCTTATCTTTTGTTACATTTAATGAAAATTCAACTATAAAGTGTGCCCCCCATAAGATTTCTCTGTTTAAAAAATAACACTTGTGTTTGAAGGGGACGCCCTTTCCTCAGCTTACTCCACTAGAAAAAAATGCTGCGGGCATGATGGGCCTCGGGGCTTTAGTGTGCACCATATAATTAGATTTCCATGTTTCAAACAATGGTCAGCGTTCCCCTATTGCCAATGCATCGGTTTAGTGGCAAAATTAACCGGGGGGGGGGGGCTGAGCTGCATGGGTGGACCACCCCCGCCCCAAGGTGATGATGATGATGCTCTGATAAAAATACTTTTAACATGTTGAAAATGTATAAAACAAAACTTTAAAATAAGTTCCCCATTTTTTTGGGGGGGGGGGGAGGAGGAGGGTAGGTCTAATATACCTATTATACAATACACACAGAAAAAGATAAGGCATTACCCTTTTCCTTTTATGAGATAAAACTATTAAAAACATATTGTATTCACTTATTTTATAATATATAACTATATATAACTATCGGACCCTTTTGCCGATTCGGTCTATAGAACCTTCTGTCTATCGGACCTTCTGACTATCGGACCCCGTTGGACATTCGATCTATAGAACCTTCGGACTATCGGACCCTCCGCCGATTCGGTCTATAGAACCGTCTGTCTATTGGACCCTCTCGTACATTCGGTCTATCGAACCTTCTATCTATTGGGTGTCGGTCTATCGGACCCGCTAACTATCGGACCTTCTAGCTATAGGGCTGTAACCAGATTGTTGACCCCAAAGGCACCAACTCGTAGGCCCATGCCTACATTTATTCCCCAAACCAAATATAAGAAGGAAATGGACCACAAAAGTAAAACTAACTCGCGCCCATTGGAAAGGGCTGAGTTAACGCAGTGTTCCGAGCACTTTTGTGCGGAGGACTTCCTCGACAGCACGATAGCAAGCAAGATGCCATCCCCAAAATCAAACTTGGGACATCTGCCGCAGGTCCAGCTCCAGGAAGCTCGTCAGAAACCAAAAGACCGGCTTTTGCTAAACGGAAAAGGGCGAGGGTAAGTGATTGTAATGATAATACCTATGGTCAAATTTGCGAACAATTTTGACATTGCCGCCGCGCCTGAAGCTGCGGTTGTGTAACTTCAGGGAGCTGCGTTGCCGGCAGCTTCGGCGTTGGCGGGGTTCCCTGGAGTTACGGCGTGTGCAGAGCTAGAGCTGAGCATCCCGGTGGAGCCACTCAATGTGACTTGGAGACCACATGACCGTTACCAAAATCGCGGATAAAGGGGTGAATTTCAAGGAATGTCCGCAGACAGAATATTCCTCGAAATATAGAAAATAGGGGTGTGCGCAGGTGTCCTCAAAATTGATAAAATAGGGGTAAGGAAAGGGAAAGAAAACCCGGGAAGAATAATCCCAGAGCCGAGTCGCTAGCTGCGGGTCTGCCCGGGAGGGCGCGCTCATGGTTGAGAAAAACATCCCTGCACTGCCGTCACTCAGCAAGATGGCGGACATGAAGGTAACTTTTTCCCACTGAATTCTACAACTGGAATGGGCTCGATCGCTCGCTGCACGCTGATCGGCTATAGGCAGCATGACGCCACTGGCAGCCATCTTGTTTCTCTCAAAACAATTTCGGAACGTCGCCTCTGTATGTAACATTTGACCAAATTTGAAAGACTACTTTCACTAATATAATCATCATATGCCCTTCAAAGATGCACCAAGAGTAGTTCAAGATGCCGTCTTGCGCTGCAGTCAACTGCACGAATCGTGATGTTCGTGAAAGTCTTGAGAAAGGACTTATGTTTCTTGGAGTACAAGGTTGCGAGAACTAACCATTTTAATTACCACTGTGACCTTTGACCTTTGACTTTGAGTCCCCAAAATCTAATCAGTTCATCGTCCCTCCCAAAAGAATACATGGGCCGAATGTATGACATTTGCTCCGGCGTCAATTGCTCCTGCGACAAATGCTCCTAAAAATACGACAAATGCTCCGCGACAATTGCTCCGCGATAATTGCTCCTGCGACAAATGCTCCGTCGACATTTGCTCCTGCGATAATTGCTCCGACGACATTTGCTCCTGCGACAATTGCTCCGTCGACATTTTCTCCTGCGACAATTGCTCCGTCGACATTTGCTCCTGCGACAATTGCTCCGTCGACATTTGCTCCGATCGAGCGAAAATTGCTCCGCGACAACTGCTCCGTCGATAAAAATGCATATATGCGACAATTGCTCCGTCGACATTTGCTCCGATCGAGCGACAATTGCTCCGCGACAACTGCTCCGTCGATAAAAATGCATATATGCGACAATTGCTCCGTCGACATTTGCTCCGATCGAGCGACAATTGCTCCGCGACAACTGCTCCGTCGATAGAAATGCAAATATGCGACAATTGCCCCTGCGACAATTGCTCCGCGACATTTGCTCCGATCGAGCGACAATTGCTCCGTCGATAAAATGAATATATGAGACAATTGCGACAATTGTTTCTGCAACAATTGTTTTGTCGACATTTGCTCCGATCGAGCGACAATTACCTACTCCGCGACAACTGCTCCGTCGATAATAATGAATATATGCGACAATTGCTCCGCCGATAAAAATGAATATGCGACAATTGCTCCGCGACAATAAACTCAGTAAATAGAAATAAATATTTGCTCCTCGACAATTGCTCCGTCGACATTTGCTCCGGCGACATTAGCTCCGGCGGAAAGCACTCGATCCGCCGACATTTGTTTCATTCGAGCGACAATTCCTTCGCGACATTAGCTCCGTCAAATAAAATGAATATGTGACAATATCATTGCTCCACAACAATTGCTCATGCGACAACTTGTCCGCCGACATCTGTTCCGTCGGCCGTCGTTAACGCTTATGTATGTGACAATTGCTCCAACGACAACCTTATATAAAATCCTCATCAAAAGCGAACACAACGAATTCAGAACAATAGCTGTTGTTGGTGTATCGGGATTTGGAAATAAACCTTTTTAAAGATTTTGTCTACCACTTTCCCTTGTGATTTTGCCTATACCTATTAATTATTCATCTATATGTTTTATTATTTTGTTTCCCCCCCCTCTCTCTTTCTTTATCTTGGGCATTTTTAACACAACTGAGTAAATGATGGCGAACATTTATTTCTAAATTATAGCCATTCTATCTACTAGTCATGACACTTGCTGGTGGGGAAAACAAGCCAGTCCTGTATGTGGGTTGTTGCGAATTGCTAAAGTTCAATTTAATATTGTAATAGTGAGGGGAAGGGAATATACGCCCAAAATATGGGGAATTGGTGGAATTAAGTGTTCGCTCCCGTGCCTCCCGCCACGTGGAGCTTGCATTATGCCTCGCAAACAAAACAAATTGACATATACATGTATTATACTTATTAATATGGCAGTACTCTATCAAACAGAAAATATCATAATAATGCCTCTAGCTCCCTGACTGAGATACGTAAAAAACATATATTTTTCATCTTCCAGCCCGTTTGCTAAAAAAAAAATACAAATTTTATAAACTGGACTGTATCACTCTGTTATCTAAAAGTTCATTTCATCCTTTTTGCATTCAACTTTGTAGAATATGAAAAACTGTTTTTAGTTTGTTTTGAAAGTTTAGTTGTGTCTCCTTGTTTGTTTTCATCTTAAAATAAAACGTAAATTTTTTGTGGCATCTGTCTGAATATGCTTGTCTTACGGTTATTTGTAAAGCGAAATTAATTACAGAGTACAAAGAAACATATGCTACGACCCAGGAGGCTGTGGGAGACTTGAAAATTAATGATATTTATGGCCATAGAATGTGATATTTGGGTAAAAAGTGTAATAATTGGACCAGAAAATGTCATTTTCGGGCAAAACACCTCACCCCCCCCCCCCCCCCCCCCCCCCGAACATGGATTCTTTAAAAACATCTAAATGTAAAGAGAAAATGTGCACACTAAAGGTTAAAGGACTAGATCAAAATATATTGTACACTCACCATCTTCACTTTTTTGTGCGGGGGGGGGGGGGGGGGGGGGGGGGTGCCCAGGGCTGATTGTCAGAGCCCCCCATTCGCCCCTGTCTAGCCATAAATACATTTTTAAAATAATCACTTGTAGAGGTGGAAGAAGGGTGAATGGCGTGTAAAAAATATACCCCCAATTTTTAAAGAAGAAATAATAATGGAAAAGAGAAAGGAAAAAGAGGAATGACAATGAAGGGAAAACCTGAACGTGGCTGTCAAGACAAACCCACAAGGGTTTTTATACAGCAACCAGGTTCCTATTTTTATTGTCAGTCTTTTTTATGTTTTAATAATTACATGCAATTTTAATGACTATGCCCGTCTAAACACACTAAACTATATCATAATTTCTTGCATGTTATTGTTAATGATACTCTTTTATATATGAATCTGAATAAAGCTGAATTGAAAAGAATTGAATTTAATTTAATTTAAAGCGTTGCTCGCTTCGCTCGCTTGATTTCACTTTCTTAACCTATGCCGGTTATATTTATATTATCAAGAAAGGGAATAGGTTTGCATCTTGTCTTTTATCCAATATTTATGCTTAATTCTTTAACTCATAAAGTGATAGTTATGTCTGCAAGGATTCGAGCGGCAAGTTGACCTAAAATAGATGAATTTTCATGACATCACCGCTTGTGACCATTAGCCTAATCATCACACCCTGATCATACTCTCTGTGTGAACGGAAGATGCCGATAAATGTACGTTACTAAAATCACGAGAAGGGATTGTAACAATACACTTAAACCTGTTCTTAGTATTTAAAAAAAAAAATCAATATTTGCCCGCTTATAAAATCTAGAAACAAGACGTTTTCGATTAGCAATCATCTTTATACCAGCAGCGGATGCCCGCATATCATAATATTTTTCGCTGCGCTCACTGAAAAGCTAGAGTGAAACTTATTGGGAAAACAAATTGGGCATGCAACGGGAGGCGGACGAATATATTTTAGAAAGGTTATAGGCCTGTGGTGTATTTTGATGACGAAATGATACTTTATCCCCAAGAGAGTGCGTTTTCCTTGCTCGCAATGTTTAGAAAAAGTGTGGTTTTGGACAGCAAACATTTGCAACAGCGAAGTATGTAATATTTGGCAGTGAAGTAACCAAATATACCATTTAAATATAAGTCCAGAGTGTATTTTGACAAAAAAACGAGACTTCTTTTAAGGCAAGATATGGTAATTTTTGGCTCGCTCGCAAAATAAATAAAAGTATGTGTCATGGGGTGTGTGGGTGAGGGGTGTGTATAGTCAAATTAATGTGAGCAAGAAATTTCGGCAAAATATTTTGTTCATTCCCCATCCCACTCCTCGAAACGGATTTACGCCAGTGTCATCGTACTCTCGTGGAATAAGCAGTTAGAGGTACGGTAGTAATTGTCTCGACATACATGTATTTCGAGATATTCGAGATATCTCGAGGCAATGATATTGTCGCATATTCATTTTCTTCGACGGAGCTAATGTCGCGGAGGAATTGTCGCTCAAATGGAGCAAATGTTGGCGGAGCAATTGTCGATGAGCAAATGTCGCATATTCCTTTTTATCTACCATGTCTACCAAGTTTATTGTCGCGGAGCAATTGTCGCATATTCATTTTTAACGACTGAACAATAATCATATTTTGGAGCAAATGTCGGCGGAGCAATTGTCGCAGGAGCAATTGTCGCATTTCTATAGACGGAGCAGTCAGTTGTCGCGGAGCATTTGTCGCTCGCTCGGAGCAAATGTCGACGGAGCAATTGTCGCATATATGCATTTCTATCGACGGAGCAGTTGTCGCGGAGCAATTGTCGCTCGATCGGAGCAAATGTCGACGGAGCAATTGGCGCAGGAGCAATTGTCGCATATATGCATTTTTATCGACGGAGCAGTTGTCGCGGAGCAATTGTCGCTCGATCGGAGCAAATGTCGACGGAGCAATTGTCGCAGGAGCAAATGTCGACGGAGCAATTGTCGCAGGAGCAAATGTCGTCGGAGCAATTGTCGCAGGAGCAAATGTCGCCGGAGCAATTATCGCAGGAGCAAATGTCGACGGAGCAATTGTCGCAGGAGCAATTATCGCGGAGCAATTGTCGCGGAGCAATTGTCGTATTTTTAGGAGCATTTGTCGCAGGAGCAATTGCCGCCGTGTTATGATCCAAAATCCACAAAAGATAAGAATCAAACAAAAGATATTAACTTTAGATGATTTATGGTTTAATTTAAATATTTACCAACACCAAATATAACAGAATTACAGATTCTAGTTACAAATACACTACATGTACTTAAACTGGTAAAGACTTACAATTTCTCAGCTGGGAAATTCCTATTAGTCCAGAATGTTCCTGAAGTGTAGAGTAAGCTGGCTGCTAATCCGCAAATATTGAATCCAAACGGTATGTTGTCCAACTGGCAAAAGAAGATTCCAGATCCAGCCGAAGAATGTCCAAAATAATTCAGGAGGTCATCGATGTCGATAATGATGTCGATGACGATGTCCAAGACGATGGCAATCACAATGTCGATAACAGTGTCAACTGCAATCTCGATAATCAATGTCAATGACGATGTTGACCACAATGTCAATAACGATGTGGAACACGACGTCAAATATGTCAAGGATGAGGTCCAAGATGAAGTCCAAGATGAGGTCCAAGATGATCTCCACAGGTTGATATCAATATCAGATGGTGTTAACTGAGAACTTATGCAATATATGCTCCACGATGTATTCAGGGTATAAATTCTGAAATTTCTGTGCAAGCTCCCAGCTTATATACAATCTCAACCCTTAATTAGAATTTTCTAGATTCTACTACAATATTCATGAAGGTTTGGAACTCTCTTGTAAGTTCTATATAGTTCTAGTTGTAACAAACAAAGGAAGGGGATTCCCATTTCTATAAATAGACTCACTGCAATGTTACACTCTTACTAAGAGGTTCATGTAAAGGTCAGGTTACATGTAATCAACACATTCCAACATGTACATTATACATTGCAATTATCCTAGTACATCACACACAATGTAAAGATCTAGAATGTTCTCTCTACTGTATGTACATTCTGATTATTTCACTGCTACACATTATATATTCACTTTTCACATATGAATATTACTCTCTTCTGGAAATTTCTATGTTCATAAAATCATATAGAAAACTGGAAAACAACTTCCTTCCAGAAGATTCCTTAATTATATGACACCTCCCCCACCGGGAAAAAGAAAGCTTTACCGTAGTAAAGGTTTCTTTAAGATTCAACCTGTTTCAAATTATCCAGATAAGCCTTTCATCCTGTACAAAGGCATTACATATCACACATGTATTTAAGGATCATCAAAAAAGAAAAATGCAATTATAAATGACAAACTGTCCACAAAAAAAGTAATTTCTCTCTTTACATCCTTGAAAGAGCATCAGCAATCACATTATTCTTTCCGCGAATATGTACAATTTTCAAGGGGAAAGGTTGGAGCATAAGGCTCCACCTGTACAGTCTTTGGTTCTTTGTTTTGAATTTCTCCAAGAACACAAGAGGATTATGGTCTGTATAGACCATGATATCACCATTACTGTTGGTTAGGTACACCTCAAACTGCTGGAGAGCGAGTACAAGACTCAAAGCCTCTTTTTCGATAGTTGAATACTTCTTCTGATATTGGTTGAGTTTCTTTGAGAAGTAACAGACTGATTTTTCAAAGCCTTCTTCATCCTCTTGGAGCAACACTGCTCCCACTCCAACATCACTGGCATCAATAGCCACCTTGAATGGCTTTGTGAAGTTTGGAGCTGCCAAAACAGGCTCATTCACCAAAATGGCCTTCAACTTCTCAAATGATCTCTGACATGCATCAGACCATACATACTTCACTTTTGCTTTCAGCAAGTTTGTCAGTGGACTAACCACAGTACTGTAATTTGGAACGAACTTCCTGTAGAAACCACTCATACCTAGGAATCTGAGCAACTCTTTCTTAGTTGTGGGAATGGGGAAGTCTAAGATTGCCTGAATCTTTGCTTCTCTTGGTAGCACTTGCCCCTGACCAACCACATGACCAAGATAAGTGACCTTTACCTTGCCAAATTCACTCTTCATCAGATTAACTACTAAGTTGGCTTTATCTAGTCTGTCAAACAGTAATCTCAAATGATTGAGATGGTCATTCCATGTATCACTGTACACTAAGATGTCGTCTATGTACACAACACAATTGTCAAGCCCAGCAATTACCTGATTTGTCAATCTTTGAAAGGTTGCTGGTGCATTCTTCATTCCAAAAGGCATGACTTTGCATTGAAACAAGCCATCCGGTGTGACAAAGGCTGATATTTCTTTGGCTCGGTCAGTCAGTGGCACCTGCCAATATCCCTTCAGCAAGTCTATCTTAGTGACAAAGGCAGAGTTCCCAACCCTATCGATACAATCTTCCAACCTAGGAATTGGATATGAGTCGGTCTTTGTGACTGCATTTACCTTGCGGTAATCTATACAAAATCTCTGTGAGCCATCCGGCTTTGGGACCATTACAATAGGGGAACTCCAACTACTCTGACTTGGTTCAATTATGTCATTATCTAACATGAACTGGATTTCCTCATTCACTTTTTCCAACTTGCTTGGATTTTAAAGTCTATATGGATGTTGTTTGATAGGTTTTACATCACCTACATCTACATCATGTACAGTCAAGGCAGTACGACCTGGTCTATCTTTACACACATGCTTATAATCTTTCAACAAGCCAGATATGTCAATTCTCTGTTCATCAGAGAGATGCTTCAGTGCATCATCCAAATTTTCTAACATTTCTGAGTTAGACAATTTCACTCCACATGGTTCATTTGTAGACACATCTGTGTGAGACAATTCACTCTCTGTCTCTACCTTGCCTTCATTTACATCTTCTAGCTTCTCTTCTTTTACAACATGTGCTACACCTACTGGCTGATTAGCCTCACGTTCAAAGTATTCTTTCAGCATGTTTACATGACATACTCTTTGACTCTTTCTTCTGTCAGGGGTACTGATCACATAGTTGACATCATTCAGTTTCTTTTTGACAGTGTAGGGACCACTGAACCTAGCTTTCAAGGGCTCACCTAGCAAAGGCAACAACACTAACACCCTATCTCCAGGCTTGAAGTTGCGCTCTTTTGCCTTCTTGTCTGCCTGTGTTTTCATTTTAGCTTGCGACACTTTCAAGTGTTCTTTGGCTACCTCACAAGCCTTTGAGAGCCTTTCTCGAAACTTTGACACATAGTCAAGAAGGTTTACCTCGTCATTCTGACCCATGAACTTTTCTTTGATCAGCTTAAGGGGACCCCTAACCTCGTGACCATAGACCAGCTCAAATGGACTGAAGCCTGTCGACTCATTTGGGGAATCCCTGGTCGCGAACAGCAAGAATGGGATACCTTTATCCCAGTCATCAGGATACTCTTCACAATAAGCCCTAAGCATGGTCTTCAGGGTCTGGTGATATCGTTCTGATGCACCTTGGGACTGTGGATGATAAGCGGATGACTTGATCTGCTTTATCCCTAACTCATGCATCACTTGCTGAAACACTCCTGACATGAAATTCGATCCTTGGTCTGACTGAATTTCCTTGGGCAAACCATACCTAGTGAAAAACTGCACTAGCGCCGGGGTCATCCCTATAGCTAGAAGGTCCGATAGTTAGCGGGTCCGATAGACCGACACCCAACAGATAGAAGGTTCGATAGACCGAATGTACGAGATGGTCCATTAGACAGAAGGTTCTATAGACCGAATCGGCAGGAGGGTCCAATAGTCCGAAGGTTCTATAGATCGAATGACCAAGGGGTCCAATAGTCAGAAGGCCCGATAGATAGAAGGTTCAATAGTCCGAATGTACATGAGGGTCCAATAGACAGAAGGTTCTATAGACCGATCGGCAAAAGGGTCCGATAGACCGACAATAAAACGGGTAAAATAGTGGATAAAATGATAGCGGGTAAAAAAGTGGTTAAAATAAGTGGGGGCGTTATGTTTTCAGATGTTTTCAAATGTGGGGGCGGGAATACCCTCCCCCTCCCACTTTTCATGCCTGAAAAGAGGGTTCCAACCAAAGAAAAAGCAAAAAAGGAAGAGGTTGAAAAGGAAAGAAGAAAAGAAAAGAAGGAAAAGAAGGGAAAAAGAAAAGAAATCAGAAAGGAAAGAGAAGAAAACAAAAAATCAAAAACTTCGCTCACTAGCATTATTAGGGTTATATACCAATGTCCATTATATTTTCATTATTGATATTAGTTATTAATATGATCGCCATAATGTATATAAACCAATGGCAATTATATTAATAATTCATACGCTTATGGAAGTTATTTGGTTTGCATGAATCTCGAGCTAATGTTAGGCTATGCTATATTTCTACTCAAAGAATGTTAGCAACATATTTGAAAGGAATCGAGAAGCAAGTTGACCTAAAGGGGCTAAAGAGATGAATTTTCAGAAATAATGGCCTGTGACAATAGTCTCTTCCCAATATGAGAACGGAAGATGCCGATAACATGTTAAACAGATTATGAGAACGGAATACAATTCTCAGGATACAATTTTTGTCCTTTTTTTTTCTCTCTCTCTCGTTCGTTTGCTTTGCTCGCTCATACAATCAAGAAACTAGGCCTAGATTGTTGCAGCAAGCACCTCTTAAGTCCTGCAGAAACAAGAAGCCTGAATATCATAATATTTGGGCGGTGAGGTATCGGACTATTCTCGAATTCCCCCCACCCCCCCCCCAAAAAAAATGGTATAATTTACTCGACAGATCCACAGACTAAAATTTGCAACAAGGTAGTAGCATGGGTAGTCGGTAAACATTCAAAAAAGTATAAAAGCTGACATCATAGCTGGTAGGAAAATATCACCTGACAACCCTTAAAAAAATGGAAACGCCCCCCTCCCAAGAAGGTGGTAGGGCCTACTTGAAACAATTTCATTTTTATCGGTCAGAATCTTTTGTTGTCAGAATCTTATCTTTTGTTACTTTTAATGAAAATGCAACTATAAAGTGTGCACCCCATAAGATTTCTTTGTTTAAGAAATAACACTTGTGTTAGAAGGGGACGCCCTTTCCTCAGCTTGCTCCACTAGAAAAAAATGCTTCGGGCATGATGGGCCTCGGGGCTTTAGTGTGCACCATATAATTAGATTTCCATGTTTCAAAAAATGGTCAGCGTTCCCCATTGCCAATACATCGGTTAAATGGCAACATTAACCGGGGGAGGGGGGGGGGGGGGGGAGGGTGAGCTGCATGGGTGGACCACCCCGTCCCACGGTGATGATGATGATGCTCTGATAAAAATACTTTTAACATGTTGAAAATGTATAAAACAAAACTTTAAAATAAGTTCCCCATTTTTTTTGGGGGGGGGGGGGGTTGGAGGGTGTGCTTACAGACCTAGTGCATCGGTTTATTACAATACACATGGAAGAAGATAAGGCATTACCCTTTTCCTTTTATGAGATAAAATTATTAAAAACTTATTGTATCCACTTATTTTACTTTTTTACGTTATTGTCGGTCTATCGGACCTTCTAACTATCGGACCCCTACTGAACCTTCGGACTATCGGACCCTTTTGCCGATTCGGTCTATCGAACCTTCTATCTATCGGACCTTCTGACTATCGAACCCCGTTGGACATTCGATCTATAGAACCTTCGGACTATCGGACCCTCCGCCGATTCGGTCTATAGAACCGTCTGTCTATTGGACCCTCTCGTACATTCGGTCTATCGAACCTTCTATCTATTGGGTGTCGGTCTATCGGACCCGCTAACTATCGGACATTCTAGCTATAGGGCTGTAACCCTAGCGCCTGTACTACTGTCTTTGCAGTGATACTTCTCAACGGTATTGCCTCTGGAAAACGTGTAGACAAATCCATAATCGTAAGAAGATACTTGTGACCCGACCTAGTTCTGGGTAAGGGTCCAACACAGTCAACAAGAACCCTAGTAAAAGGTTTATCAAATGCAGGTATCGGTATCAAGGGAGCAGGCTTGATAGAAGGCTGTGCCTTCCCAACCACCTGACATGTATGACATGTCTTACAGAACTGCACAACATCCTTGTGCATCTTCGGCCAATAGAAATGCCTCATGACCCTATCCTCTGTCTTCCGAATACCTAAATGACCTGCCATAGGCAACTCGTGAGCCATCCTCAGAATCTCTGTGCGGTAACAGGGAGGAACAACAACTTGGTGAACTACACACCACTCTTCATCAGCTGGTCTCCGGGGAGGTCTCCACTTCCCTCATCAATATGTCACCTTTGACATAATAGCACTCAGGAACCTTATCAGCCTCAGCCTCAGAACATGCCTTCTGTGACAAGCCTCTCAATTCTAGGTCCGCCTGTTGTGCCTGTACAAGGGAAGATTTGCTAAACAACCCATCATTGTCTGCAACAGAGCCTTCAACATTATCCCCATCCAAATCCTTGAAAAAGATTTCAGCTAACCAGACATCAGTACTCTCCTCCACATCAATAGAATCCGCATCTTCCTGTTCAGCCTTACGAGCCTGAGACCTCGTAACAACACAATCCGGGAAAATTCCAGGAAAATCCTCCTGCAACCGTTCAGTTTCAGCTACCTCAACCGGCTTCTCTGAAACCACTGGAGATGCAACAACTTTCTCTCCAGCCAAGTCGTTACCCAACAAGAAGTCAACCCCGTCCACGGGTAATTCCGGTACGACACCAACAGTTACAGGACCACTAACTAGGTCACACTTTAAGTCGACCTTATGCAAAGGAACCGACACATAATCCGGACCAATGCCTCGAACCAAAACTTTGGCATTCTCTGAACTCTCTGGTGGGAGAGTTAAATGCCCTGACATCATCAGGGACTGAGCAGCCCCTGTATCTCGAAGGATAACCACTGGCTTACCTACAGCACCAGTCGAACAGGGGGATACCTTACCATCATGCAAAAAGCTTCTAAAGCTCTCATTAACCTTCTTGACCTTATCGGCAAATACTAGAGAAACACTCTCAACATCTTGGACTGATTCCAACTGGACAGACTCCTTGGGTAGAACACTTGATTGCTTGACTAAACCCACATCTTTCTTAATTTTGGTCGGTTTCCCAATCAAGTCCCAACAGGACTTTTTCAAATGTCCTTGCTTATTACAATGAAAGCAGACTTTGGAACTTTGACCAGCAGATCTTTCATTTGACTTCGCGCCTCTATCTGCCTGAGACTTGTCAGTGTCATTCTCCTTGCTAGCATGTTTTCCCTCACCAAATTTCTTGTGGGATTCAAATGCCCCTTTACCCTTCTTATTCTGAAAGTTTTTGAAAGGAAGCCTATCCCCACTACCTCTGTGTGTGACCTCAAATTCATCAGCTACCACAGCTGCCTTACTCAATTGAGTAATTCTTTGGTCATCTAGGTGAGACTTAACGCCAAAAGGAACACCCTTTTTGAATTCCTCTAAGAGGACAACTTCTCTCAGTTGGGCAAAATCTTTGTCAACTTTCAATGATCTGTACCACTTGTCAAACATCATTTCTTGTTCCCTAGCAAATTCAACATACATGTAGGTCTGGCCTGATTGTCTTTGCATATTCCTAAATTTACGTCTGTATGCTTCTGGGACCAACTCATATGCATTAAGAATAGTATTCTTCACTGTAGCATAGTCACATGATTGCTCTTCAGAGAGAGATGAGTAGACTTTTGCAGCCTTTCCCACAAAAATGCTTTGAAGAAGCAGAGTCCAGTATTTCTGAGGCCATTCCAACCTCTTGGCCACTTTTTCAAATGATACAAAATATGCATCAACTCCCTCTTCATCAAATTTTGGCACAAGGCGAATGTTCTTCGCTACATCAAAACCTTGGGGAGATTTCTCTTTGGTAGAGTTAGTATTTGCATGTGCTAACTCCATTTCTTTCAATTTCAACTGGTACTCCCTTTCTTCTCTTTCTCTTTCCATTTCTCTTTGTTTTTGTTTTTCTTCCAGTTCTCTTTGTTTTTGTTTTTCTTCTATTTCTCTTTGTTGCTTTTCTCTTTCAAATTCTAATTTCATTCTCTCCTTTTCCATCTCAAGTTTTGCTAATTGGAGTTGAACATCACTTGAAACATTAGAAGGAACCTCACTTTCTTTACTGAGCTTCATGTGACTAGCCAGCAGATCAATAATCTCTGCCTTCTTTAACTCAGGGGTAAGAACTACTCCCAAATGCTGACAAACAGCTCTCAAGTCATCTTTTCTCAGTGACTTCAGCTGACCAAGGGACAAATCTGTCCTCTTAACAAACACTTCAACATCTATTGTTGTCATGATGAAGCATGTAATAAACAATTACAGAATTTAAGGTCTTATCTGTAATATGTATTCTAGAAGTTTCCAGAGATTTCCAAAAGTTCTCTCTAAATTTTGTTAATGTTTTTGACTTGTTATATTTGGCTTCTTTCCCGGACAAGCTTCCAGTTTGTTATGATCCAAAATCCACAAAAGATAAGAATCAAACAAAAGATATTAACTTTAGATGATTTATGGTTTAATTTAAATATTTACCAACACCAAATATAACAGAATTACAGATTCTAGTTACAAATACACTACATGTACTTAAACTGGTAAAGACTTACAATTTCTCAGCTGGGAAATTCCTATTAGTCCAGAATGTTCCTGAAGTGTAGAGTAAGCTGGCTGCTAATCCGCAAATATTGAATCCAAACGGTATGTTGTCCAACTGGCAAAAGAAGATTCCAGATCCAGCCGAAGAATGTCCAAAATAATTCAGGAGGTCATCGATGTCGATAATGATGTCGATGACGATGTCCAAGACGATGGCAATCACAATGTCGATAACAGTGTCAACTGCAATCTCGATAATCAATGTCAATGACGATGTTGACTACAATGTCAATGACGATGTTGACCACAATGTCAATAACGATGTGGAACACGACGTCAAATATGTCAAGGATGAGGTCCAAGATGAAGTCCAAGATGAGGTCCAAGATGATCTCCACAGGTTGATATCAATATCAGATGGTGTTAACTGAGAACTTATGAAATATATGCTCCACGATGTATTCAGGGTATAAATTCTGAAATTTCTGTGCAAGCTCCCAGCTTATATACAATCTCAACCCTTAATTAGAATTTTCTAGATTCTACTACAATATTCATGAAGGTTTGGAACTCTCTTGTAAGTTCTATATAGTTCTAGTTGTAACAAACAAAGGAAGGGGATTCCCATTTTCTATAAATAGACTCACTGCAATGTTACACTCTTACTAAGAGGTTCATGTAAAGGTCAGGTTACATGTAATCAACACATTCCAACATGTACATTATACATTGCAATTATCCTATAGTACATCACACACAATGTAAAGATCTAGAATGTTCTCTCTACTGTATGTACATTCTGATTATTTCACTGCTACACATTATATATTCACTTTTCACATATGAATATTACTCTCTTCTGGAAATTTCTATGTTCATAAAATCATATAGAAAACTGGAAAACAACTTCCTTCCAGAAGATTCCTTAATTATATGACAGCCGGAGCAAATGTCGGTTCCCCCATGGGCCATGTCAGAAGTTGATCCACCAAACGGTTCCTAAGTTATCACAAGAACGAAGCATTTTTATGTATATAATGACCTATATGACCTTTGACCTTGAGACCCCAAAATCTAATCAGTTCATCGTCCCTCCCATATACATACATGGGCCAAGTTACAAACTGATCCGCCAAACGGTTTTGAAGTTATCGCGAGAACGAAAAGGGGACGGACGTACAGACGGCCCAAAAACATAATGCCTCCGGCACCATCTACGGTGGCCGGAGGCATAAAAATCTCACTCCTACATCAAATGGCCGTTAGGAAGAACTTTCCATATTTCCAGCAAAATCCAAAGTCAACATCATGCCCAAAACCGAAGAAATCCCCGCCGATTTGTTTCGCGATCGCATGTTTACATACCGCCGATGTCTTAGACTAAAATCGGCCAATAAAATTTTTGTCCACGAAGAAACTTGGGATCGCAAGCGCACATCATTCTCTACGATCGCGCACACAGAAAATCGGGACTTTTCCGTGTACGGGATATCATTCATAGGGACCGAATTTTTAACGAAAAATTTTGGGGGGGGGAGATGTCAGCGCCCGCAGCAACCAGGAAATGTACACAATGACTCGGATAGCTCGTTTCCCGAGAATCGACAGTAAATTACGGATTTAATTTTTGGAATCATCTTTTCCAACATCGGTGAGTTGAATTTATTGTATTTCTTGGATATATTGGGGTCGGTTTTTGTAAATTAAATGCCGATTTTGAGTGAATGTTGGTTACTTTTGTGCAGTGGTGTTTGAAAAAGTTGAGCCGTATGACTGCCTAGATTCTATACACGAAGTATAGGAATGTAGCTATGACTATGAGGGGGATCACCCACATCAGCAAGCAATGGTCATATTGACCATTAGGATCATATACATGTGTGTATACTGGGTATTGGGGATACAGATGTAATTTTGTTTGAAATGGAGGTTTTTGTGGGCAAACTGATACTTAAGTATCATTCTTTAGACTTTAAGTTATCAGTTCGTTAAGATACAAAATGTAGAAAGTTATAAAAACTTACATTTACAGCCCTCTTTTTGGTACTTGTTACCCACACCTCCATACGGATGACGACTGCTCTCAATATGTTGCGCACTAGTGAGGCCGCTCTACATGGTTACGCACCGTAGATACGTACGCAGAATGTCACGCACACAAGCTATTCTACGAAGACCTGGAAGGGCCAAACTGACGACGTAAAAAAATAAAAACTAGAAAGGCCGTCAAAGGCGGCAGACCCACGCCTTAACCCAATAGGTTTTGTTTTGTTGCGATTATTTTTGTAAGCAGTAGCCATTCAAAGGGGATAACAAGAGGCACATCTCCCCCCCCCCCCCCCAATAAATTTTGCCATATCCAGGTCATAGCTTTGTGTGTCCCCACCCTTGAAAAAATTCTTCTGAAAAAGATATTTTATTATTGAAACATCCCTCCCCTAAAAGTAATTGATTAGACATGTCAGAGAGCGTGGCGTGGTGAGAAAAAAAATGTTAGCAATTTGTATTCAGTGTTCAGTCATGTAAGTGTTAGTAAATGTATTCATGTTCTATCTTTAAATTACCTTGCAATTGGGGTTGTTGTTTTTTTTTCATCGGGCTTGGATAAAATAAATATGACAAAATAAGTTGGATCTCGACTTCAAAATGCATGCGAGGCACAGAGCTTACTCACTCAGCTCAGTCACCACCCATCAACAAAGGTCAAAGTCAAAGTGGATACTGGCGTGCATGTATTCGGCGAACCTCGATCAGCCACCAAATTTTGCAAATCCACACAAATTAAAAAGAAATACAGTGCTTGTATATATTTTACAACTACGAAATCCACTCAAACAGACATAAATGAGTTATAAACTAACTCAAATCTCAAATGACAGGACCGTTATAACCCAAAGAAAAAAGTTCAATCCTACTACAGTCAGTAAGGCACAGGCACTGTACTCCCTGGGGTTATGTACTCCCTAGCCCGACCAGATCGCCGTCACTTGGCGACAGCGCTGTGTATAGTTATGTACGTACAGCTAGCTACACAGCCCACTCACTCAGATCAACACACGGGAACGCTCGCGAGTGCGATAGACTCACTCACGTCGAACAAACTCACCAGATTTTCACCGAAAACAATTAAAATCACGTACTACACGTCCACCAGGATAAAATAAATCACAAAAACTTCCACAACAAAGTGGAAAGAACCGGGGAAAATAAACAGAAATGCACAGAAGATAAGAAATAGAGGAGAAGCCGTAGGGGTAGGGTAGCCTGAATCTAAATGAATTTGTAGTTAAAAAAGGTATCGCGCGCAATCCCTTGTTGCTGGGATACGTTGGCTTTGAATATTCATTGCAGGCTCGTACGGATTTGAAGTGAAATGGCAAATAATGGGTCTAAAAGTCTTCTAAAATTCATAAACCTGAAATAGACTTTTGGTGAGACGAAGTAATGAGTGTTTTGATTGGCCAAAATATTTCTGCATCTGCAGGCGAAGTTTGGGGTCATCAATCTTTCTAGTTTCTTTCCTGTCACTATCTGAACTGAAGTTCCTATACTTTACTACAGGGTCAAAACTTCAAGGTCACACAGAATGTGCAGGGGTCAACCAATCATCACCAAAATCTAATCGATTCTTTCCTGTCACTTTCTGAACATTCCCTGAAAATTTGGTGCAAATCCGTTCACCCGTTCTCTTGTTATCTTGTACACAAACAAACAAACAAACAAACAAACAAACAAACAAACAAACAAAAAAAAAACAAACATACGGAGCCCTTTACATAACCCTGCCGATTTCATCGGCGTGGGTAACAAACAAACAAAAAAACAAACATACGGAGCCCTTTACATAACCCTGCCGATTTCATCGGCGTGGGTAAATATTACGTACGTACGTAATATTTTTTATTTTTTACGTCGTCAGTTTGGCCCTTCCAGGTCTTCGTAGGAGATCGACGAACCGATCGCGCCGGTACTACTACGAGCGCTGAGGGCTCCTTTCATCATACAAACTGGATGCTGACGGGACAGTCTCGATAGCAGTTATCGACAAAAAAGGACCAAAAATTTGAGGAAACCCTCTTCAAAGGTCACAAAACAACCTGGTAAGTTTTAATCATCTATTATTCAACATAAGTATTTGGATTTAAGTAAACATCAATATATGAGTTTCAATTAAATATAGCCAAAAATGCACAGTGATGCAGTTAAGGTATGGGATGTGTGTTGGCTGCGTTACTACAGTCGGCAATGGCGTGTACCTATGAGTGGGATCATCCATAATCCATATAGGATAAAAAAAAGGTTCGGTGTAAAAATGCCAGAGGTAAAAATGCCAGAGGTAAAAATGCCAGAGGTAAAAATGCCAGTGGTAAAAATGCCAGAAGTAAAAATGCCAGAGGTAAAAATGCCAGTGGTAAAAATGCCAGAGGTAAAAATGCCAGAGGTAAAAATGCCAGTGGTAAAAATGCCAGAGGTAAAAATGCCAGTGGTAAAAATGCCAGAGGAAAAAATGCCAGAGATAAAAATGCCAGTGGTAAAAATGCCAGAGGTAAAAATGCCAGTGGTAAAAATGCCAGAGGAAAAAATGCCAGAGGTAAAAATGCTAGTGGTAAATGTAAAAGGAAAAAGTTGTCAGAAAAGAAAATCTGAGATGAAATTTGAGCTAAGATTGAGTAAATTGTGTCATTTTTTATTCTTGTACATAGGCTACATGGGTGGAAATCCTGAGGGCGGGGGCGTGTCCTTTCTAAGCTTTGGGAAGCAAAATGTTAAAATATGTTTGCCCCTCCTCGAAACTATTAATTATGGAGGACGGGAGGCATAACGTAGAAAATGTTACTTTTTTCTATTCACAGACCCGAAGCGTCCCCAAATTTGTTGACATTGTACCATCCCCAGCATTTTCAAATGGAGTTCCGTCCATGTCTCTTTGATTGTAAAGTGCAAATAAATGAACATTCCCTTTCACTTTATTTTCATCATGTGAAGATAACAAAGGGGTTCACATCTGAAAAGAAATAGTTCAATTTCTAAATTAATGTGAATACGAAAGTGCATTAAAGGAGATGTCTCGTGTAGTTTTTCTTATTGATACTCTTTCTTAGTAGTTTAGTATTATTTCATAATGAATTCTTAGATTACGTCTCGTTATAATTGCAATCTGAATGATTATCATAAACTGGATGCCTAACCTACGCAACTTCAATTCTATTTTTCTGTATAGGCCTATTTACTCGCTTTATTAGCTCCAGATGGAACTCAAGGATCATGCAGTTTCAATAGATTCCCGCGATTGCATGGCCTTGATGTGTCCCCAAATAATAACGATAGCGAGAAAACATTGAATAAAGAACTGGACACATTGTCTATTCATATTTACGCAGGTAGGTCTTCTTAAACAAAATGCAGTTATTTAGTTTCCTACTTTTTAATTTGAATATAGGTCTCTATCTACGGTATATGATGTGGACAAAGGATACTTGTTTTTTAAATTTTTTTGATGAGTTTTCTGTCGTATCATGAGTGCACTTAATTTCAAATCCGTGAATTTGTTATGAGAACCTCCCCCCCCCCCCCCCCCCCCCCGGCCCGGATATAGCATGCATGTATTGTTTGCCAGTTGCCACTCGCTTTCAGTTGACGACCCTTTTTTAGCTCACCTGAGCCTAAGGCTCGAGTGAGCTATTGCGATGGAAATTTGTCCGTCGTCCGTCGTCCGTCGTGCGTCGTCCGTTAACTTTTTACATTTTCATCTTCTTCTCCAAAACCCATGATCGAAATTCAACCAAACTTGGTAGGAATCATCCTTAGGGGTAGGGGACCCAAAGTTGCTAAAATGGTACATGTGGCCCCCAGGGGGGCCAGGGGGAGGGCCCCAATTGTAAAAGCTATGTAAATTTCAAACATCTTCTTCTCCAGAACCAGGCATAGCTCAGACACTCCTGGTGGTGCTGGAGAGAACATGCACCAGATGTGAATTGATCCACCTCAGCTGAGCGTCGTACCCCCTGGGGCTCTTGTTTGTTAAACACTTCAATATAATATTTTTTTTTCTTCACTTATAATTCAGTTTGAATATATCTGCATCTTGTTTATAACTTAACGTGACGAGGCTGTAATGCTCGATGTTTGTGTGACGGCCTGTACATTTGCTGAAGAAGGGAGAGCTGAAAAGAAAAAAAGGTGCAGGTACAAGTACTAAAGCAAACTAGTCAAGATCATTTGGTACAAGTTATTTTACTACAGATACAGGTATTGTGTCCTTAAGTTATACAGTTAGTATCATGATGCTAGGGCATCTCGTTTTTCCGAAGGTTCGTAACATTAATTTTCCATGCCTGGGGGTTCAAAATTCCGAACATTTGTTGCATTATTCCGAAGGTTCGTTATTCGGAAGGTTCCAAAGGTTCATAATTCCGAAAAGGTTTATATTTACCCACAAAAGGACTGTCCCAGTCCCACATTAGGGTGATGTCATTTTTGCATACCTCCTTTCCCTTCTCTAAACCTAAAATTCAGTTGCTAACTTCCTTCTCGTTCCAAATTCTATTCGGGATAATGAAATCGCACGTCGATTAAAAAAAGCCGGGTCTAGGATCTGGAGTCCAGAGTCCAACAGAAAAACGCCGTCAAACCAAATAGTTTAAAAAGTAAAATACAAGCAGATGTCAGGTCTGCTTTATATTCTTTATATTTCACCTCTTGATTTCTCCTAGTATGCAGCTGGCATATTTTGCCTCTTTACTTTTTGTTCCTGACATCACCCATCGCGTGTTTATCTCTGCCATTTTACCTCCGGCATTATCTCTGGCATTTTTTGCTCTGGCATTTTTTGCTCTGGCATCTTTACCTCTGGCAATTTTTACCTCTGGCATTTTTTCCTCCGGCATTTTTACCTCTGGCATTTTTACCTCTGGCATTTTTTCCTCTGGCATTTTTTCCTCTGGCATTTTTTCCTCTGGCATTTTTACCTCTGGCAATTTTACCTCTGGCATTTTTACCTCTGGCATTTTTTCCTCTGGCATTTTTTCCTCTGGCATTTTTACCTCTGGCAATTTTACCTCTGGCATTTTTTCCTCTGGCATTTTTACCTCTGGCATTTTTACCTGGCACCAAAAAAAATAGATCTAAATATCACCCTTTTTCACATAATTTGACCCATGCAACCCACCCTCGGAATTTGCTATAGGGGTTACCTTCCAGGATCAACTAAGATTTTAAAAATGGAATGACTAAAAAAGAGAAAAAAAAGACAAAAATCTGCAGTTTTTTTTTAAACTCCACATGTAACTTGTATGGATGGGACTACACATGCATTGTACGTATTGTGTACCGGTAGTCCCATAGGGCCTATATATATGGCAAGGGGTCCTAAAGCTACGCGGGTCCTATAGCTACGCACCATACAAATCACATACACGCACAATGCAATGCGTTCAAATCAGGCTAAAACACACACGCGATACACACAGTCAATTTCAATATCAATTTGCATTCATTTATTGCATGTGCGTAGCTTTAGGACCCCTTCATTTTTAAGAACAAAATTTGACATCGGCATTGATATTTTAGGAAAGGTGGCACTTGCGTGTGTGCACCGATAAAAATATGCAATTGTTGTAAACAGGGTGCATGGATTTGAAGTGCCATTTTCCCTTTTTTAACTAAGTCTACGTGGTAAGACAAACAGGTACAAATAAATCAAAGAACAGGAATATTCCCTTTTCGTTATGTTTATTATAAAAAATAGATAATTGAAATGACGAATAATTGCACAATAATAAATATCGATATACCAAGTATCTAGCACAATGATTAGCAGAGGAGTATTAGCGTGCTAAAATGTTAATGAACAAGCTAGAGACTAAGCAATCGAATAAATGCAATGCAGTTACAAGACAAGATAAAAAGTACATGCTTACAATGACGAACGAATAAATGAAGCACATAATGAATTACAAATGAAGTGTCCTATGTGTCCGTGAGTCTGTGGTAAGGTGAACGATAAAACATGCAGGAAAAAGTCCAGCTATCGCGACCAAAAGACTAGTGAAGACGAACGAGGACAGCGAGAGATGAAGGAGAAAAGGGCGCTCGACGAGAAGTCAGTTCACGGAGACGATTAGCTCAGACGCGATGACGATCTTTGCGGGATGCGACGCTCTGCCATGTCGGGGCTGAAGAGCCTGGCGGAGGTAAAGAAATGGTATGACTAAATGAAGACGGAAGTCGACGATACACGGGACGGTGAGTCGCCCGAAGAAAGTCATTTGGAAACGGCCGTGAAAGGAAGTGCTGACGGTCTCAGTGTTCGTGGCGTTGGCGGCTGAATGATCCATGAGAGACATTGCGAGTTGAAGGCAGCAGTGGGTCGTGCCGGTTGATGCAATACATATCTCTGGAGATGAGGCGGGAAGACGCCGAACAAGCTGAGGTATGAAAAAGTGTTTATCTGTGCTGGGCTAGTGCTTTGAAGCTTCAGTGCCGAAATCTTTGATGAGGAAGATGGACTGCGGCCGGGGATGAAACATCTCAGCTAGCGTTGATGCAAGACACTAAGATAGGTGTGTGTAAGACTCGAGCAAGCAGAGTTGCGAGTTGTTGACTCTAGCGTAGTTGTAATGCGAGTAACGAGAAAAGTGTAAAACTGTCCAAATGGAAATTCGCGGCGGAGTCTACGCGATACATGATTGGACCACAAAATAGCGTATTCAAAAATAAGACGCTACAGGTCATGACATGAACTGAACATGATTAACAATAAAAATGAACAACATCGTGAATTAACATAAGACGCAGGACGATCACGCGATGTTCCTGTGATATAAACAAAAGAATTTAGAAAACCGGTCTAGACCAGAATTGAAGCTAGACGGTCAATGCACTTTCTGTTGATACAAATTAAATAACAATTTTGCCAAAAATTCAATGAGTGACAGATTGAGGTCACTACAATATCAACCTGACTCGTGCATTATTGACATTCACCCATCGTAATTTTCTCCACAAATCAACTTTAGAATATCCAGAATCAGGATATGGAATGAAATTGGTGACAAGCCAGTGATTTCTGTGACCTTTTAGCTGCTGAAAACAAAGTGCGTAGCTTTAGGTCCCCCCATCATACATGTAAGTTACAAATACAAGGTAAAAAAAGATTGATAAGCCAAGGTCAACTCAAGCCAGGATTCGTAAGCTAGGTCAATAGGTGGTAGCCTATGATGCCTTTACCTAATACCGACCTCTTAACGATGTTTCCAACGACTACGGCAAAGATTCTTCATGAAACGTAATGAAAATTCATCAGAGTATTACCCAAATACTGGGGAACAAGATCCAGGTACTAACGAGTGATAATACTTGCACATTCTTGTTGTACAAATGACGTTGCACTAGGCCCTAGAGTCATCTCATTTTACGCATAGGCTAGAGCATGTAGAGGGAGAAGTGCGTTTTAATTACCGACCCCTGCACATAGTCAATGGCAATTTATGAAAAGAAATTATTTTAATGAAAATATGAAAAATTAACAAAAAATTGATAATAATTACGTTTTTATTCCTCACCTTGCTCTATTTTTTTGGCTGTTCTCAACGTTGCTAGGCATTCTACGCGTAGTCCATGGGTTGATTTGCAAGACGCGCGCTAGATGCCATGATACGCTTAAGTTAAAGGGAGTGGCAAGTCGTAATCCATGGGCCTGACCAGTTGGCCTGACTCGGGGAAATTCAGATAAAATCAGGTCCAAACATGCGCTACCGAAGGAATGTTATTGCCGGATTCCTCGCGCGATCGTTAACTCGAATCCCTCCATACGCAACCGACCAATGAGATTCAAATACTGGAATAAAGAACGCACGATCTTGTTTACTCAAATTTGGGTCAATGTGCGAACTTTTATTAGCTGCGCACGATAAATTGAAGTCGCTTTGAACTTTGATCCAGAGAAAGGAGCAGCCAACTGTAAAAGCGCCCATAGATTGCGACTTGTCGCTCCCTTTAATGGTCGGTATTATGACTGGCCAGTATTAGGTGAAGTGATCATAGGCCTACATGAAAATGTCTACCTAGTCCTAGGGAAGATACTGAACGCAGGCACTACCACACCACGAATAGTGGTCATATTGACCACTACGAATACAAAATGCAAAAATAGTTTGTATTTTCTGTCGCGTGTAGGCCTAGTAAAGGTATGGGGGGAAAATAAGATAAATATTAATAAATACCTTCCTTTCAAATTCCGCCCTTAAAAATCTCACTCCTACCTCAAATGGCCGTTAGGAAGAACTTTTTATATTTTCAGCAAAATCCAAAGTCAAAATCTTGTCCAAAACCGGAGAAATCCCCCCCGATTTGTTTCGCGATCGCGTGTTGTTTACATACTGCCGATGTCTTAAAATCGGCCAATAAAATTTTTGTCCACAAAGAAACTCGGGATCGCAAGCGCACAGCGATCTTTACGATCGCGCACACAGAAAATCGGGACTTTCCGTGTATGCCACATAGGGACCGAATTTTTAAGGACAAAACTCTTTTGGGGAGATGTCAGCGCCCGCGGCGACCAGGAAATGTACACAATGACTCCGATAGCTTGTTTCGCGAGAATCAACAGTAAATACGGATTTGATTTTTGGAAATATCTTTTCCAACATCGGTGAGTCGAATTTATTGTATTTCTTGGATATTTAGTGGTCGGTTTTTGTAAATTAAATGCCGATTTTGAGTGAATGTTTGTGACTTTTGTGCAGTGGTGTTTTAAAAAGTTGAGGTGTATGACTAGCCAGGATTAGCTTCGTGAATATAGAAAAAAAAAATGGCTATACGCCTTCTACACACGAAGCTAGGCGTTATTACCCAGCAATCACATTCCGCACGGGGTAGTACGACATGAAAAATGCCCTGAAATCACACATTTCTGATAGTTTCCGCGACCCACAGACCCTTCCCCACAGCGTTTCCTCCTAGGGAAACGTTTGTAATGACAATTTTTTTTTGATTGACTCTAATTTTGGAAATATATCCATAAAAAGATGATAAAAATTACAGAAAACTCACCAGCGTTTGCGTATCCATGCCTCCGAGGTCATGCAGATCAAAATGGCGGCACGATCGCCGTAATCGAAATCATGAAAACTATTAGGCGCCGTTTGTAAATTTATTATTTAGCTGAATTATTTACATATAATTCACTATTTAGCTCTTTTCTACGATTATTATACGATAAAATGAATTTTGAAGTTTCCATTATTTATAAATAATGATTTCACAAATTCATTATATATCAAATATTATGGAAATTGCAAAATTCATTATTTATAAAACATTGTATCCTTTATGTCATTTTATCGTATAATAATCGTAGAAAAGAGCTAAATAGTGAATTATATGTAAATAATTCAGCTAAATAATAAATTTACAAACGGCGCCTAATAGTTTTCATGATTTCGATTACGGCGATCGTGCCGCCATTTTGATCTGCATGACCTCGGAGGCATGGATACGCAAACGCTGGTGAGTTTTCTGTAATTTTTATCATCTTTTTATGGATATATTTCCAAAATTAGAGTCAATCAAAAAAAAATTGTCATTACAAACGTTTCCCTAGGAGGAAACGCTGTGGGGAAGGGTCTGTGGGTCGCGGAAACTATCAGAAATGTGTGATTTCAGGGCATTTTTCATGTCGTACTACCCCGTGCGGAATGTGATTGCTGGGTAATAACGCCTAGCTTCGTGTGTAGAAGGCGTATAGCCTTGTATGTATGACTGCCTACATTATACACACGAAGTATGGCTAGAGTGCCCAAGTCTGCGCAGTGCCCATGTCTGCGCACACGCGTAACTGCGCGATTCTAATAAAACAAAACACGCAATGAACACAAACTTTTCATCTTTATCATAGCGATAGGTATTCATGCAAAAAACGAGTCAAAATAATGAAAAATGGTCTTATTTCAGACATTTTATTCACAAGCCTTAAAATGTTGTCTTTCACGTCAAAACTCCCGAACTGCGTGTAAAATGAATGAGTGCGCAGACATGGGCACCATTGTTTTTTCAATGTTGAAATGACACGACCACCGTTTCTTGTGAAAATGGCATTGTTCTTGCTCTAATTTTGATGAGATTTTTTGCAGACTTACTCTTTAGAATATCAGGAATAACATAAATTTAAGCTTTAGAGGAATATTGAAGAAATTCTTGTTCATTTTCAGATCAAAACCTTAGATGCGCAGACATGGGGCTCCCCATCATATAGGAATGTAGCTATGAGTCACTCATAGCCACTCCCGGGTACATTTCTGTAAAATAGTTCGTATTTTCTGTCGAAGTATAGGAATGTAGCTATGAGTGCTCATAGCTACATTCCTATACTTCGTGTGTATAATGTAGGCAGTCATACACCTCAACTTTTTAAAACACCACTGCACAAAAGTCACCAACATTCACTCAAAATCGGCATTTAATTTGCAAAAACCGACCCCAAGATATTCAAGAAATACAATAAATTCAACTCACCAATGTTGGAAAAGATATTTCCAAAAATGAAATCCGTAATTTACTGTTGATTCTCGCGAAACGAGCTATCGGAGTCATTGTGTACATTTCCTGGTCGCCGCGGGCGCTGACATCTCCCCAAAAGAGTTTTGTCCTCAAAAATTCGGTCCCTATGGCATACACGGAAAAGTTCCGATTTTCTGTGTGCG
This sequence comes from Heliocidaris erythrogramma, assembly GCA_025617745.1. Lineage (NCBI taxonomy): Eukaryota > Metazoa > Echinodermata > Echinoidea > Camarodonta > Echinometridae > Heliocidaris > Heliocidaris erythrogramma. Next base: position 37,195,206 of record CM046863.1, read on the forward strand.
CGATCGTAAAGATCGATGTGCGCTTGCGATCCCGAGTTTCTTCGTGGACAAAAATTGTATTGGCCGATTTTAGTCTAAGACATCGGCAGTTTGTAAACAACACGCGATCGCGAAACAAATCGGCGGGGATTTCTCCGGTTTTGGACAAGATTTTGACTTTGGATTTTGCTGAAAATATCAAAAGTTCTTCCTAACGGCCATTTGAGGTAGGAGTGAGATTTTTAAGGGCTGAATTTGAAAGCAAGTATTTAAAATATTTATCTTATTTTTTCCCCCATACCTTTAGTACATGCGACAGAAAATACCAACTATTTTACAGAAATGTATGATGCCTTTACCTAATACCGACCTCTTAACGATGTTTCCAACGACTACGGGAAAGATTCTTCATGAAACATAATGAAAATTCATCAGACTATTACCCAAATACTGGGGAACAAGATCCAGGTACTGACGAGCGATAATACTTGCGCGTTCTTGTAGAAATGACGTCGCAATAGAGTCATCTCATTTTACGCATAGTCGAGAAGTGCGTCTTATTTCCGACCCCTGCACATAAGTCAATGGCAATTTATGAAAAGAAATTATTTTAATGAAAATATTAAAAATTAACAATAAATTGATAATACTTATGTTTTTATTCCTCATCTTGTTTTTTTTTGGCTGTTCTCAACGTTGCTAGGCATTCTACGCGTAGTCCCATGCGTTGATTTGCAAGATGCGCGCTAGATGCCATGATACGCTTAATGGTCGGTATTATGACTGGGTCGGTATTAGGTGAAGTGATCATACCCGTGAGTGCTATGAGTGGGCACTATGGCTCTAGGCTATATCACTCATAGCTACATTCCTATACTTCGTGTGTATAATTTAGGCAGTCATACACCTCAACTTTTTAAAACACCACTGCACAAAAGTCACAAACATTCACTCAAAATCGGCATTTAGTTTACAAAAACCGACATCAAAATATCCAAGAAATACAATAAATTCAACTCACCGATGTTGGAAAAGATATTTCCAAAAATCAAATCCGTAATTTACTGTTGATTCTCGCGAAACGAGCTATCGGAGTCATTGTGTACATTTTCTGGTCGCCGCGGGCGCTGACATCTCCCCAAAAGAGTTTTGTCCTCAAAAATTCGGTCCCTATGGCGTACACGGAAAAGTTCCGATTTTCTGTGTGCGCGATCGTAAAGATCGATGTGCGCTTGCGATCCCGAGTTTCTTCGTGGACAAAAATTGTATTGGCCGATTTTAGTCTAAGACATCGGCAGTTTGTAAACAACACGCGATCGCGAAACAAATCGGCGGGGATTTCTCCGGTTTTGGACAAGATTTTGACTTTGGATTTTGCTGAAAATATCAAAAGTTCTTCCTAACGGCCATTTGAGGTAGGAGTGAGATTTTTAAGGGCTGAATTTGAAAGCAAGTATTTAAAATATTTATCTTATTTTCCCCCCATACCTTTACTACACGCAACAGAAAATATCAACTATTTTTGCATTTTGTATTCGTAGTGGTCAATATGACCACTATTCGTGGTGTGGGCCACTCCCGGGTACATTTCTGTAAAATAGTTGGTATTTTCTGTCGCATGTACTAAAGGTATGGGGGGGAAAATAAGATAAATATTTTAAATACTTGCTTTCAAATTCAGCCCTTAAAAATCTCACTCCTACCTCAAATGGCCGTTAGGAAGAACTTTTGATATTTACAGCAAAATCCAAAGTCAAAATCTTGTCCAAAACCGGAGAAATCCCCGCCGATTTGTTTCGCGATCGCGTGTTGTTTACAAACTGCCGATGTCTTAGACTAAAATCGGCCAATATAATTTTTGTCCACGAAGAAACTCGGGATCGCAAGGGCACATCGATCTTTACGATCGCGCACACAGAAAATCGGAACTTTTCCGTGTACGCCATAGGGACCGAATTTTTGAGGACAAAACTCTTTTGGGGAGATGTCAGCGCCCGCGGCGACCAGGAAATGTACACAATGACTCCGATAGCTCGTTTCGCGAGAATCAACAGTAAATTGCGGATTTCATTTTTGTAAATATCTTTTCCAACATTGGTGAGTTGAATTTATTGTATTTCTTGGATATTTTGGGGTCGGTTTTTGAAAATTAAATGCCGATTTTGAGTGAATATTGGTGACTTTTGTGCAGTGGTGTTTTAAAAAGATGAGGTGTATGACTGCTTACATTATACACACGAAGTATAGGAATGTAGCTATGAGTGGTGTGGGCTATATCTGGGCTATATTAAGTTCCAACTTAGGCCTAGGCCTAGTTCTTTTTCCTCTTCAAGATGGCTGGATCATTTCCTGGTGCAGGCGATTCGTAATCGTATGATGGGGTGACCATATTTCGCGCACATTTCAAATTTTTATTAGAAATGTGATATTCGATATGTGTAGTTGCCCTAATTTCGCCCTTGCTCTAATTTCGCCCCCCAAGCGCAACTAGCCAGGATTGGCTTCGTGAATGTAAAAAAAAAAAAATGGCTATACGCCTTCTACATCACGAAGCCAGGCGTTCTTACCCAGCAATCTAACTGCGCACGGGTTAGCAGGACTGGAAAATGCCCTGAAATATCACTTTTCTGATAACTCCCGCGACCGATAGCTCCTTCACCACAGCGTATCCTCCTAGGAAAACGTTTAGAATTACAAATGTCTTTTTGATCGTACGTATTTTTACCAAAAAATCAAAAAAAGATCGTAAGAAATTTCCGAAAACTCGCCAGTGTTTGTGTGTATCCATGCCTCCTCTTGTCATGCAGATAAGGCATGACAATGGAGTTAGATTGCTGGGTAAGAACGCCTGGCTTCGTGATGTAGAAGGCGTATAGCCATTTTTTTTTTTTTTTACATTCACGAAGCCAATCCTGGCTAAGCGCAACAAAGGTACCCAGCGCGTTTAATGCATTTAAACGCGTGGGACTACGCGTAAGAAACTATACCGTATACGACGCTTAGCCTTAGGCCGAAGGCAACGGAGAAAATGAGGGCAAAAAATGTAAGTATTGGCTTAATATTTCGTATTTTAATCAAAATAATGTAGAAAATCATTAAAATGGAAGTTTCATACCGTCAGTGAATGTCTAGAGTCATAGAGTCATAGAATGTCGAAAATTATGTATGTTTCCACGACGTATTCCCACTGTCCGAGCGTTTCACGGAAATCGCCATTTTGTGTGTAATGTTGTGCTGCCAGCTACGTCGCTCTCGTAATGGCAAATGTTGACGATGTTGGCGAATGTTGACGATATTGGCGAATGTTGACGCCATCTATAGTCACTGTGATGGAGTGGGGGGGGGGGGGGGGGGGGGGGACGTCATTTCTGAAGGAACGCGAAGGAATTGACGCGCAATTTTCATCGCATTTTTAACTCAAGTATTTTTAACATATGTTCAGCGTTTTTTAGAACAATCTATGAAGTATTACTCCCGTAATCGTTCAAAATGTCGTTAGGGGGGCGAAATTAGGACCACGCATGCTACTTGATTTCTCATATTCTACAATAATTTATTTATAAAGTTTTATACCAAACGGAAAGCAAAATTCTGGACTAAAACTCGATTCAACAAGAACATAATCGACGAAGAATTTCGGAAATATCGCGATCTCAAAACCCAGTGTCGGATCGCAAAACACTGAAGAAAAAAAAAGGGCATAAAAACCACGAGACCTAAGTTCGCACACGTAAATTAACATCTAAGTTATCCAACGTAGCGGTCCAGCAAAGGGAAGATAATTGCATCATTTGTAAGACAAAATATCATACAATCATTTGGTATCACGTTTTACCTACAACTTTGATGACATCTTCTATCAAAATGAGGATTTTTGGACCGTTGTCGGTAACTTCATATTTTTCGGAAACTGACGCAAAAAGTAGCAAAATTGCCGATATTTTGTCAATATCTTCATAATTTCTCACCCAACTTAAAAGAAAATATAGTCCATATGTATGGCAAGGGGTCCTAAAGCTACGCGGGTCCTAAAGCTACGCACCATACAAATCACATACACGCGCAATGCAACGCGTTCAAATCAGGCTAAAACACACACGCGATACACACAGTCAATTTCAATAATCAAGATTTGCATTCATTTATTGCATGTGCGTAGCTTTAGGACCCCTTCATTTTTAAGAACAAAATTTGACATCGGTATTGATATCGACCTGAAAACGTGCATTATTGACATTCACCCATCGTAATTTTCTCCGCAAATCAACTTTAGAATATCCAGAATCAAGATATGGAATGAAATTGGTGACAAGCCAGTGATTTATGTGACCTTTTAGCTGCTGAAAACAAAGTGCGTAGCTTTAGGTCCCCCCATCATAATTTTAGCTTCCTCTATCTAATAGCGCTATCAGATTTTCGAAATCTTTTGTAGTTTTTTAGATATTGCCCTGTGCGCGAACTTAGGTCATGCGCGAAATATGGTCACACCACCATACTTAAATAATGGGTTCATTTTTCAAGCACCTATCCAAAGCTAGGCTACGCCTACGGTATGATCACTTCACCTAATACCGGCCATGTCATAATACCGACCATTAAGCGTATCATGGCATCTAGCGCGCGTCTTGCAAATCAACCCATGGGACTACGCGTAGAATGCCTAGCAACGTTGAGAACAGCCAAAATAGAGCACGATGAGGAATAAAAACGTAATCATTATCAATTTTTTGTTAATTTTTCATATTTTCATTAAAATAATTTCTTTTCATAAATTGCCATTGACTAAGTGCAGGGGTCGGTAATTAAAACGCACTTCTCCCTCTATGCGTAAAATGAGATGACTCTATTGCAACGTCATTTCTACAAGAACGCGCAAGTATTATCGCTCTTTAGTACCTGGATCTTGTTCCCCAGTATTTGGGTAATAGTCTGATGAATTTTCATTACGTTTCATGAAGAATCTTTGCCGTAGTCGTTGGAAACATCGTTAAGAGCTCGGTATTAGGTAAAGGCATCATACAACTAACATACATTGTGGGACCCATTATTATATAAATGATGCACAGGTTGGAGTGGGTCTGTAGGAATTGTGTACACAAGGTACCTCTGAATTGTGTGAACCCACGAGGCGCAGCCGAGTGGGTTTCGGACAAAATTCAGAGGTACCGAGGGTACACAATTCCTACCGACCCACGAAAAATACCTGTGCATCATCTGTTTTATAGAATGGGTAAAAAAAAAAGTGAAAAATCAATCTTTTTCCCAATCATGCATCCAGTGAAAGTGAGCCATGCGTCCGGTAAAAAATGATGCATGGGAATTGACCAATCAGATTGCAGAGATTCTTCTCCCCATTCTATAAAATAATAATAATAATTAATAGTTTTAATACTACTTCCAATTTAATTACCGGTACGGTACTCACAAGTCACAATATATCAGAATATCAGCTCATATTAAATTAATATCACGGATAAAAATAGAATTTAGGACATGATATCTCACCGTTTTTCTGCCCTCTTGTTTCGTAACTCGCGCGGCCGGAGGATAGGAGTGCTCAGCCTCAGTGTAGGCATATTTTCCAAATATTGCAACGAAACGGCTCGAGCTCACTCTAAGTACTGACTGTGGCGTTGGATCGAATGCGTATTCCGTTTTGTCACCTGTACACTCCATACACTGATGTAGGCAGCTACGCATTGAAGCACAGACGTGTGTATTTGACAGACGTGTGTGTTTGACAAATGAAGCGTGATGAGGGGATGAGATAAACGAACAAGGGCACATTCACATTTATGCAGGGGGAAGGGGGGGGGGGGTTGACAATCAGTTGGCATCAGTTCAGTTCAGTTCAAAATGACATTTATTTACCACAAAAAAATGCACACAAAAATATCAAGTTTGAGTCAAAATATAATGGAAGGCAACAACTCAAAAAGCATATAAAGCTTGTGGCCAGTGAGCACTATATCACTGTTATCACAAATACTGATTATGTAATGAAAGTATTAATGAATTGTATTGTATTTATTTGTCTTCCCGTAGAAATTCCTGCTTTTACAACGTTCGTGACATTAATAATTGCAATACAAACATACATCATTAATTACAGAGGTATCATAATTCAAGAATATTCTTCAGAAAGACGAGGTAGCCTGGTAGAAGCATGGCTTGTTGTATCAGGCTCCTCATAAACTAGCAAAACTAGACAATAAGAACACAAACTTCATACATTGTGATATATGGTATAGATACGTGAGAAACATAATATGACAATATTTACAATGAAACATGGAATCTAATCTAGGATGAACACAGAAAGAGAAAGACAGGACGAGACTAGACGAATACATGAACAAAACAAGAATAAGATAACAGACAAAAATCACAAGACTATTTAACAACACATGGGAGATAAATCGTTACGCTTTCACAATTGGAGTTGTACATATTCTAGCATATTGTAGGTGTAGAGAGTAGCACACGAATTAAACTTTTTATAATCCAACACAGTAAAGTTCCAAAAGGGACTCTTTCAATTTTCGCTTAAATACAGGCAGACTAGCTGCATATGCAAATCACTGATCTGTGTGATGTAAATAGACATGACTTTGATTTTGTCATGTCTTCTTGTTTATTCTCTTCTGTTGGTATATATATATATATATATATATATATATATATATATATATATATAGAGGCAACAAAATGAGTACATCTGTAGACGTAGCTGTTGGTACCACGCTTTTAATTAGCTTTCGGGCACTAAGCCCTTCTTCAGATCTACATGAGTACGACAGAAACGGCAAAAAGAATAACTAAGATATTTGCACAACAATATATATACACAACAAACAATAATATAATATATAATATATAAAGGGAACATATAATGCGATACAACTAGTATAACTAGAATATATTAACATATTCATGGGTGTAATTAAGACCCTATAACGACGTCGAAAAAGTCAATAAACAAAGATATATATATATAGAAATTTAGTAAACTTACTATGAGAGCATCTGCGTGTGGTCTGTACATAAAATAAAATATATGGTTCCTTGCTTGTGGAGGTTGAGTGCATTCAGCCGTATATACATGTACTACGGGATTTAACCTTAGTTCCATACCGTCTGTATTATATATGTGTTAAACTGTTATGGGTATATAAATGTATAAACATATCAACATGTTAATTTATAAAGCAGAAAAGCAGATATTGCACGTGAATTATAAAAGAAAATCTTCCGAGAGTTCGATCACATATATACATGCATTATATAATATATACAAAAAGTGCACATGAATGTGTACAATATATATAAATTATAATGTACAATGCAACACGGGCGACGACACGCGCTGGTCTCCCTTGCTCCGGGAGGGGATGTTGAAATGTTGAAAAGATCTTCCCATCCAGTTACAAAGGAGACCCACGCGTGTCGACGCCCATGTAACTAGACATAAGAGGATAATACAATTATTAGAACATTTTTAGATATAATGTTGAGGTTAATGAAATCTAATGACAACAAAAAATATGGAGGCTCTAACTTTTTTTAATAATTTGCATCCATAACATATCAGGGTTCCATATTAATGCCATGGGGGTGAAGTGTTTTAAGTTTCTCAATCCAGAAGGATTCCCTACGGAGGATCATGTCATGAGATTTATTGTCAATAAGTTCAATACCTGTAATTTGTGGATTTTGAAGGGAGTGTGAGGGGAGGTTAAAGTGCTTGGCGTACGGTAATGTCTTGTGTTGCAGTGGTTTATGGTAATTACGGATCTCTGATCTAGTATTATTCGGTTACAGCCTTATAGCTAGAAGGTCCGATAGTTAGCGGGTCCGTTAAACCGACACCCAATAGATAGAAGGTTCGATAGACCGAATGTACGAGAGGGTCCAATAGACCGACGGTTCTATAGACCGAATCGGCGGAGGGTCCGATAGTCCGAAGGTTCTATAGATTGAATGTTCAACGGGGTCCGATAGTCAGAAGGTCCGATAGGCAGAAGGTTCTATAGACCGAATCGGCAAAAGGGTCCGATAGTCCGAAGGTTCATGTAGGGGTCCGACAGTTAGAAAGTCCGATAGACCGACAATAACGTAAAAAAGATAAAATAAGTTTTTAATAGTTTTATCTCATAAAAGGAAAAGGGTAATGCCTTATGGGGAACTCAGTTTAAAGTTTTGTTTTATACATTTTCAACATGTTAAAAGTATTTTTATCAGAGCATCATCATCATCACCGTGGGGCGGGGGTGGTCCACCCGTGCAGCTCAGCCCCTCCCCCGGTTAATTTTACCACTCAACCGATGTATTGGCAATGGGGAACGCTGACCATTTTTTAAAACATGGAAATCTAATTATATGGTCACACTGAAGCCCCGAGGCCCATCATGCCCGAAGCATTTTTTTCTAGTGGAGCAAGCTGAGGAAAGGCGTCCCCTTCTAACACTGTTATGTTTTAAACAAAGAAATCTTATGGGGTGCACACTTTATACATGTAGTTGAATTTTCATTCAAAGTAACAAAAGATAAGATTCTGACAACAAAAGATTTTTGTTGCTGCAGGACGTAAGAGGTGCTTGCTGCAAGAAACAATCTAGGCCTAGTTTCTTGATTGTATGAGCGAGCAAAGCGAGCGAACGAGAGAGAGAAAAAAGAAGAATTTTGTATCCTGAGAATAGGTTCTAGCGTATTGTTATTCCGTTATCATATATGTGTAACATGTTATCGTCATCTTCTGTTCTATTGGGAAGAGACTATTGGTCACAGGCCATTATTTCTGAAAATTCATTTCTTTAGCCCCTTTAGGCCAACTTGCCGCTCGATTCCTTTCAGTTATGTTGCGAACATTCTTTGAGCAGCAAAACAGCATAACATTAGCTAGGGATTCAAGATGCAAACCAAATAACTTCCATAAGAATATAACTTATTAATATAATTGGCATTGGTTTAGATACATAAATATGGCGATTATATTCATAACTAATATCAATAATGAAAATATAATGGGCATTGGTAAATAACCCTAATAATGCTAGTGAGCGAAGTTTTTGAAGTTTTGTTTTCTTCTCTTTGCTTTCTGATTTCTTCTTTTCTTTTTCTCTTCTTTTCCTTTCTTTTCTTTTCTTCTTTCCTTTTCAACCTCTTCCTTTTTTGCTTTTTATGATAGTGTGTTACTATATTCTGGTACTGATCCTAAGCTGATCGGGGAAAAACTTAGCTTAGAATTATCAAACTGTGTTAATTGGATGACAGCAAATAAGCTTAGCTTACATATTGGTAAAACCGAAAGTATTTTGTTTTGTTCGCGGGGTAGGCTGAAGTATACTGATGCTTTCAATATAAGTTATAACAATCAACTCATTAAGAGACAGGATTCTGTTAAGTATTTAGGACTAAATATAGCTAGTGACCTTTCTTGCTCAAGTTTGGTTGACAGTATTGTCAAAAAAGCTAATGCTCGTCTAAAATTCTTGTATCGTTATCAAAATTGCATGAACTTAAAATCAAGACGCATTTTAAGTTTTTCCTTAATACAATGTTTATTTGATTATGCTAATGCGGCATGGTACTGCAGTCTAGGCAAGGTGGATCAAAACAAGTTAAACATAATTCAAAATAAGATTGTAAGATTTATCAATCACTTACCACCAAGAACACACATTGGGAAGAGTGAACTTGAAACAGCTGGTCTTCTTCATGTAAACCTTAGATCACAACAACTTTTAATTCACCATGTACATAAGATTTTTTACTCTAATGCAGATCACTATATTTCAAATAATTTTACTCGCTCTTCAAGTGTTCATGGGCATGACACTAGAAATAGTCAATTTAATTTCGTAGTGCCTAAGCGGAAAGGTAAAATTGGAAATTCCTTTTATTTTAACGGTATTCTTTTCTGGAATTCCCTCCCAAATCATGTTAAGTCAGTTAAGAAGTTTTTACATTTTAAAAGGGTATTGAAGCATCATCTGAAAAATGTGTGTACTCCATAACTATGTTTCTCCTCTCCTTTTTGTAGCTCAGATGGTTTTTTCCTATATTATATGACTTATGTAACCAAGGTTTATTATCGATAGTTTCATTATGATTTTCTGTATATAGTTTTTTCGGTTGAGTAAGTCTTGTTTTCACATTTATATAATCTTCGCCTACTTTATAAAAATGTTATTATGTTTTATTTTGCTACTTTAGTACATTCTTATTACTTGTCGTACATGTACGATAGTCTTGTAGCCGTATTAATGTGTTTTCTTAGTGTATTTTTAAATCAGTTATTTAGGTATAAGGACCCCATTGGAAATAAGCCTTTTCGGCTTTCATGGGCTATCCTGTCATGGGCTATCCTGTCATGGTACCTGGTTATGTTTGTATTGCAATATACCTGACGAATAAAATCAAATCAAATCAAATCTATTTGGTTGGAACGCCCCAACTTATTTTAACCACTTATTTTTTACCCACTTATCATTTTATCCACTATTTTACCCTTTTTATCTATTTATTGTCGGTCTATCGGACCTTCTAACTATCGGACCCGTAATGAACCTTCGGACTATCGGACCCTTTTGCCGATTCGGTCTATCGAACCTTCTATCTATCGGACCTTCTGACTATCGGACCCGTTGGTCATTCGATCTATAGAACCTTCGGACTATTGGACCCTCCTGCCGATTCGGTCTATAGAACCTTCTGTCTACTGGACCCTCTCGTACCTTCGGTCTATCGAACCTTCTATCTATTGGGTGTCGGTCTATCGGACCCGTTAACTATCGGACCTTCTAGCTATAGGGATGACCCCGTATTATTCAGCCTTGTGTATAGTGAGGTCTCCGTTTTGCCGACGTATTGCATTTGACATTGTGAACATGTAAGAAGATAAATTACAAACGTAGATTTACAGTTCATGCGGGATCCTATTCTAAATATCCTACCAGTGGTTGTACTACTAAATGTTGTCGTTTCATTAATGTGTGAGTGCATACTGCATTTTTTAGCATCACAGCGAAAGAAGCCATTTGGGTGTGTGGTACTCGTGTTCGGTGTGTGGGAGGGATCTCTTGCACGGACAAGGAGGTTTCTCAGCGTGCGTCCCCTGCGATAGGATACTGTCGGAGGTTTGTGGAATATTCGTTGCGCGTTTTCTGACTGTTGTAGTGTGGTGAAGTGTTGGTGAATGTCACGGGGAGCAGATGAGGTGGCTGGAGAGTATGTGAGTGGGAAGTAGATATCATGTCCATCAAGGTCCCGGTCTATTTTGTAAGAGAGGAGTTCCTCCCTTGGGATGTATGTTGCTTTTGAAATTTGTTGTTTAACTGTTTGTTTGTCATAACCTCGTTCGAGGAAGAAGTGTTCAAGCTTCTGAAGATGGTGGGTAGTGGATTCTTCATCAGAGCAAATATACGTCTTACCCGTAGGGCTTGACTATATACAATCCCTCGAAACGTATGCGGTGGGTGGCAAGATGTGGGGAGGAGGTAGGTGTGAGTGTCAGTAGGTTTTGTGAAGAGTTCCGTGTGGAGTTGAGAGTGTGTGCGCTTGACAGTTACATCAAGGAAGTGAGTTTGTGTCGGTGATGAGTCAAAGGTGAACTTTATGGTGGGGTGAATGTTGTTCATGAGTTCTTGGAGTGTTGTGAGTGTGCGTGGAGATCCATTCCATAAGAAAAATATATCATCAATGTATCGGCGCCATGTGTTTTTGAATAGTGTGAGGTGTGTTGAGGACATTATTTTCTTTTCAACATGACCCATGAATATGTTTGCGTATGTTGGTGCAATGGGTGTGCCCATTGCAGTTCCCTCCAACTGTAGGTAGTCCTGCCCATTAAACTTAAAATTATTAAGTTTAAGCACTAATTCAAGAAGTCGAATTAATTGATTCGTGGGTGGGTTTTGATTGACTCGTGTGTTGAGCGCTTCTTGACAGGCCATGATACCCTCTTGATGGGGGATATTCGTATAGAGGGAGGTGACGTCGGCCGTCACGAGGAGAGTTCTGGGAGAGAGAGGCGTGTGGTGGGTGTTAATGTGAGAAATGTGATTAAGGAAGTGTGTAGTGTCTTTAAGGAATGACGGAAGTTTTTGAGCGAATGGCCTTAAATGAAAATCAAGAAATTTTGAAATTTCGACTGTGGGACAAGAGCATCCAGAAACGATCGGGCGGCCAGGGGTATTTTTCTTATGAATTTTAGGAAGAAAATATAGGTTAGGACAGGATGGCGTTGGTGGTACAAGAGACTTTTTTGTCTCCTTATCAATATCCAGAGCCTGGATTGCTTCCTTAACACGTTGTAAATGGTGGGTAGTGGGGTCCGAATCTAGCTTCTTATAAGTGGATTCATCAGATAGTTGCCTATTACCTTCAGCAATATAATCATTCGTAGACATAATTACCACCGCCGAGCCTTTATCTGCTGGTTTAATTACTATATCTTTATTCAATTGGAGAGCTTTTAATGCCTTACGTTCCAGCTGAGTGAGGTTATCGCGATGTCTAGATGAGTTATATCGATTAGCATCATTAAGAACTTTCGTTTCTAGATTGTCTAAAAAGCCTCCAAGGGAAGAGAGGGAAGTAAAGGAGGAAGAGAAAAATGAGAGAGAGACAGGGGGAGAAAAAAGGTGGGAAGAAAGAGGATAGAGGGTTAGAAAACAGAAAAGGAAGACAAAAAGGAGAAATGAAAAAGAAGAAGAAGAAAAGAAAGAAAGAAAAAAAATGAAAATGAAAATGAAAATATATATATATATCTATATATATATATATATATACCAACATAAGTCCACAATAAAAACATATGGGGGGGGGGAGGGGCTGACAAGAAAACAGTGGCATAGTCTAGCCCAGCCATTAAGGGGGCATATGGGGGGGGCAGGTGCCCAGGTGCCCCCCTCCAATTGAACGGCCAAAAATAATCAAGAAAAAAGAGGAAAGGAGCTAACCCCGGTTATTTTTCAATGAGTGAAAATATATTTTCTCTCTATTTCCCCCCTATTTTCTTTCTATTTTCTTGAAAACATGGCTATTTTTTTACTATTTGTCCTGATAAAATAGGGGGAAAATAGAGTATTTTTACTCTATTTTTTCTTGAAAGCTATTTTCCCCTATTTCCTACAAGTAAAACCCTTGGACTATTTTTCTGCTATTTTTTACACACTCGTAAATCAGAAGACTATTTTCCTTCTATTTTTTTCAACTTGTCCTGATAAAATAGGGGGAAAATAGAATATTTTTACTCTATTTTTTCTTGAAAGCTATTTTTCCCCTATTTCCTACAAACAAGTAAATCCCTTGGACTATTTTTCTGCTATTTTTTACACACTCGTAAATCAGAAGACTATTTTCCTTCTATTTTTTTCAACTTGTCCTGATAAAATAGGGGGAAAATAGAATATTTTTACTCTATTTTTTCTTGAAAGCTATTTTCCCCCTATTTCCTACAAACAAGTAAATCCCTTGGACTATTTTTCTGCTATTTTTTACACACTCGTAAATCAGAAGACTATTTTCCTTCTATTTTTTCAACTTGTCCTGATAAAATAGGGGGAAAATAGAATATTTTTACTCTATTTTTTCTTGAAAGCTATTTTTCCCCTATTTCCTACAAACAAGTAAAACCCTTGGACTATTTTTCTGCTATTTTTTACACACTCGTAAATCAGAAGACTATTTTCCTTCTATTTTTTTCAACTTGTCCTGATAAAATAGGGGGAAAATAGAATATTTTTACTCTATTTTTTCTTGAAAGCTATTTTTCCCCTATTTCCTACAAACAAGTAAATCCCTTGGACTATTTTTCTGCTATTTTTTACACACTCGTAAATCAGAAGACTATTTTCCTTCTATTTTTTTCAACTTGTCCTGATAAAATAGGGGGAAAATATAATATTTTTACTCTATTTTTTCTTGAAAGCTATTTTTCCCCTATTTCCTACAAACAAGTAAATCCCTTGGACTATTTTTCTGCTATTTTTTACACACTCGTAAATCAGAAGACTATTTTCCTTCTATTTTTTTCAACTTGTCCTGAATTAAATAGGGGGAAAATAGAATATTTTTACTCTATTTTTTCTTGAAAGCTATTTTTCCCCTATTTCCTACAAACAAGTAAATCCCTTGGACTATTTTTCTGCTATTTTTTACACACTCGTAAATCGGAAGACTATTTTCCTTCTATTTTTTTTCAACTTGTTCTTTTCGCCATATTCGAAGCTGAAGAAGATATAAAAATAGAGAAAAAATTAGAGAAAAAATTAGTGAAAAAATTAGTGAAAAAATTAATTTTCACGCAATTTGTGTAGTCTCGGAAACTATACCGAATTCAAGCTTGTGAAATTTTGAATTTAATCATCCTCCTGTGAAAATGATAGAATAAGTAATTTTAATGACTTATCTGTTTATTTCTTACTGAATCAACCTGTCTAACCTCACACTAGAATAATATCCATATGTGAAAAACATTAACGGGATAGCAAAGTCTGAAGCTGGACTAATTCATACATGAGCCAATCAGGTTGCAGGGCAGAATATTTCAAATTCATTTGGAGGCTGTGTAGAGATAGTGTACATGCTGTTGACAGCTATGGATATTTTACTCTAAATTTCTTACAAGTTAGTATAAGTGTGCAGACATCACTTTCTTTCATGTTCTCTATATTCATCTTCCTTTAGTGTGAAGCGTGTGAAAGTGAAAAGAATGTGTGAAAATGAGGCATTTCTTAATATGCAAAATGAGAGCATAATTATGGTTGCAGTCCCATGTACTAGTTCTTGTGTGTGGTACGTATTCTGGACATGTGCATAGCCTACAGTCTAGCTCCCATCATTCTTTGAAAATAGCATTCAAATCTTATTCAAAGCCAATTTATCTTTTGGGAAAAGTATTTTTGTTTCTTCTCAGGTGTTTATTAAATGCATTTCAAAAAAAAATATGTAAATTAGTGACAGAGCATACATGTATGATAAAAATAGTCAAAAAATCTATTTTAAGAAATATGTCATTTTTCTTGGTCTATTTTTCAACTATTTTTCATCTCTATTTTTATGTATTTTTATCCTTATGTTAATTTGTTAAAAATATATATATATAAGAAATATATTTTTTCCCTATTTTTCCCCTATTTTTCTCCTATTTAAAAAAAAATAGCTCTATTTTTTCATATTTTCGCTGAAAAATAGAAAATAAATGGTCTATGTCCATACTATTTTTTGAAAACTAGAAAATAAATAGACTATTTTTTCAATATTTCCCGGCCAGCTTGTTATTAATAACTATTTTAAAGCTATTTTTTCAAAATATTATTTTTACGGAACTATTTTTAACCTATTTTTTTTCTTCTGCACACATGACAGGCTATTTTTAAACTATTTTTAAAACATTGTCTACTATAGATTTTTTGACTGCAAATTACTTAACTATTTTCATGCTATTTTTTGTACTTCTAATATTGCAAATTACAGTACTATCTTTAAGCTATTTTTTGTACTTCTAATATTGCAAATTACATTTTCTTTTCTTTTTTATAAAAAGAAAGAATAGTAAAAGAATAGAAACTAATAGATTCTATAAACAGTACTATTGGGTTTGGGTTGTTTCTATTGGTTTCTATTGGTCCTATTGGTTTTTGGATGTTTCTATTGGTTTCTATTGGTTTCTATAGGTCCTAATCAATCATGAATATTCATGAATAACAATCTAAAATATGAAAACTAGTGGAAATAGATAAATACATTTAGATTTGGGATTAAGATTTGAACTGTGATAGAGATTTTACTTACATTAAACTATTGTAATGTTGTACACAATTTCAAAAGGCATTTTCATATTTCATTAATAAAAGTGTAAATTAATTTTAATAATAAAAGTGTAATCTAGTCACTAACCATTTTTTTATAGCACTACAACTATGTCCCTATATATAATGAATGTGATACAATTGCTTAGTAGCTAGGTATAGGACATAGGATGTAGGTTATAGGACTTATAGGAGTAGGAGAGGATAGGATATGATTACAAGATAGGATTAATGAAATTAGTATTAATAATTCATGTCATGAGATTTCGGTTCCAATAATATATGAAAAAAAAATATTTTTCCATTGAAAAAATATCAAAAAATATATTTTTCAAATAGAGATTTCGGTTCCAATAATATATGAAAAAAAAATATTTTTTTACTATTTTTCCACGCTATTTTTCCTCTATTTTTCCATTGAAAAAATAGTCAAAAAATATATTTTTCCTATCTATTTTTCACTATTTTCCCCATATTTTTAGGCTATTTTATTTCGGGCAGGGTATTGTGGACAAGAGAATAATTTTTCTTGGTCTATTTTTCAACTATTTTTCATCTCTATTTTTTGTCTATTTTTTGTTCCAAAACAAAATATATTTTTCCTATCTATTTTTCACTATTTTCCCCATATTTTTAGGCTATTTTATTTCGGGCAGGGTATTGTGGACAAGAGAATAATTTTTCTTGGTCTATTTTTAAACTATTTTTCATCTCTATTTTTTGTCTATTTTTTGTTCCAAAACATATAGGGTAAAATATATTTTAAACCTATTTTTATCACTATTTCCATTATATTCCTGAAATATTTTCTCACTATTTTTTAAAGCAAAGAAATAGTAAGAAAATATATTTTCTGGGTCTATTTTCTTTCTATTTTCCATCTAATTTTAAACTACTTTATTTCGACTGGGGAAGTTACAAGCTAACAGTAACAGTTTTCAGTAAGTGATCTATGACACAGGTATTAAAACAAAACAAAAATAAAAGGAAGTGACAAGCCTTACAAGAGCAAGGAAGGAAAAAAAAAGCATTCTGCACCCAATCCTCTGGAAAAAAAAATATAGTGCCTCATTCCACTAACAACTAACTGTTGGTGTCCATATTATTGACCTAGGCTTTAAGAACTCCAGTGGACAGACAATTGATGGGCCTACGTCTACATCATACTTCGTTTAATCAGTCACTCACATCTCATGCCGTCATCATGGTCATGGCATACCACTCACAAATAGCGTACACACTTGTATTTCTTTTTTGGCATGCCTCTTTTTTGGCATGCCTCTTTTTTAATTAAAAAAAACGAGGGCAATATTTCCACTAGATTTTAACGTTAGAGGCATTTATACCTACTTGAAGAGATGCTGGAATTTCCTCTACACCATCATCATGGACATGGATATCCGATATGGGCAAACTCAGAGACAGAGTCAGAGGCAGAGGCAGAGCTAACATTACAACACTGCAGTCAGACTCAGAGTCAGACTCGGAGCCTTCAGCGATTAACCCTGAACCTGAGGCTGAGCTTGAGACTTCATCATCACCCACCTCCATCATGTCGATATCTACTTCGTCTTCGACCGCGCGTCGCAAATTGATTCTAGCTAACACACCCGACGTCGATTAATTCATTCAAAGAACCCGCGTCTCGATCTCTCTACGTTACGTAATGCGCTCGCTACGTATGTGTAGGGCAGGCCCCTAAAGCTCCGCCATTTTGTCAGAGACATTTGAACACGATTTGAACGCGCCCGAAGCCCCATTAACATACTATGGATTATTCATTTCTTAAGATGCTCCCAACATCCACACATGCTCTTCACGCAACAAAAACAAAAACGCGGGTCAGCGTCGAGCATGCGCATTGAGAGAGGTCAAGTACACTTAATTTATTCATATATGTTAATGTATTCATGATATGGATTTTGGCGACTCACCAGCATTGGCGAATCAGTGCCTTCCATTTATAATATAATAATCAACAATACAATTAAAATGATTAACAGTGAGAAGCTACTTGCCGTACTTCAATTCACGGACACTGTTGAAAAATAAATATGAAATCAAACTTGGTTAAGCTGTGTCACAAGAAATGAATAAATAGGTGAGAACTTCTGACAGTAATAATGTATATATAAATATTTTTCTTTTTTGTTGATTTTTTTTTTAGCAAACTTGGAATTGAAGTCCCGACCCCCATCCCTAGGGCCAGACTTACCAGCTGTACCCCCCCCCCCCCCTCTAAAAAGTATCACTAACTCATGCGGCAAGGGGGGCAGAGATATTGGAAATTTTCTTTTCCCCTTTTTCTTCCTATCTCTGTCACTATCTCACATCGTTGCCTTTCTCATTATATCATCTCACAAATTATCTCTCTCATTATCTCTTAACTCTCTCACACTCTATTTCTCCCTCACGTCCTGTTTCATCACTCTATCTGCAGTTACATTTGATTCATTGAAAAAAAAAGGAAAAATACATGTACTATTGGATTACTGCTAGTTGAATGTTCATAAAACCGATTTTAATTACATAGCTTCTCACAATAATATAATTTACCATGTTTACAGTTTATGTGATGAAATCAGCAATTATGATGCCCAGCCGATCTAAAACAGATTTGCTCACTATCTGCTTGATTATTTCTCTACGTTATCTTCGATTGCTTTACCCTATGTTTTTTGCATCTGTGTCATTTTTTCAATTGTGTATTCCATCATCCACTATTTTTTAACACAACGTACAGTATATTTATAATGTATTTGTTCTACTAATATCAAAGGGCCCTATAAGTATTATTCTAAACTTTTATAGAGATAACTCATATGATGCCCTAGACGAAAACTTCAAATATATACTTTATATCACTAACAAAGAGTACATTTTCATCACAACTGAATTATTAAAATCAAATGACCTCACCTGCTACATCTTTAAAACTTATTGCATTTGTTGATTTATTGGGAATTTTTGAACACATTATAGGTTCCTGTTATACTTCGGGGAGTTTATAAAATGATGACTTATGCAATATAGAATACTTGAAAATCCTGATGAAATCATCAGATTTCATAACAAATTTACCCCAACTCAGTGCAGTATGCGGGATTTTCTAAGGGGGGGGGGGGCACACGAATGCAGGGCTGTCAACCTTTTTGAACTGCTTGGAGGGAGATTTGTATTTCATTCTTGTTGCAAGCCCTCCAAAAGTCACTCAGTGGGGGGGGGGGGGGTGGGTCCAGTTATCCCTCCATAATTCTCTGACAAACGGTGCCAGGTAAAAATGCCAGAGGAAAAAATGCCAGAGGTAAAAATGCCAGAGGAAAAAATGCCAGAGGTAAAAATGCCAGAGGTAAAAATGCCAGAGGTAAAAATGCCAGAGGTAAAAATGCCAGAGGAAAAAATGCCAGAGGTAAAAATGCCAGAGGTAAAAATGCCAGAGGAAAAAATGCCAGAGGTAAACACGCGATGGGTGACGTCAGGAACAAAAAGAAAAGAGGCAAAATATGCCAGCTGCATACTAGGAGAATATAGGTGAAAAATCAAGGTGAAATATAGAGAAGGTCTAGAAGCAGACCTGACATCTGCTGATTTTACTTTTTAGACTACATATATTTGGTTTGACCGCGTTGGACTCTGGACTCCAGATCGTAGACCCTGCTTTTTTTTAATCGACGTACGACTTCTTTATCCCGAATGGAATTTGGAACAAGAAGGAAGTCTGCAACTGAATTTTAGGTTTCGAGAAGGGAAAGGAGGTATGCAAAAATGAAATCACCCCTTATGTGGGACAGTCCTTTTGTAGGTAAATATGAACCTTTTCGGAATTATGAACCTTTGGATAAACGAACCTTCGGAATAATGCAACAAATGTTCGGAATTTTGAACCCCCAGGCATGGGAAATTAGTGTTTTGGAAATAGGAACCTTCGGAATAACGAGATGCCCCCGCATCATGATACTAACTGTATAACTTAACGACACAATACCTGTACCACAGAACTCCTAAAGACGTAGAAGGCTCATACCCATTCACAACGCACAGATCGCGGTATCGCCGTAATACCCGTTGTAGGATTCGCTCGAGTGCACACGCCGCCATATTGCTTAGTCCTCGATCTTTTCAACTAACCCACCAGACCTTGTGCTCCTCAATGCCTATTTATATTGTATCGGATCTTCTTTATCGAAATAAAGGGCCTTGTGCCTTCATCACTTGAAATTTTGAAGTTGGCTTTTCCACTGAAGTTCAGCTGCTCTTTCATACATTATATAAGTAACGTCAACTAATATCATGTACATTTTAGGGGGGGGGGGGTCTCTTTCGGACACAAAGGTTAAAATTGTATTCTCTCAAATTCAAGATAATATCAAACAGTTGTTTTTTCTATCACTATTCATTTTAGTTCCCTTTCAAGAAAGCAGTCCGAGTTCGTTTGTTCACCTTCATCCTTCTTGACACCCCCTCGGAAAAAGCAACAAAAAATATACTTGCTTTTTTGGTACCATGTACATGACTTGTAACGTTATACTTTTTGTACAGTTTCATCTGATATAAAAAGGCCAACAACTTTGTTTTTCGCGCTGTTTTATTTCTGCATTTTTTCATAAGTACAAAGTAAAGTATATTCAGAATTATATTAGCATGATATACATAATCTACGTAAAAAACATAATATAATTACTTTTGACCAACAGATAAAAATCTACTTGATCGTTTAACAAAATAAGATATAAATATAATAACAAGAATAGTGGGGCGATTCTATGCTAAGGAGAGTGAAATGATGCAGGAGACCGACATCGTAAGCATAAGCTTGAGATGATGACGGCCTCGGGATAGGAAATGAAAGAAGAAAAATAAAAGAAAGAGAAGAGAAAGAAGGATGAATATGAATTGAAGGGTAATGTGCAGGTGGCCGTGCAATATGCGAAATGAGTGATTTTCAAAGCCTCTGCTTAATTTGAAATTTGATGCCTCCATAAATGGTTAATTTTTCTCTAACAATATAGTAACTTTAATTAGTGTATTGATTAAGAAGGTGTTTTTTGTAATGGCTTTAAAAGAAAAAAGTGAAGTCCGTAACTTAAGCGAATCAGGTAAAGAGTTCCATATGTCGGGGCCGTGCATGATGCCTAATTGATTTTTTTTAAGTAAGGATGTGTTCAACATACTTTGCCATGTTTCTTTTTATCTTTGATCATAATCTTTATATAAGTCAGGACTTTATCGATGAACTTTTTAAAATTGTGGATTAATCAGATTGGCAGGGGAATGGGGAGGGGGGGGGGGTTAAGTCTGTAGCCCTCCCACTTTCTGAGTAGACGCATTGCTTAGCCGTCGTTTGAATCAATTTTGATTCAACTGTTTTTTTTTTAACTTTGAAGAAACGTTTGTATTTTTACAAGCCAGGCTCAGGATTCTCCTTTCATTGTATTTCTTTTTTATTATTCATGCCCCTTCACTATATGAGTGTCAAGATAAAATCCAGCAGATTTTAAGTGTGTCTAATCGATATTAAGAAACATGAATACGATGATGTGCTTATTGTTTACAGTCAGAATTCACTGATCCCGGAGTTGGTCGTTACCATCCATGGAATATCATTTGACAATGTTTGTAATTTCTATAATTTAGTAACCTACATGGGGAAAAAATCATTAATATCCATGAATATGCTGTTTGTTTTACATGTATAATAATCAAAGATAGATGTATCTGCAACTGTGCAAATAACTTTGGCATAAAACTGGACATTGGCACATGCAGCAAAGGCATCAAAAGCATAATCATCATAGCATTGGCGGATCGGGGGGAGGCACTTCCGGCCCGTGCCCCCCCCCCCCCCCCCTTGGAAGAAAAGTAGGCATTTTGACCATAGAGGATCCTTTTTGTGGATTGTGCCCCCCCCCCCCTTTTACAATGAAAACCTTTTTAAAAATGTTTTTATACCCTCCCTCCCCCCCAACTGGGCGAATTTTAGAGGTCTGGCGTTTTTTTTTTTTTAGAATTGTAATGACTTTATTTTTGTCAAATTAGAATTTTAATGATTAATGATTAAGTTGTAGTCCTCTCCGAAAGCTACCTTGTTTCCAATTTGGCAGTCGTGACTTGTGACACTTCGTTGGACTTAATGTATTTTTAATGTTCTTATTTAGAGTGACAACCTTCAACAAAACACAGATGTCTGGATCATAACAGTGATATGTAAAGACAAAGAATTTTCTTGAGGGCTATATATTGCAACGTACTGAAATGAGCACACAGGCTCATATCGAACACTTACAAGCATGAAGTCTTGCATCAGGATATGAATACAATAACATAAATTTCCACTTTCATTTGCCAGAACCATGAGAATCATTTCAGTGATCAAAGTTTTTTGAAATGGTAAATAAATGTAGTGCAGTAAACTTATCAAAATGAGCAACAAGAGTGGATGATGACTGCATTTCTATAATAACAAATAAGCATGAAAATGCCCAAAGCAACATTTTGATAACACTGGCAATAAATGTGAATTTGAATTTTTTTGGCGAAAACGCCAAATGTCTTAAATCTATCCAAATTGGCCCGAGTTCTTGTTTTTCAATGGAATGGAATAGGAATAGCCTCATTCTGCGATGAAATATGAAATATGAATTTGAATTTTTTTTTCAATAAAAAGCTGCAGGTCTGGGGTCATCATTTTATGCGAAAAACCCAAATGTGTTAAATCTATCCAAATTGGCCCGAGTTCTTGTTTTTCAATGGAGTGGAATAGGAATAGCCTCATGCATTCGGCGATAAAATATGAAATGTGAATTTGAAAATTTTTTCAAGAAAAAAAATACAGGTCCGGGGTCATCATTTTTGGCGAAAAACCCAAATGTCTTAAATCTATCCAAATTGGCCCGAGTTCTTGTTTTTCAATGCAGTGGAATAGGAATAGCCTCATTCAGTGATTAAATATGAAAGGTGAATTTGAAATTTTTTTCAAGAAAAAAATGCAGGTCCGGGGTCATCATTTTTGGCGAAAAAATAGCCTCATTCAGTGATAAAATATGAAATGTGAATTTTAATTTTTTTGGTGAAAACGCCAAATGTCTTAAATCTATCCAAATTGGCCCGAGTTCTTGTTTTTCAATGGAGTGGAATAGGAATAGCCTCATTCAGTGATAAAATATGAAATATGAATTTGAAAAATTTGTTGGAAATAGCTGCAGGTCCGGGGTCATCATTTTATGCGAAAAACCCAAATGTGTTCAATCTATCCAAATTGGCCCGAGTTCATGTTTTTCAATGGAGTGGAATAGCAATAGCCTCATGCATTCAGTGATAAAATATGAAATGTGAATTTGAAAATTTTTTCAGGAAAAAAAATACAGGTCCGGGGTCATCATTTCTGGCGAAAAACCCAAATGTGTTAAATCTATCCAAATTGACCCGAGTTCTTGTTTTTCAATGGAGTGGAATAGGAATAGCCTCATTCAGTGATAAAATATGAAATAGGAATTTGAAAAATTTGTTGGAAATAGCTGCAGGCCCGGGTCATCATTTTGTGCGAAAAACCCAAATGTGTTAAATATGGCCAATGCGGCCTGAGTTCATATTTTTACATTCAGTGGAATAGGAATAGCCTACTTCTGCGATGAAATATGAAATATGAATTTGAATTTTTTTTTCAATAAAAAGCTGCAGGTCCGGGGTCATTTTTTTTTGGCGAAAAACCCAAATGTCTTAAATCTATTCAAATTGGCCCGAGTTCTTGTTTTTCAGTGGAATAGGAATAGCCTCATTCAGTGATAAAATATGCAATGTGAATTTGAAAATTTTTTCAAGAAAAAAAATGCAGGTCCGGGGTCATCATTTTTGGCGAAAAAATAGCCTCATTCAGTGATAAAATATGAAATGTGAATTTGAATTTTTTTGGCGAAAACGCCAAATGTCTTAAATCTATCCAAATTGGCCCGAGTTCTTGTTTTTCAATTGAGTGGAATAAGAATAGCCTCATTCTGCGATGAAATATGAAATATGTATTTGAAATTTTTTTTCAATAAAAAGCTGCAGGTCAGGGGTCATTTTTTTGGCGAAAAACCCAAATGTCTTAAATCTATCCAAATTGGCCCGAGTTCTTGTTTTTCAATGGAGTGGAATAGGAATAGCCTCATTCAGTGATAAAATATGAAATGTGAATTTGAAAAATTTTTCAAGAAAAAAAATGCAGGTCCGGGGTCATCATTTTTGGCGAAAAAATAGCCTCATTCAGTGATAAAATATGAAATGTGAATTTGAATTTTTTTGGCGAAAACGCCAAATGTCTTAAATCTATCCAAATTGGCCCGAGTTCTTGTTTTTCAATTGAGTGGAATAGGAATAGCCTCATTCTGCGATGAAATATGAAATATGTATTTGAAATTTTTTTTCAATAAAAAGCTGCAGGTCTGGGGTCATTTTTTTGGCGAAAAACCCAAATGTCTTAAATCTATCCAAATTGGCCCGAGTTCTTCTTTTTCAATGGAGTGTAATAGGAATAGCCTCATTCAGTGATAAAATATGAAATAGGAATTTGAAAAATTTGTTGGAAATAGCTGCAGGTCCGGGGTCATCATTTTATGCGAAAAACCCAAATGTGTTCAATCTATCCAAATTGGCCCGAGTTCATGTTTTTCAATGGAGTGGAATAGCAATAGCCTCATGCATTCAGTGATAAAATATGAAATGTGAATTTGAAAATTTTTTCAGGAAAAAAAATACAGGTCCGGGGTCATCATTTCTGGCGAAAAACCCAAATGTGTTAAATCTATCCAAATTGACCCGAGTTCTTGTTTTTCAATGGAGTGGAATAGGAATAGCCTCATTCAGTGATAAAATATGAAATAGGAATTTGAAAAATTTGTTGGAAATAGCTGCAGGTCCGGGGTCATCATTTTGTGCGAAAAACCCAAATGTGTTAAATATGGCCAATGCGGCCTGAGTTCATATTTTTACATTCAGTGGAATAGGAATAGCCTACTTCTGCGATGAAATATGAAATATGAATTTGAATTTTTTTTTCAATAAAAAGCTGCAGGTCCGGGGTCATTTTTTTTTTGGCGAAAAACCCAAATGTCTTAAATCTATCCAAATTGGCCCGAGTTCTTGTTTTTCAGTGGAATAGGAATAGCCTCATTCAGTGATAAAATATGCAATGTGAATTTGAAAATTTTTTCAAGAAAAAAAATGCAGGTCCGGGGTCATCATTTTTGGCGAAAAAATAGCCTCATTCAGTGATAAAATATGAAATGTGAATTTGAATTTTTTTGGCGAAAACGCCAAATGTCTTAAATCTATCCAAATTGGCCCGAGTTCTTGTTTTTCAATGGAGTGGAATAGGAATAGCCTCATTCTGCGATGAAATATGAAATATGTATTTGAAATTTGTTTTCAATAAAAAGCTGCAGGTCAGGGGTCATTTTTTTGGCGAAAAACCCAAATGTCTTAAATCTATCCAAATTGGCCCGAGTTCTTGTTTTTCAATGGAATAGGAATAGCCTCATTCAGTGATAAAATATGAAATGTGAATTTGAAAATTTTTTCAAGAAAAAAAATGCAGGTCCGGGGTCATCATTTTTGGCGAAAAAATAGCCTCATTCAGTGATAAAATATGAAATGTGAATTTGAATTTTTTTGGCGAAAACGCCAAATGTCTTAAATCTATCCAA
This sequence comes from Heliocidaris erythrogramma, assembly GCA_025617745.1. Classification (NCBI taxonomy): domain Eukaryota; kingdom Metazoa; phylum Echinodermata; class Echinoidea; order Camarodonta; family Echinometridae; genus Heliocidaris; species Heliocidaris erythrogramma. The sequence continues at coordinate 37,220,680 of CM046863.1, forward strand.
ATTGGCCCGAGTTCTTGTTTTTCAATTGAGTGGAATAGGAATAGCCTCATTCTGCGATGAAATATGAAATATGAATTTGAATTTTTTTTCAATAAAAAGCTGCAGGTCTGGGGTCATTTTTTTGGCGAAAAACCCAAATGTCTTAAATCTATCCAAATTGGCCCGAGTTCTTCTTTTTCAATGGAGTGGAATAGGAATAGCCTCATTCAGTGATAAAATATGAAATATGAATTTGAAAAATTTGTTGGAAATAGCTGCAGGTCCGGGGTCATCATTTTATGCGAAAAACCCAAATGTGTTAAATCTATCCAAATTGGCCCGAGTTCTTGTTTTTCAATGGAGTGGAATAGGAATAGCCTCATTCAGTGATAAAATATGAAATAGGAATTTGAAAAATTTGTTGGAAATAGCTGCAGGCCCGGGGTCATCATTTTGTGCGAAAAAACCCAAACTGTGTTAAATATGGCCAATGCGGCCTGAGTTCATATTTTTACATTCAGTGGAATAGGAATAGCCTACTTCTGCGATGAAATATGAAATATGAATTTGAATTTTTTTTTCAATAAAAAGCTGCAGGTCCGGGGTCATTTTTTTTGGCGAAAAACCCAAATGTCTTAAATCTATCCAAATTGGCCCGAGTTCTTGTTTTTCAGTGGAATAGGAATAGCCTCATTCAGTGATAAAATATGCAATGTGAATTTGAAAATTTTTTCAAGAAAAAAAATGCAGGTCCGGGGTCATCATTTTTGGCGAAAAAATAGCCTCATTCAGTGATAAAATATGAAATGTGAATTTGAATTTTTTCGGCGAAAACGCCAAATGTCTTAAATCTATCCAAATTGGCCCGAGTTCTTGTTTTTCAATTGAGTGGAATAGGAATAGCCTCATTCTGCGATGAAATATGAAATATGAATTTGAAATTTTTTTTCAATAAAAAGCTGCAGGTCAGGGGTCATTTTTTTGGCGAAAAACCCAAATGTCTTAAATCTATCCAAATTGGCCCGAGTTCTTGTTTTTCAATGGAGTGGAATAGGAATAGCCTCATTCAGTGATAAAATATGAAATGTGAATTTGAAAATTTTTTCAAGAAAAAAAATGCAGGTCCGGGGTCATCATTTTTGGCGAAAAAATAGCCTCATTCAGTGATAAAATATGAAATGTGAATTTGAATTTTTTTGGCGAAAACGCCAAATGTCTTAAATCTATCCAAATTGGCCCGAGTTCTTGTTTTTCAATGGAGTGGAATAGGAATAGCCTCATTCTGCGATGAAATATGAAATAGGAATTTGAAAAATTTGTTGGAAATAGCTGCAGGTCCGGGGTCATCATTTTGTGCGAAAAACCCAAATGTGTTAAATATGGCCAATGCGGCCTGAGTTCATATTTTTACATTCAGTGGAATAGGAATAGCCTACTTCTGCGATGAAATATGAAATATGAATTTGAAATTTTTTTTCAATAAAAAGCTGCAGGTCCGGGGTCATTTTTTTTGGCGAAAAACCCAAATGTCTTAAATCTATCCAAATTGGCCCGAGTTCTTGTTTTTCAGTGGAATAGGAATAGCCTCATTCAGTGATAAAATATGCAATGTGAATTTGAAAATTTTTTCAAGAAAAAAAATGCAGGTCCGGGGTCATCATTTTTGGCGAAAAAATAGCCTCATTCAGTGATAAAATATGAAATGTGAATTTGAATTTTTTCGGCGAAAACGCCAAATGTCTTAAATCTATCCAAATTGGCCCGAGTTCTTGTTTTTCAATGGAGTGGAATAGGAATAGCCTCATTCTGCGATGAAATATGAAATATGAATTTGAATTTTTTTTTCAATAAAAAGCTGCAGGTCTGGGGTCATTTTTTTGGCGAAAAACCCAAATGTCTTAAATCTATCCAAATTGGCCCGAGTTCTTGTTTTTCAATGGAGTGGAATAGGAATAGCCTCATTCAGTGATAAAATATGAAATATGAATTTGAAAAATTTGTTGGAAATAGCTGCAGGTCCGGGGTCATCATTTTATGCGAAAAACCCAAATGTGTTAAATCTATCCAAATTGGCCCGAGTTCTTGTTTTTCAATGGAGTGGAATAGGAATAGCCTCATTCAGTGATAAAATATGAAATAGGAATTTGAAAAATTTGTTGGAAATAGCTGCAGGCCCGGGTCATCATTTTGTGCGAAAAAACCCAAACTGTGTTAAATATGGCCAATGCGGCCTGAGTTCATATTTTTACATTCAGTGGAATAGGAATAGCCTACTTCTGCGATGAAATATGAAATATGAATTTGAATTTTTTTTTCAATAAAAAGCTGCAGGTCCGGGTCATTTTTTTTGGCGAAAAACCCAAATGTCTTAAATCTATCCAAATTGGCCCGAGTTCTTGTTTTTCAGTGGAATAGGAATAGCCTCATTCAGTGATAAAATATGCAATGTGAATTTGAAAATTTTTTCAAGAAAAAAAATGCAGGTCCGGGGTCATCATTTTTGGCGAAAAAATAGCCTCATTCAGTGATAAAATATGAAATGTGAATTTGAATTTTTTTGGCGAAAACGCCAAATGTCTTAAATCTATCCAAATTGGCCCGAGTTCTTGTTTTTCAATGGAGTGGAATAGGAATAGCCTCATTCTGCGATGAAATATGAAATATGAATTTGAAATTTTTTTTCAATAAAAAGCTGCAGGTCAGGGGTCATTTTTTTGGCGAAAAACCCAAATGTCTTAAATCTATCCAAATTGGCCCGAGTTCTTGTTTTTCAATGGAGTGGAATAGGAATAGCCTCATTCAGTGATAAAATATGAAATGTGAATTTGAAAATTTTTTCAAGAAAAAAAATGCAGGTCCGGGGTCATCATTTTTGGCGAAAAAATAGCCTCATTCAGTGATAAAATATGAAATGTGAATTTGAATTTTTTTGGCGAAAACGCCAAATGTCTTAAATCTATCCAAATTGGCCCGAGTTCTTGTTTTTCAATGGAGTGGAATAGGAATAGCCTCATTCTGCGATGAAATATGAAATAGGAATTTGAAAAATTTGTTGGAAATAGCTGCAGGTCCGGGGTCATCATTTTGTGCGAAAAACCCAAATGTGTTAAATATGGCCAATGCGGCCTGAGTTCATATTTTTACATTCAGTGGAATAGGAATAGCCTACTTCTGCGATGAAATATGAAATATGAATTTGAATTTTTTTTTCAATAAAAAGCTGCAGGTCCGGGGTCATTTTTTTTGGCGAAAAACCCAAATGTCTTAAATCTATCCAAATTGGCCCGAGTTCTTGTTTTTCAGTGGAATAGGAATAGCCTCATTCAGTGATAAAATATGCAATGTGAATTTGAAAATTTTTTCAAGAAAAAAAATGCAGGTCCGGGGTCATCATTTTTGGCGAAAAAATAGCCTCATTCAGTGATAAAATATGAAATGTGAATTTGAATTTTTTTGGCGAAAACGCCAAATGTCTTAAATCTATCCAAATTGGCCCGAGTTCTTGTTTTTCAATTGAGTGGAATAGGAATAGCCTCATTCTGCGATGAAATATGAAATATGTATTTGAAATTTTTTTTCAATAAAAAGCTCCAGGTCAGGGGTCATTTTTTTGGCGAAAAACCCAAATGTCTTAAATCTATCCAAATTGGCCCGAGTTCTTGTTTTTCAATGGAGTGGAATAGGAATAGCCTCATTCAGTGATAAAATATGAAATGTGAATTTGAAAATTTTTTCAAGAAAAAAAATGCAGGTCCGGGGTCATCATTTTTGGCGAAAAAATAGCCTCATTCAGTGATAAAATATGAAATGTGAATTTGAATTTTTTTGGCGAAAACGCCAAATGTCTTAAATCTATCCAAATTGGCCCGAGTTCTTGTTTTTCAATGGAGTGGAATAGGAATAGCCTCATTCTGCGATGAAATATGAAATATGAATTTGAATTTTTTTTTCAATAAAAAGCTGCAGGTCAGGGGTCATTTTTTTGGCGAAAAACCCAAATGTCTTAAATCTATCCAAATTGGCCCGAGTTCTTGTTTTTCAATGGAGTGGAATAGGAATAGCCTCATTCAGTGATAAAATATGAAATAGGAATTTGAAAAATTTGTTGGAAATAGCTGCAGGTCCGGGGTCATCATTTTATGCGAAAAACCCAAATGTGTTAAATCTATCCAAATTGGCCCGAGTTCTTGTTTTTCAATGGAGTGGAATAGGAATAGCCTCATTCAGTGATAAAATATGAAATGTGAATTTGAAAATTTTTTCAAGAAAAAAAATACAGGTCCGGGGTCATCATTTTTGGCGAAAAACCCAAATGTGTTAAATCTATCCAAATTGGCCCGAGTTCTTGTTTTTCAATGGAGTGGAATAGGAATAGCCTCATTCAGTGATAAAATATGAAATAGGAATTTGAAAAATTTGTTGGAAATAGCTGCAGGCCCGGGGTCATCATTTTGTGCGAAAAACCCAAATGTGTTAAATATGGCCAATGCGGCCTGAGTTCATATTTTTACATTCAGTGGAATAGGAATAGCCTACTTCTGCGATGAAATATGAAATATGAATTTGAATTTTTTTTTCAATAAAAAGCTGCAGGTCCGGGGTCATTTTTTTTGGCGAAAAACCCAAATGTCTTAAATCTATTCAAATTGGCCCGAGTTCTTGTTTTTCAGTGGAATAGGAATAGCCTCATTCAGTGATAAAATATGCAATGTGAATTTGAAAATTTTTTCAAGAAAAAAAATGCAGGTCCGGGGTGCGCGTTTCTGTTTTACACCTTTGCCTAGGCATTTTTTCGATTAATCGCTTCGAACGTGCTGGCTTCAAAGTCTAGGTTTCAGCTCGCTGGATGGATGCATGCGCTATGCTCGAGCTCATAGCTCGAGCTCGAGCTTGCTCTGCACGCGCGGAGTATGAAATCGAAATATACACGAGGGAACCTCATCAGCGTGAAAGGAAAAAAAAAACAAAGAAGACGGCCCTTTCACGCTTCCTTCTGTTTTGCTTTTCCTTTCATCCCCCTTGTCCCTCTTACGTATTTCTTTGCTTTTATCTTTCCTTATATATTTCCTTTAGCTTGTTCGCGCACAAGATGAAGTGTAGTTACTGTACAGTAGTGCATATCTTTGCTGTCTGCATCGCTTTTCTGTCTGTGTAGATGCTGTGCATGCCACAGACAGACCTCACTGCACTGGGGGGAACATTAAGTGTGCGCTGACGACTTAGACTCTTTCACCAGCGCACTTCTTGGATTTTTTCGCGAAAATGCCTAGGCAACGGTGTAACGGAAATGCGCCTCCCGGACTATAAACGCGTATCATGCTAACTAGCTATGGGGCGCCAAGTGTAAAGTGCCTATTCCGTTACAAAATTGCCTCATTTCGTGACAAAATTCACTCAAAACTGTCTTCTGTTACAAAATTATTGAACAACGGTTCATTTTGTTACAAAATGAATTTGGAAAGGTTATTCTGTAACAAAATGATTCTGACCATTTTCATTCTGTAACAAAATCATTCTGTTACAAAATTGACATTACAAAATGATTTTGTCGTATTTCATTTCGTATAACAAAATCATTCTGTTACAAAATGTATAGGACAAAATGATTTTGTCCATTTTAATTTTGTAACAGAATCATTCTGTTACAAAATTGAAAGGACAAAATGATTTGTTCATTTTCATTTTGTAACAGAATCATTGTGTTACAAAATTGAAAGGACAAAATGATTTTGTCGTATTTAATTTTCATTTTCATTAATCATTTCAATTATAGCTGTTACAAAATGGACAGGACATTAGAATAATTTTGTCCATTTTCATTTTGTAACAGAATTCATTCTGTTACAAAATGGAATTAACAAAATCATTTTGTCCATTTTCATTTTGTAACAGAATGAATTCTGTTACAAAATGAAAATGGACAAATCATTCTGTTACAAAATTGACAGGACAAAATGATTTTGTCGTATTTCATTTTCATTTTCATTAATCATTTCAATTATAGCTGTTACAAAATGGACAGGACAAAATGATTTTGTTCATTTTCATTTTGTAACAGAATTCATTCCGTACGCACAGGACCAGGACCGAATAATTTTGTCCATTTTCATTTTGTAACAGAATTCATTCTGTTACAAAATGAAAATGGACAAAATCATTTTGTCCTATACATTTTGTAACAGAATGATTTTGTTATACGAAATGAAATACGACAAAATCATTTTGTCCTTTCAATTTTGTAACAGAATGACTCTGTTACAAAATGAAAATGAACAAAATCAACAAAATCAACAAAAATGAACAAAATCATTCTGTTACAAAATGTATAGGGCAAAATGATTTTGTCCATTTTAATTTTGTAACAGAATCATTCTGTTACAAAATTGAAAGGACAAAATGATTTGTTCATTTTCATTTTGTAACAGAATCATTGTGTTACAAAATTGAAAGGACAAAATGATTTTGTCGTATTTAATTTTCATTTTCATTAATCATTTCAATTATAGCTGTTACAAAATGGACAGGACATTAGAATAATTTTGTCCATTTTCATTTTGTAACAGAATTCATTCTGTTACAAAATGGAATTAACAAAATCATTTTGTCCATTTTCATTTTGTAACAGAATGAATTCTGTTACAAAATGAAAATGGACAAATCATTCTGTTACAAAATTGACAGGACAAAATGATTTTGTCGTATTTCATTTTCATTTTCATTAATCATTTCAATTATAGCTGTTACAAAATGGACAGGACAAAATGATTTTGTTCATTTTCATTTTGTAACAGAATTCATTCCGTACGCACAGGACCAGGACCGAATAATTTTGTCCATTTTCATTTTGTAACAGAATTCATTCTGTTACAAAATGAAAATGGACAAAATCATTTTGTCCTATACATTTTGTAACAGAATGATTTTGTTATACGAAATGAAATACGACAAAATCATTTTGTCCTTTCAATTTTGTAACAGAATGACTCTGTTACAAAATGAAAATGAACAAAATCAACAAAATCAACAAAAATGAACAAAATCATTCTGTTACAAAATGTATAGGGCAAAATGATTTGTTCATTTTCATTTTATAACAGAATCATTCTGTTACAAAATTGAAAGGACAAATTGATTTTGTCGTATTTCATTTCGTATAACAAAATCATTCTGTTACAAAATTGAAAGGACAAAATGATTTTGTCCATTTACAAAATCATTTTGTCCATTTTCATTCTGTTACAAAATGAAAATGGACAAAATCATTTTGTCCTATACATTTTGTAACAGAATGATTTTGTTATACGAAATGAAATACGACAAAATCATTTTGTCCTTTCAATTTTGTAACAGAATGAATCTGTTACAAAATGAAAATGAAAAAATCATTTTGCCCTTTCAATTTTGTAACAGAATGATTCTGTTACAAAATGAAAATGAACAAAATCATTTTGCCCTGTCCATTTTGTAACAGCTATAATTGAAATGATGACATAAATGTAACAGAATTCATTCTGTTACAAAATAGAATTATCAAAATCATTTTGTCCATTTTCATTTCGTATGACAAAATCTAGATTTTGTAATCGTTACTCTTTATTTTGTAATCGTTACCCACAACAGCCAACAACCGCCAACAACAGCCAACAGCAGCCAACAGCCGAAAACAAATCCCAGAGCAGCCAAGAGATAATAAAGAGGGACTTTCAAGATTGAAGGGCTTATTTCAGTAATTTTTAATCAGAAATTGACCAGAAAATATTATTTCAGGACCTAAAAATCACGAAATAATCAAAGAACAAGTTGTGATCGATTCATATATATTTTAATACGATTATTATTATTATACGTAATCTGATTGGTCAATATGTCTGAGAGATAATTCCGTATTCTTGACCAATAAATTATAGGTGTACACTTTAAGGGATAAAATCGTTGCACCCTGCTTGTTCTCACGGAATACGGGAAATATCTACGTTCTGCGGTTGCATATTCCATTCGGCCACAAGCAGGGTGTAACTAATATTATTTTTTAACCAATAACCATAAGGGTATTACAAAATAAAGAGTAACGATTACAAAATCAAGATTTTGTCATACGAAATGAAAATGGACAAAATGATTTTGTTAATTCTATTTTGTAACAGAAAGAATTCTGTTACAAAATGAAAATGGACAAAACCATTCGGTCCTGGTCCTGTGCGTACGGAATGAATTCTGTTACAAAATGAAAATGGACAAAATGATTTTGTTAATTCTATTTTGTAACAGAATGAATTCTGTTACAAAATGAAAATGGACAAAACCATTCGGTCCTGGTCCTGTGCGGTACGGAATGAATTCTGTTACAAAATGAAAATGGACAAAATCATTTTGTTAATTCTATTTTGTAACAGAATGATTTTGTTACGAAATGAAAATGGACAAAATCATTTTGTCCTATACATTTTGTTACAGAATGATTTTGTTATACGAAATGAAATACGACAAAATCATTTTGTCCTTTCAATTTTGTAACAGAATGATTCTGTTACAAAATGAAAATGAACAAATCATTTTGTCCTTTCAATTTTGTAACAGAATGATTCTGTTACAAAATGAAAATGAACAAAATCATTTTGTCCTGTCCATTTTGTAACAGCTATAATTTGGTTACAGAATGAAATGGACAAAATTATTTTGTCCTGTCAATTTTGTAACAGAATAGTTTTGTTACAAAACGACATAGACAATATCATTTCGTCCTTACTATTTTGTAACAGAATGATTTCTTGCAACACCCCATTAGGGTTTCTCTCTAAATTCCTTAGATTGAAAACTGAATCGAACAGGTTGCTGTCAGTGACGAATCTAAGTTAGATTGACATTTCAACCAAATTAGATTTAAAACTCAATCTATCGGATTGAAATTGTAATCTATTTCGGTTGAAATTTCAATCTAACTTAGATTCGTCACTGACAGCAATCTGTTCGATTGAGTTTTCAATCTAAGGAATTTAGAGAGTTCCTTTCCAGCTGATCTAGCTCAATACTCGGTTGGGGCACTTTATTTGGGGGCGTCTGGCGGGCACCCCACCGCTTAAAACGTCTGGCATTGTCCATACATGTAACTTGGGTCTATGGCGAATCTTTTGATAAAGGTTTCTAAGGGTTTCCTTTCCAGCTGATCTAGTTCATTTTTTAACCACTTTGTGACCTCCCCCTGGCCACACCAAATTCGTTATATCGGACTGCGATCTTTACATTCATGCACATGAAAATTGGTTTCCTTTCCAGCGAGGTTGACTCCCTGGCTCCCGCGCTATAAACGCGTATCATGCTAACTAGCTATGGGGCGCCAAGTGTAAAGTGCCTATTCCGTTACAAAATTGCCTCATTTCGTGACAAAATTCACTCAAAACTGTCTTCTGTTACAAAATTATTGAACAACGGTTCATTTTGTTACAAAATGAATTTGGAAAGGTTTTGTCCATTTTCATTTTGTAACAGAATTCATTCTGTTACAAAATGGAATTAACAAAATCATTTTGTCCATTTTCATTTTGTAACAGAATGAATTCTGTTACAAAATGAAAATGGACAAATCATTCTGTTACAAAATTGACAGGACAAAATAATTTTGTCCATTTCATTGTGTAACAGAATCATTCTGTTACAAAATTGAAAGGACAAAATGATTTTGTCGTATTTCATTTCGTATAACAAAATCATTCTGTTACAAAATGTATAGGACAAAATGATTTTGTCCGTTTTCAATTTGTAACAGAATCATTCTGTTACAAAATTGAAAGGACAAAATGATTTGTTCATTTTCATTTTGTAACAGAATCATTCTGTTACAAAATTGAAAGGACAAAATGATTTTGTCGTATTTCATTATCATTTTCATTAATCATTTCAATTATGAAAATGGACAAATGCACAAAATTATTTTGTAATGTCAATTTTGTAACAGAATGATTTCGTTACAGAATAAAATGGGAGTGTAAAATATTTTGTCACAAAATAAATTTTTGTTACAGAATGAAAATGGTCAGAATCATTTTGTTACAGAATAACCTTTCCAAATTCATTTTGTAACAAAATGAACCGTTGTTCAATAATTTTGTAACAGAAGACAGTTTTGAGTGAATTTTGTCACGAAATGAGGCAATTTTGTAACGGAATAGGCACTTTACACTTGGCGCCCCATAACTAGCTAGCTTGCTGTTGCCTCGATCGACCCACTGATCTCTACAGTAATTGTAGAGATCAGTGCCTCGACCCAATTTGATATCAATACCACAAATCAATAATTTTTTCCATTTTTTAGGTAGTTTCGAAGGTATTACAAATATATAAAAATGTAAATATTATGAAAGAATAATTTTCATTAATTAAATATGAGAACATTTTTTGTTATGTTGAAGTTTTATTTGAAGACAAAATAGTGTTGGAATAGCGCGCGCCTTTCAATATTTCCCGCAAAATCAAATTGATGGATATGGTCGAGCCGATCTGTAGCATAGTCGCTAGTGCTACAATGTGCATGTCTACATCAGTTGTTTACGCTAGCGCCTAACGTTAGCCTCGAATATCGGAACAGTAGAGACACGATTTCGGTCGGCTTCGACGCACAACTTTGATTTTTGACCACCCATCAACAAAAAATGTGAAACACCAATAGGCCTACATATCAATCAGAATGATGAATTCGAATTCTCGAATGAGTATGGGTGGCTTTGCTACACCGGCCAGGCCGTTGCCGAAGTTTATTCAAGAACCATCGTTCTCGCAGAAAAAGGTATCATCAAGTATCATGACTAGGCCTATACACTATAGGCCTAACTCCAGGGAGCTCCAAGTCCAACGCTTACGCGTTGGAGCTCCCTGGAGTTAGCCCAGGCCTAGTTGTTACTGTTACTGTTAGACTCACTTAAGTTAGTTTTCTTGACTGAACTCTGAACTTGAACTAAGTGAAACAGAGTTTAATTTTGTGTCTCGCTGGTACTCCGTCACACAGAGCTGTAGGCCTACGTGACATGGGTGGGATGCATTGATAAAATATTATTAGCCCTGGGGCGGTATTCTGAAAATCTTTTGTGTTAAGGAAAACTGTGTTAATTGTCATAACAAATTGAAATTGCGCGCAATAAACACTAATCACTGGTGCTTGCGCAGATATCTCTGTAAACTTTACGCGGGCACAGCCATCTTTGCGCAATCATTAAACAATGACTTGTCCTGATTTTGATTTGTTGTGACAACATCGTTTTACTAGGCCTATTTACTAACATAAAAGATAACACCGTTTTCAGAATACGGCCCCTGGGATGCTGCCACTTTGTGGCAGCGTCCTGACGACCCGGGGGTCGTTTCATCAAACCGTCATAACGACAAGATCAGCGACATCTCGACGCTGTTGATCAACTTGTCCGCTAACTGTTTCAAAAAGCCGTCTTAGCCAAGACCAGCGACAACTTCACTGACAAGTGACTTGTCGGTGCTCCAGACCTGTCATATCTTTTTAGAACGCCACAAGTCAGCTATAGTATTAGTTAGTCTATGGGCTGCGAAAAAATAACAAATGTAAATTAAGAGAACATTTATTTCCTGATCTCCAAGCACACTATCCTTTATCATTCCTTTACCAGATAGTATTACTAATGTCCGTATTATAATTTTGTACGGACGAACAATAAGTTCTTATGGCTTCTTGACCCCGTAACAAGTAAATGAGATTAATAATAAAAATACCCACATCCGTCTACCATAGAATCAACATTGAAAACGGAACAGTCTGTATATACAGACCCATGTGAACGACGACAATTTATCATGTATGTATTTTCGCTATTCTTCCCGTTTTCATGCAATGCTTTGATATGAATGATATTATATGTATCTTTTAATGAATATTTAAAATTGGGCCATAGGATATCTTAATTTAATCATTTTCTCTAAAATGAACACGATTTGGGTCTTCTTTCCGTAATTAGTCACTTACGGTATCCTCTTACCTACAAATCTAGATTCGTACATCGCAAAAGCCTCAAGTTTTCTCAATTTTATAAATTCTAAGATCCCATAAGTAACACATCTTTTCATGTAAACGGGATGTTTGTATCACAAGCATTCATCTTTGCTGCCATTTTTGACATTTTTGGAATCGTTTGGGAAGAACTGAGCCTCAAAATCTGTTTGGGTAATTGACGATAATTTCAGTGGACTGTGATATAGGCTATACTGCAATAGAAAAAAGCAGTATCATGGGAGAACCTAATCATAATAAGCTAAGGAAAAGCACAGCTTGTTAAAACTAGGTTCCCCAATATTAATTAAGAGAGAGAATTACGAAATACATGTATGTAATTATGTATTATTATACAGTAGTAAAGAGACGGGACGATGTATGTAAAAGGAAAAAAAAAATACACAAACATCAAAATAAAATAAGCATACTATGAACTACCGTTAATTAATGTCAGCCTAGTATTGGGTTTATATATTAGTAGTAGAAAAATCAGATACACATAATACATGTATGTGTATTAAGTATGATTAAGAAGATGTCTTGAAGGAAAGGTCATGTTTATAGTTCTGTTTAGACAAAGGCAGAAAACCAAATACTGTACAGTTGTTATGGACTTACACTGTAAGAGCTAATTTGATAATGTTTTAGATTTCTTCTAGTAAAAGATGAGAGGAAGCTTGCTTTAGATTTGAATCAAGATGATTCCAATGATTCCATCAGCTCTTACAAACTTGTAACAAAATTAGAGTTGATCAAATGTCACTTTTTGCTCTCAATGTCTTGATAATCCTCCCTTCTCGTCTCTCGCGAGCGAGAACGTACGTAAAAGCATTGGAGCTGCTGACGCTGCTATACACTGGCCTACGAAAGTGTTTAGTACATGAGCTGGGAAATTAATAGGCCTTTAAGTACAGTAGGTCTATATCATCCTCAAACAAAAAGGACGACAGTTATCTAGAAAGTATTGAGTGCCTAAACTTACAGTAGCCTTAACCCTAATACTAGAGCCGGGTTAGTTAGACCCATCTCACAGCCGGGGGGGGGGGAGGGGGGAGGGGGGAGGGCTGATTCCGCCCCCAAGATCTTGGCCGTCCACCGCGCATTCGCAACGAAAATCGGCACACACGTCGCCGACCACGTAATCTACAAAACTGTATGGTCAATTTCTCTGAAAAATGTCACAACTAATTAATGCTATTTTATGCATAAAATTAATGGTTTGCTCTAATTAATTAAAGCCCCAAAACTGCTAATTTATAGAGACTCTTTGTCAGATTCTAATCAAATAAACCAAAAAAAAATTCGGTAAAATCCTTTTTTATTTTTTCTTATGTATTTAATTGTTTTTTAAATTTCTTATGTATTTCTTTGTTTTTTTACTTTTTGTTTTTTATTGTTTTTTCAATGGAATTCGTCGGCTCTAATAAATTAAAGCCCCAAAACTGCTAATTTTTTGTATACACACTTAGAAATAAAGGTTCAGGTTTGCACCCTAAATGCAACACTGGCAGCACCTTTTTGGGTGCAATCTTGCACCCTACATGAAAAGGGTGCAAAAATGCACCTTTTTGCACCTTTTTGTTCTTGTTTGCACCCTTTAATGCCCGTTTGCATCCTAAAAGGTGCAACTTTGCACCTTTAAGGGTGCAGAAATTTTTGCATCCAAAGGGTGCAAATTTGTACCTCTTCTAAACGGTACATCTCTGCACCCTTTAAGGGTTCAAAATGTAGCTAACTGCACCCTTAAAGGTGCAAAAAACTTCTTAGGGTGCAAAATTGCACCCAAAAAGGTGCTGCCAGTGTTGCATTTGAAGGGTGCAAAATTGTACCTTTATTTCTATAGGGATTCTTTGTCAGATTCTGATCAAATAAACCCCCCCAAAAAATTCAGTAAATCCTTTTTTTATTTTTTCTTATGTATTTTATTGTTTTTTTAATTTCTTATGTATTTCTTTGTTTTTTTACTTTTTGTTTTTTATTGTTTTTTCGATGGAATTCGTCGGCTCTAATTAATTAAATAAAGCCCCAAAAGTGCTAATTTTTTGTATAGAGACTCTTTGTCATATTCTGATCAAATAAAAAAAAAATTTGGTAAAATTCTTTATTTTTGTTTGCGTGTAATCTGTTTTTTACAGTATGTATTTTGATCAATTTTTGGTTTCAATTTGAAAATCAATATTTTTACTTTGTTTCATTGTAATATAGACCTTGTGTTTTTTTCTTCTGGAGAGACCTTTAAGTTTAAGGCCTTAATCTTTGGATTGTGACGACTTTCATGAGCAAAATGGTTGAACATTAGTTGAATAAATTATAGTTACTACTTGTTTTCCAAATTTGTTACAGAACAATGGAGCCACACCACATGACTCGCAGCCGCCCCGCCCCCCTGCTAAGAGTCTCCCATCAGTGAGCAGATTGTTTCCTCATAGATCAAGAACGGATGATGAGAATAGAGCTACGAATGTCTCCTTCAGACAAGCAGAACATTGTATCCTTTACTTTACATATGGGGGCATTTCATCAAGTGTGTTGTCAGTGACTTTTACTGAGAGATTTGCTCTCAGCCAATCAGATGTGAGGATTTCAGTAGCTACATTTATTGCAACTTGTCATTGATGAAAAAGGGCCCAGAGATCTACACTGGATCATGACATTGAAAAGAAGGGAACTGGTCTGGACTATTCTGTTTGGAACTGAACTCTTTCAGTGCCGATATACATTATACATGACAGATAGACTTGTCATTTTCATTCACCAATCGCTCGAGCACAGGAAAGGAATATGGTGGTCAATGTATAAAAAAAATTTGAGCATAACTCCAGCATTCTACACATATGATTATAATTATATGCTACCACAGAAAGTTTCAGAGAAAATTGCAGATTTTTGAAAAGATATTACCTTATTTCAACATTAAACAATAGTAAACAACTGAGAAACCAAAAAATAACGGACAAAAAAGAAACAAATTTAATTTTCAATAATTCTTATGCATAAACTTGGGTAAAATAATAATGTTTGATATCATAAGGAATGGAATACATTTCTTACAATTTTTGTACACATTAATTTGTGAAATAATTGAAGGTTAGTGACATTTGAAAAGTAAGCACTGATCACATTTTGGTAAACTTTTGAAGAGAGCTAAACCCCTTGGCACATGAAGAGTTGACTGAGCTGGTGTCCGAAGAACCATCGTGACTTTAATTCAGTTTCTCTGACAAAATAGGACCAGCTACTGTTGAATATAAATGATCCCTTCAAGGAGTCATTTATCTGCAAAAATGACTCTGTAACTGACGGACAAACATGTCTGCTTCACATGTTAATGTCTGGCTAATCTTACCAAATCCAAATTTTACGGCAGAGTTAAATTTCTCACAAATCAATAGTCTCTTTGAAACGTCATCAATTTGAAAATGACATCTTCAACAAAACCTATACTAAAGGCTTGTTTATAAATATATTATGCTGTAATCTGGCTCTCATATTGTGGCTGCAACATAAAGTGACTTACATCTGAGAGCAGTACACTGCTTATTAGGATTGCAAAACATTTTGATGATATTGAAATATTGTGATAGTGAAAAAAGGGAATAGTCTAACAGTTAGAGTTTTGCCAGTATGTGATATATGTCAGTCACCATATTGTATTATACCTATATGGGGCATTTTTACAAGGCAATTGAAATTCATATTTTGCATGGTCCGCAAATGACCTAGTTCTGAGCGGTCATCATTCCTTGATATTTTCCCTCTTCCGGGTTTCACCATTCACTTTGTGTACAAAAAGTGCGGTCAACATTCAGCCCGAGTAACATCCACCTTTTCTTGTCAGTGCATACATGCAGTATTGTGTAAGCGTTAAAGTGTAGGTTTAAACAATGGATACGCGCGGTAACAATTTATATGTATGTCATAATTGCTTGGCCCAGATTACATACCTGCATGATTGATCTGAAGTCAGAGAGACTGACAGACAAACAGACGTGTCCATAATTGCTATAAGATAGGCATGTATGATACATATAAAAAATACAGTTTATTGCCCGCTATTTGACACGCAAAATCACATTGACTTTCGAAACCGGGCAATAAATAATTTATCGGCTCGCAATCTTGTTGGCGTGTCAAAGCCGGGCAATAAATGTAAAAATTGCATTGCTCAGATGTCTGATATGGTTAATAATTATATATTGACTGGCGTTGAATGATATATCAACCTACATGTATATTGCCCGATCTGTTAATCCAATATTGCCCAAGCCGAAGGCGCAGGCAATGTTGAATTCAGAGAGGGCAATATAGGTTGTATCTCATTCAATACAGTCAATACTATAATTATTATCTATACTCAACAGGAAAATAATGTAAAATTTAATAAAAATCATCTCATCAACCACATTCAGTTCACCTGTGTACATTACTTTTGATCACCCAAGTTTAACTTACCTTTTTATTACGTCATCGCGCTTTGCATGTAGGCCTATGCTTTTCCGTGCATTATATTTATTGCATGTATTGCGCATGTTTGTATTGCGTTGGACTATATTGCGCATTCACGCGTTGCTACTCAAAGCGGTTCAAACCGGATTCACGAATATTGCCCGCGGCTTAATTTACACACAAAATCAGTTGGAAAACCCGGAAGAGAAAAAAATATGGTATAATATTGACCGCTGCGAAATTAGAGATGCAAAATATGGAAAATTATTGACACAGGAAATCACCTTGTATAGATAATAATAGAAGATATACACTGTCCCACCCTTGTCTGTATTCAAGCCTTGACTGGTATTTATACAGCTGTTCTGCAGAGCCCTCACTATAACCAGAGCAGTGGAGAACTTTATTTTGATCAGTGTTTCAGAGTGGAGAGGAGACTAGGAGCTGGATCATTTGGAGAGGTATTAAAGTATCTATATTTAAAACATTTTGACAAATCATGTTGATAGGGCTTCAACAGATCAATTTCCCCTAAATTCTCTGACAGTTTTTACATGATCAAATTTGCCCCCAATGAAGTCCCCTGGTATCAAAATTAATCTTGAGAATGCTTTTCAAAATGAAATGTAAGTTTTAAAATGTTTTGTTTACACCAATTTCTCAGTTGCATTCACACAAGTTATTGTAAGTACCATCCTTTATTGGAATTGAAGGCTTCGTCCTTGACTGTTTTTATGCCGATACATGATAAAGTATATTTTTTTCACACCAGATTATCAAATTCTTGATGGTGTTATTTATAATATTTTCAAAGTATCATCCTTCATTAAGTTCACAGAGTTCATCATTTATTATTTTTTATTGTGTTCACACCAGTTAAATGAGGTATTGTCCTTTATTATGTTCACACCAGCTAAAGTGAGGTGGTGTCCTTTATTGTGTTCAACACCAGTTAAGTGAGGTATTCTCCTTTATTATGTTCACACGTGTTAACCCTTTCAGGACAGGAATTTTTTTAAGGGCTAAATTGATCACATTTTCTTCAAGTTGGCAACCATAATATTTTTCTTTTAGTGGTTCTAATAATATGTATGTCTTGAAAACAATATGCATGGTAGAGGTGTCGTGGGATAGTGGATACGTCACAGGACTGTGGATCACATGGTTCTTGGTTTAAGTCCCGCCGAGGCACTCTAATGTCCTTTGGCAAGATTTTAATCTACATTTACCACTCTCCACCCAGGTGTAGCAAATGGATACCTGGTAGGAATTTATTCCTTAAATGCTTTTAGCGCCTTAGGACAGCTCGGCTAAAGCCACGGTAATAGTAGTACTTCCGCGCCTCGGAATAGGTTACCTAGATAGATTGCGCGTTATAAATGTCTATTATTATGGTTGGGAAATTTGTTGAAAAGTCTTAAAAATTGCCAATTTCGATAAAAAAAAAATGATTTTGAACCTCTCAATATGTTGCCAATTTAAGGATTTTAAAGCTTATTCTTTTTTTTAAATTCCTGGAATCAAATGCAATGTGGTAATGCAACAAAAATGGATACAGTGAGTAGAAATTATTGCTCTTTCTACTCATGCATCAGGGAGTTTCATAAAGCTGTTCGTAAAGTTACGAATGACTTTACGAACGACTGGAGCATGTTTTTGGGTGCTGTACTCAGATTCTCAATCATTTAGCACAAGAACTGATACCAGTTGTGCGTAAATTACGAACAGCTTTATGAAACACTCCCCTGGTATATTTTTTAGAGCTCTGAATTAAGTTATTAAAGCCAAACCACAAAATGTGGACAATTGTCTTGAAAGGGTCAAGTGTGGTATTATCATTGTATTTACACCAGGTCTTCAAGGTTCAGAGTAAAGAGGATGGCCAACACTATGCAGTCAAGAGATCAAGAGATAGATTCAAAGGAGCGTTGGATAAGTGCGTCTCATTACTCGTTTGCAAAATTTATCTTTTTTAAACTTTTACTTTTATTTAGTTTGAAAGTTAAAACTTTCTAAAGAAATTCATGTGTCAGAAAGCATTAATTGATTTTGAATGAAAATATGTTTTGGAAAAAAAGGTGGGTATTAAAAAAATTGATGCAAAGATTGTAGGATGAAACCTTGGCTGATGACTCTACTTTAAAGGGAAATTAACCTCAGCGTATGAATTAGCTTATTTTGAATGGTGTAGTATATGCCTCTTATTTGATACATGCAATTTCATGTAAAAACACAGGATATAGATATAAATCACTATTTTCCAGCCAAGTTATCGTCTGCTAGCAATAATAAGGGGGCTGCCATTACTTTATGTGTACACGAACATATTTTTCATCCCAAGTAAAATTTCCTTCATCGTTAACTTGTAATTGATTTTTAGAGGACAAATATATATTAGATAAAGTCACATATTCTGAAATGTAAGTTTAGTTTTATATATTTTTTAAAAGGTCTTAATTTGTTCATAAAAAATATACTTCATAAAAAATATACGTCAAGGACGGAGACAATCGTAACAATACCAAAACAAAGCGAGGAATCTGCTTTACAGGATGGCTATTAGAACTCATGGGTCGTCAATTATCTAGGCCCATGGCCAATAACAATCGTAATACAATCAGAACAAAGCGACGTATCTGTTGTAAAGGTAGGCTATTATCAATACATATGGTACCTAATGATCCGTGTCATGCACAAAATGGCAGCCTCCATGGAAAGACGTAGCAGACAATAGGTGCATCTAGAATATCACGTGGGGTTAATTGTCCTTTAATACATTGCCTCATCTCTCTATATATATCCAGGTGTATGAATGAGTGCCCATTGGGATGGTACTTGAATTAGTATGATGACTGGGAAGAATACTCTCTATAGACAGGACAATTTGCGTTGTTAGTGTGACAATATACTTGAATCTAACGACTGGTGTAGCGTGTAGTAATATGGGAAAGCACATTGTTAATGACAGGAATTAATTAAGGGCTAAATTGATCACACTTTGTACCTCAAATGGGCAACAATGATATTTTTCTTTTAGTTCTACATAGTTCTAATAAAAATTGTCTCTGAAAACAATAGACATAGTTTCAAATTTTGTCAAATAGTTGCAAAAATGGCTAATTTCAATTAAAATATGATTTTGAATCTCAATGTGTTGCCAATTTAGGGATTTAAAAGCTTTTTTATTATTTAAAATTTCTGGCATCAATGCAATATGGCCATGCAAAAAAAAATGGACTTTAATTGTGTGTGCAAAAATCTTTGTTCTTACTACATGTACTCCTGCATTTGGTATATATTTTAGAGCTCTGAATGAAAAGTTATTGAGCCAAACCACAAAATGTGGTCGATTGTCTCAAAAGTATTAAAAGTAGAACATTAAAGCAATTGTTCTCATTATACAGCTTTCTCTTATGTTTGAACTGACAGGAGGAGAAAGCTGGAAGAAGTGAAGAAACATGAAAGTCTGTCTAAACATCCAAATTGTGTAGAGTTCTACAAAGCATGGGCTGAGAGAGGACATCTTTACATACAAACAGAACTGTGTAAGATGAGGTAAGGATAGAGATGGAGGCAAGGGTGTGTGTGTGTGAGAGAGAGAGAGAGAGATGGAGTGGGGAGAATGGGGAGGGGGAACTGGAATTTCACAGGCTGTAAGAAGTCATCTTTATACATGTGTACAAACTGAACTGTGTAACATTAGGTAAGGAGTACTAAGTATGGCAGACAGGTGGGTGTTTTAAAGGGAAATCCAACATTAATGGCAATTTGCTTTGAAAGAAAGGAAAAATCAGAGAAGCAGATTGGTGACAGTGTGAACTAAATTGGACAAGCAATAAGAAAGTTATGAATTTTTGAAAGTTGTAATCAATATGCATATATGGGAATTTCAAATGGGCCGAATAGGTAATTAATGTCACTGTGATGTAGTTGCGGACAACCCCCCCTTTTGCTCCAACACACAAAATGACTAAAACTCCGCCCACCGTAGGTGGTGCCGGAGGCATTATGTTTTCGGGTCGTACGTCCGTCCCTCCCCTTCTCATTCTCGCGATAACTTCAAAACCATTTTTTTGTTCAGTTTGTAACTTGGCTCATGTATGCATATGGGAGGGACGATGAACTGATTAGATTTTGGGGTCTCAAGGTCAAAGGTCACAGAGGTCATTATGTACATAAAAATGGTTCGTTCTCGCAATAACTTCAGAACTGTTTGGCGGATCAGCTTCTAACTTGGCCCATGTATGCATATATGTGAGGGACAATGGACTGATTAGATTTTAGGGTCTCGCGGTCAAAGTTCAAAGGTCATATACATAAAAATGGTTCGTTCTTGTGATAACTTAGGAACCGTTTTTAACTTGGCCTATGTATTCATATGTGAGGGATTCAATTTACTTCAGTCCTATCAATTATGATATTATAATTTGTAATTTTGTTGGACCAATCCTTTTTAGAGTGTAATGTATGCCATACATTTCCAATCTGGTGATGGCGGAGGCATAAATTCCGACCGTGCGCGGTCAAAGATTCATCTAGTTTTAAAATTTATTACTCTTTAGGATCTTTTTCTTTCATAAGGACCTATAACAATATGGTACATGTATCTTCAATATAATTTGATATTCACATAGATGTAGTGAGCTCATTTTTCAAACACCCCTAACTTTCTTATTCTTTCTCCGGTTTCTTTCATACTTTCACCATCCTGTTTTTCTTATTTTTCTGCTTTCATACAAATCCATCATACATGTATTACCAAGGTTGGATTGCCCTTTAACCCTCTAGAACTCAAACCGCCCGAAACCGCCTGTCTAGTTACTCCTCAAACTGCCCGAGAACGCCTGTGGACTTTGACGAATGTAGGGGATCAGGCACAATAAAAGTGTGTGTGTGCGCTATCTTTAGATATAAACTGTTTTAGAATCTGCATTGCAACGACTCATTACTGCAGAGAGATTTTGCATACAGCAAAGAGACTATTGCAAAAGATGGTTAACTTAGGGGTGGTGTAAGGAGTAAATGACTACAATCTCCAGACTCTTCAAGGGTTAAAGAGAGGGGTGCAGAGAGATTGAGGCTGAGGAAGGTAGGGAGAGAGTGAGAGGGAGGGGGTGGCTGGCAGAAAGGGCTGGACAGAGGGGAGGATAGACAGAAGGATGGTCAAAGGGAGTAAATGTCAAGGCACTGTTTCATAAAACTTGTCATCAATGACAAGTTGCATTAACTGTAAACTTCTGACATCCTTGCATCTGATTGGCTGGGAGCAAATTTGTCAGTAGAAATCACTGACAAGACACTTGATGAAATGCCCCCCTGGACACCATTACCATGTGTTCTGTTTGATTTTCAGTTTGCAGACTTATGCTGAACAGAATCACAAGATACCTGAAAGCATTCTCTGGAGCTTCATGGTGGATCTTATACAGGTAATGTGAAACAAGGCTCTTGGTAATACTTTACTGAAAACTGTTGTGCTACATGTTTTAAAGTGACTGAAATGGAGCTCAGTAGCGCCATCTTTCAACAGGATTTGATAAGTGTATGTGCCTCTGATTTTCCCATCATGCCCCATTCTTCACACAACTTTCCACAATGCGAAGTCAAAAATAATAGTTTGAAATATGAAATTTGCCTATTATCAAAACAATCTGTTTGTCAAAATTCAGCATAAATGATTAATATTCAAATTATAATCTTAATTTAGCAATCATTGTAAGATGGTGCTGTTTAAATTCTGCCAGTTTAATGCCACTTTAAGTTGTATTGGCTTATTTCATTGTTCATGATAAAAACATTGTTCAATGATGCAAATAATGTACACTTACTATCTTTGTCTTTTACCAGTTTTGTAAAGAACTGTTTGCATTCGTCTAATCAGTAATTTTAGGGGGGGGGGAGGATTTCACAACCCCCCTGGGATCTCAGCTGTGGAGGGATGAAAATTTCTGCAACTGCACACAGATAGAGTATCTTATAAAGAATATTCCTGTAAAGTTTCATATCTATATCGCAAATGGTGTTTGAATTATCACATTCACTACAGTCAACCTCGCTTAAGTCGACGTCGCATGTGTCGAATAGTCGCTCAAGTCGATGAAAATAAAAAGTCCCAATTTATCCTCATATTCTTACATATGTTAATCCTTTGTACAAGTAAATTTTTGTAGGTCTAATACTCGCCTATATCGATCAAATTTTCAAAACAATACCATGAAAAACATTAAATTTACACCATGTGATGTGAAGTCAATCATTGTCAAGACTGTCACACGTCGATTTTGTTTTTTACGAAAATTCCCCGACTTGCTGGGTGCGATCTCCGCGTCCTCTCTTGCGCTCTCGGCCGGATGGACGCTGTACCTGCATGCACTGCATGCAGTTTTATTGCCATCACGGCCATGTGCATATAAATGGATGTCAGGGAGGATATAATACATTGGAATTAATCACTGGACGTGTCTGGTTTTATTCTTTATTGTCCGACTTTTAACAGGAGTGTGAAGTAATATACTGGGTACATTAAAGCTACATTACATGTACTAAGCTCTTATTTTCTTGATGTCGGCACAATATAAAATCATGGTACATTATGTGATGAGAACTCCCATCAAACCGATCAAACCGATCAAATCGATCAAACCACCGGGCTCCCAGCCACAGTCCGCACCGCGGCAAATGTCCCGGTGTAGAGGTGTTGTGGATAAGTCCTCGGACTGTGAACCACAAAGTCCGGGGTTCGAATCCCACCGTAGCACTAGCGTCCTTTGGCAAGACGTTAATCTACATTTGCCACTCTCCACCCAGGTGTTAAATAGGTACCCGGTAGGATGCGAAAGTTAATTTTGTTTGCTTAGCAATGTGAGCGACACTGTACTGCCCATCGCTCGGGAGCGGAGAATATGCATACATTGTGTGCGGGCATTCCAGAATCCGATGATCGGGGTAAAAATATATCTGTAAAGCGCTCAGAGACATCATCGATGTATTAGGCGCTATATAAAAGCGGAATATTATTATTATAATACATAATTTACACGCGTAAGTCAGATTTTCTTTACCTTCCACACAAGTCAAAAAGCACCAAAGTCTACGCATTTCACTCAGTCCCGTCAAGATCGACTTAGGCGAGGTTGACTGTAATTGATTATTTACATATTCGTGAATTGACAATTCTGCATTGTGTACAATACACATGGAAAAATTACCATTTTGGCCGCGTTGGTCGAAATCTTATAAATTTGGTATCAAAAGATGCATAAGATCGTAGGCAATAAGGTCCTAAAAGCTTGTGGTGCAAAAATAATTATCAAACATATCTCAGCTAACATCAAGGGGGGGTGTGGATCCCCCCTCCAGCCCTTTTTAGGGTTTAAGAGCTTAGAGACATACATGTACATGCAATCAGTAAGTGCCAAACACTGTAAATAATTATGATTTATGATAATGTGTTCAGTGCTATGGTGTATGATATACTCAGTGAAGCATCAATAAATCATTGAATTTTCACTCTGCTTATTCGTCAGGGATTGAATCACATGCACTCACATGGTCTGCTTCATCTTGATGTGAAACCAGAAAACATCTTTATTTCTTTCAAACAAGTCTGCAAGCTTGGAGACTTTGGGCTCTCTGTGGCAATACAAGAGGTAAAGGACTTTATCTAGCTATAGCTTATGTAGCTTAACCCATTCCATGCCAACAGAGTTTTGAGCAATTGTCAAAAATACATTTTCAAGCGTTAACTATTAACTTTCAATGGCCTGTATTCTGATAGCCGGGTTTAACTTAACCTCAGTCTAAGTGTGGTAATAAGCCTGGTTTAAAGTACTGTGCACTGTGGTCCCAAAAGCCTGGACTGGCTCCGTGAATTTTACTTGACCTGCCTCACTGGACTGCACATCCCGAAGATCTGGAGGAAATCTACCATTGTTGCCTTTCTGAAACCAAGCAAGTCTGCAGATGATCCCAAGAGCTACAGACCAATCTCACTCTTGTGCGTGCCATTCAAGCTTCTCGAAAGCTTCTCCTGGCCCGACTCAACCCAGTGGTTGATCCCCAACTTCCGGATGAGCAAGCAGGTTTCCGTCATGGTCGGTGTACTGCCCGTCAGAGTGTCAAGCTTACCAATGATAACGAAGAGAGCTTTGAAAATGGTAACGAGGCAGCCGCTGTTTTAGTGGATCTCACTGCAGCTTATGACCCAGTATGGCATCATGGCTTAAAGCTAAAGCTCCTCCGTACCATCCCAGACCGTCGCCTAGTGCAGTTCCTTGCAACAATCCTTGCGAACCATAGTTTTGTGACCAAGACTCGTGATGGACAAACTAACCGACCACGTCGCCTACGGAACGGGTGCCTCAGGTTTCCGTTCTGTCTCCCATGTCTCCCACGCTTCCCGAGATGTCACATCAAACATAAGTGAGATCTAAATTAAGTTAACCATCATGATACCATGTTAACGCTATCTAACTTAGAGTCTATGATCTATTCCTTTTCATTTTTTTCTTAATATGAGGTACATGTAACTTCTCTTTTGCTTAGCACCAAAGAAAAAGGCCATATACTTCCTATCATGGGATACCAAAT
This sequence comes from Heliocidaris erythrogramma, assembly GCA_025617745.1. NCBI lineage: Eukaryota > Metazoa > Echinodermata > Echinoidea > Camarodonta > Echinometridae > Heliocidaris > Heliocidaris erythrogramma. The sequence goes on from CM046863.1 coordinate 37,245,704, forward strand.
TTATTTCAAACTACTAAGGGATCACATTTTTTAGTTAGTTTGAAAATAACCTGTGCGTTAAAAATAAATGCGCCAATTTTTTTTGCTGATTATTCAACATAAAAACAGCTGACAGATTTGACCATGTCCATGTTCATGTTGACCAACAAAGTCAAAGTTAGACCTAAATTAGCTCAAATTTAACATCAAGTCATAAACGGTTTTCTACTCACCAATTATTGAGGCATTGTCCGTTCTGTAACCGATGTAGGCCTAAGTTAGATCTAAGTTACAAATCCTCCAGATGTATCTCACTTAAACTGTTAGATCGTGTCATGTCTCATTATAGCACGCAGTCTATGGCTATATGATTGACATGACATCAATTGCACAGTGATATGGTCAATAGGCCTATAATTTATGCAGCGCAGGATGCCTATTAACTCACTTAACTGTACATGTTATTATGCAAATTCAATAAGCACCGAAAATACGCTTTGCGATGCGCTCTAAACTAGCGTTACACCTACACATGTATACAGTGTGCGCATAGTAAAATGCGTTGACTTTTCAATGGAAATAAGCGAGGTATATGCGTGGTTCCGGGTGATATGTGGTGTACATGTATCCTGCTAAGCCTAAAAAAAAAAGGGCAAATTAGCTACATGTATGGTATAAACAGCGTTTCGCACCCCCATCTCCAGTTCGAAAGCCAAGAAAAAAAATTAAAATAAAACAGAAATTACATCCTAGATCTAGCAATATATTTTTCTAGAAAAATTACCTACAATTCCGCCAAATTAAATAATGTTTGTTTATTGTTTATTTGGTGGTTTGTTTGGGGTTTTTTTTTCGGAGGGGCGGTGGGGTTGTGTTTCATTGAGTTAGACATAATCACAACATTTACAAACAATTCTAAAAGTTATGCAGTGTATAACAAGGAAAAACAAACAAAAAGAACATGTAATTATGACATACGGTACAGTAAAAAAGAACGTACCATATACACTCTATAGCCTACATCAACTTTCGGATTGCCAGCCACTATTTGCCACTATATATTGTAATCAGCAATCCCCTTGGCAAGGATCCTCAATCGAGAGCGTCTGTGAATATTCATGAGCAAATGAGCTCCACTGAGCATGTGCAGTAGACTCTCCATGGTATTTAAACCTGGGCGGGGCATTTAACCCAGGGTTAAATTTTAAACCTAGGTTTAACTAAACCTGGCTATCAGAATACCAAATAGAGTTAAACTACACTTAGACCGGAGGTGAGGTTTAAGTGTAGTTTCGTTAACCTAGGGTTAACTTTAGTCTGACGTTAAATTAAACCTACTATCATAATTAATGGCCGATGAGTTTTTTTCTTGAGCAACCTGGGCAAAGATATATTGCATAGGAATAAACATACTGAAGGCACAGGATAAAGGTGCTGTGGATCAGTGGATAAGTCCCTGGACTGTGAACCACAAGGTCTGGGGTTTGAATCCCACTGCAGCACTAGCATCCTTTGGCAAAGGTTAGTCTACATTTGCCACTCTCCACCCAGGTGTTAAATGGGTACCCGGTAGGATGCGAAAGTTAATGTTGTTTGCTTAGCAAAGTGAGCGCCACGGCCCATTGCTGGAATACTCCCCAGGGAGTGGAGAATGTGCATACATTGTGTGCGGGCAAGCCAGAATCCGATGACCGGGGTAATAATATGTACATGTATATGTAAAGTGCTTAGAGACATCGCCGATGTATTAGGCGCTATATAAAAACGGAATATTATTATTTCTGTATGAGGAAGAATTTTTAGGCCATTCTGAGCCTAAATGAATGTTCAACACTCGGGTATTTGGGTGGGATTTACCGCCCACGGCATGGTAGGGGTTAAAGATAAATTTCACTTCTGGTAATGATGACATTAAATTCTAATAGAATTCAACATAATTATCAACAAATATTTGCATATGTGTAAACAAATGGCATCTGCCAAATGATTCTGAAAGGAAATGTGTGATTGCTGAGTAAAAACAATATGCAAGGCATTCCATGAAATGTCGGGACTCTATGTACAGTATAGACTCTGTAATCTTTCTGCAATGTCGTCCGATGGGTACATGTATTCAGTTACATTTATTCATGCCGTAATTTTCAATTTATGTGATTTCTATTATTTTTTTTTTTTTTTATTACATTTGGCTAGCTTATACTATATTATATAAATAGTGTACGGTGTATCATGCACTATACTGTATTATGTGCACCACAAATACTAAATTATTTTGAGTGATGCACGAGGGATAATTTAGTATTTGGAGTTCATATAGTCTAGTAATGGTGCATAAATAGAACATGCACTAATTGTTATAATAAATAGACCCCTAAATCTATAACTGTTATTGTGTATTAGGCCCATATTCCCCGTGCAAAAATCAAAGTTGTGCACTGTAACAAAATTTTTGCACGTCACGTGATGTGAATCTAACCAATCACAGCGCGTATTATACATGCACTATTTACTATTATCAACTTGTAATGGTTACTATGTAACAATTCGCATTGGTTTAAACAAATTTTCTGGAAATAAAAGTAAGCCTGAGTCGAATCGATTGGTTAGCCGGTGTTCGATCGAAGACATCGAATCCCGAATACGTTTTGGCAAATTCGGTGCATCGATTTGTAGTCCGCCAGATTTTTGACTACCGTAGCCACCATGAAAAAATCAAATAAAAAAAGAAACTCCGTAACGTACAGCATATATACTAGCAGAGAACGTGAAGGCGACTTCAAAGTTCAAACTGTTGGCTAACTTTCGCTAATTCGCTCGCGAAGGACGTCGCGCTTTACCTGTGCTTTCTCTATGGAAAAATCGTTTTGTCGTTACGAACTGAAGTTTACGATAATTTTCTTGCACTCTCTCTGCATTGTCAATTTGACAATTGTATAATTGAACATGATAAATACGGGCATGAGTACGAGTGCTCCTACTTAATTCGCAATAACTAATATCACACTCTCATCAAATTGGCAATTACTTCTGAATGATCTCTGAAGCTGAATGAAGTCGAGTCTATATTGAGCGACGAAAAGTTTATTTCGTATTGTTTTTTTTTTTGGCATCGAACAAACGTGTTCCATTCAGCTCTCCAAAGACAAAGTAAGATTATTAATTCTTTGAATTTGAATCATTGTCGGGTGTGTCGACAGTGAGCATCGCTTCGTGCGACACTAGTGATATTTTGGCTAGCCATACGGACTAGAAACTTAAGATTTTGGCTCGTCCGCTGTGATTTTTACTAGCCATTGGCTAGCGGGCTATCGTTAATTTCGAGCAGCGAGAGCCCATACATATGCCCGCGATGCCAGCGGACCGGTCACCGGTGCATGGTGCATGCACTGCGTGCAACTGTGTGCAACTCTGTTTTCACCGCACATCATTTATCGATTAACCGGTATTCGATCGATTCAAAGCCGTCGAATCCCGGTTTATGAAATATTCGATATGACTCAGGCTTAAATAAAAGTTCCCTTGTTAGTACTCAGAATTTCCTGTAATGAAATGTACTCTCATGTAAAGATGCACAGAGAATGCAAAGGCATCGTTTGTTGGTGCTGTAGATGCATCTAAACATGTAATCCAAATTTAGTACCTTTGTGAAATGTAATTGAAAGTAACACTATTAATTTTCACTTGCATATACAGTTAACAACAAAATTATTCATACCCCTTGGAAAATTCTAGTTTTTTGCATTTTTCCTAAAAATGAATGGTTAATTGAATTTAATTGCACATCACTTGAATACATTTAGTTATCATCTGCAAATGAATGCTGTTTCTGGTTTCACCTCATTTGCATAACAATAGAAAAGGTGAATTATCCAAACTGGGTGATGTTCAAAATTATTCATACCCTTGGTGATCTATTGACTTTGTCAATCAGTATGAATCCAGTCCTTGTGATTAATGCTTGTAACACTTTCTTCACACTGTCACAATGCTTATGGAGGTCTCTACTGAGATATCAGGCCAATACCTGGTCTCCAATGGCCCAATCTCCTTGCGGATGTGGTCCACACATGCCATCACCTGGTCTTCAGGGGATTCGATGGATTTAAAGCAGATTTTGTGTTTGCAGGTGGTGTAGTTTTAGACGTCATGAGGATAGGACTATGATATTGATATTTTCGTTAATATTCCTTACATTTTAATGACAATTCTGTATCTAAGTTGAAACAAAGCACTCTTCCTGGGGAGACTTCCCTAGAGGCATTCACTGTTGCACTGTCAAGGGAAGGTATTTCCTGATACTTTTGTTCCATTATTATTAAGAATGTTTAGGGAGGCCATGGTAGTTGTCTAAAGGTTGGATGGTGCCAATTTTATCAGTTTATTCAGTTACACTGATTGACACATTTTTGATATGGACACCTGCAAGTGGGTACTCTAGTGAAGCTTAAAATACTGATCTTTATGTTCCAGTGCACTGTCAAAGTGGTAGCATTTTATGCAGCTGGTAACATGGAGGGCATATGGTATAAATTTGGTTTACATTCATTTTGATATCAAGTATTGTAGCTTTCATACCAAAGATGCAAAGAATATACCATATGAAGATTGATATACAGTAACAGTCAATGTGGGATGTGTATGGTACTCAAAGGTTACATACTGTTATTCATGGTAACCTGACGTTAGAGTCATGCAATGGCTTTAATATCACCAACATGGCCTTCCTGAGCAGTCTGATTAAGAATGGGGCCAATGAATAAAGGTGAACCCTCGCACAGGCAGTGCAAAAGGGAAGGGCTCTTCAGGAATGGTGCTTTGCTTCATAAGTAGATACAGAATTTTCATTAAAATGCATGGAATAAATGACCAAAAATTTCAATATCATAGTCCTGTCATCATGAAGTCGATAACTGCATCACCTGTAGGACACGAAATCTAATGAACTCCCTGAAGGTCAGGTGAAGGCATGTGTGGACACATCCTCAAGGAGATTGAGCCATTGGAGAACAGGTACTGGCCTGATATCCCAGCAGAGACCCCTCCGGAAGCCTTGTGACGGTGTATTAACATAAAGTGAATTACAAGCATTAATCACAAGGATCGGATTCATACTGATTGACAAAGTCAAATCACCAAGGGTATGAATAATTTTGAACATCGCCCAGTTTGGATAACTCAGCTTTTCTATTGTTATGCAAATGAGGTGAAACCGGAAACGGCATTCATTTGCAGATGATAACTAAATGTATTCAAGTGATGTGCAAGTAACTTCATTTAACCATTCATTTTTAGGAAAAATGCCAAAAACTAGAATTTTCCAAGGGGTATGAATAATTTTGTTGTTAACTGTATATATGTACAATGTCATCTGGGGCTGTATTCAAATCAAAATGCTCATTAAGTTAGCATTTTACTTGTTGTATTTGGCTAAGTAAACTAAGTATTCAGATCAAATTTAAGCACTTTACTTTAGCAAGCTGACTTTAAAGCAGAATACTTAATGATATCCATTGTGACGTCAGATATCCTGTCTAAAAACATGCGCAATAGATGCGTCACGGTAGTTGTGCATTATATGATTTGCGCGTACGCAGCTTACACTGTTCTGCATATGTATGAAAGTCACATACCTGCCTATCAAGTAACTGCTTTAAGTCTGCTAAGGAGCTGTCTTAGCGATTGATTGCAAGTTGCAAACTGATCGGTACTGACCTATCAAAATCATTGTTGCAAGCGCATCTTCTTGAATAGGCAGACCCTGAACCATTCAGAATGGTTGTTCTAATTTGCTTTACAATTTGCAATTGATTGCAACTTTCTTGCAACACCCCATTAGACTGAGGGTAAAATACTTAGCCAAATGATTCAATTGAATACCAAAATTGTTTATGTATTACAGTTGTATATATCAGCCAAAAACTAAGTAAACTATTCATATTTCCCCTACTTTGGATCTAGCTATTCATGACAGGCATTGTCTGGATAAAAAATAAAATCATCATTATTCAAATACAAATTCAAATTAAATTCGGTTTTATTTGATCTCGGGCCGAAAGTCTGAAGATTAACAATGCAAGTTTACAGATACTAGAATGTCATATATTCAATGCCGGGGGATACTTTGGATTCAGCAGCTTTACGCCGCGGCCGCCGCCGATAATAGATACACTTATATTGCGCACGTATGCATCCCAGAGGATACTCAAGAAGCCTACAAAGGAGTGTTATTACCCTGGCTTTAGCCGAGCTGCCCTAAGGCTCTGAAAGCATTTAAGGAATAAATTCCTACCAGGTACCTATTTACTGCACCTGGGTGGAGAGTGGCAAATGTAGATTAATGTCTTGCCAAAGGACATTAGTGCCGCGGCAGGACTCGAACCATGAACCATGAGATCAACAGTCCGGTGACGTATCCACAAGACCACGACACCTCTACCTTATAGGGTATATATTGACCCTTATACATGTACATGTAGGGCCAAAGATCATATTTTGATAGATGTCTTGTGTGCACTCTTTTGTGCGCTCTAGGGGTCACATTTCTTGACGGATTTCGTTCAAATTTTGCATGAAGGTGTCGCTTGGTATAGTATAGAAACCTCTAGTTTTTGGTGATGCTGCCACCAGTGTCCTGTCTTTTATAAGATCCAAGGTCATATTTTTGATGTCTTGTGTACGCTCTGCAGGCCATATTTCTTGATGGATTGCTTTCAAATTTTGTATGGAGATGAATCTTGGTACAATCTACAAATTCATACTTTTTGATAATGCTGCCCTCATTTTTCCATCCTTTATAGGGTCAAAGGTCATATGTCTTGTGCGCTCTGCCACATTTTTTTACGGATATCTTTCAAATTTTATATGGAGGTTGTGACGATAAGTCATACGTCTGAATGCTAGACTAGAGAGCTCTCATCAGGTGCCTACTTGAAATGTTACGCTCGGCAATTCATCCTCTGATTAAATATGTTCTGGAATTAACAATATCATGTTCTGTGCATTGTGTTAGCTTCCAGTAGCATATAATCAAAAGACACATGGTGTCAGGAGTGGGATCAATCAACGCCAATAGAGAAATTTTGGAGGATTTTGAGGCACGGAGACACATCGAAGATCGCACGAATCAGGTGGAAAATTTCCCATTCATTTTGTATGTGAAAGTGTGTGCGTGACAATCTCGCTATGAATGCATGATCGAGCGTGCACAGCGAAGATTGAGACATCGAGAGCTCAGCGTGAAATGCATGCATGTTGTGTGGAGAGACCGAACAGCTGATTTTTGGTCGAGTGCGGAGTGCAAACCTGTTATTAGTAATATCGGGACTGTGAATGTTGGTTACGCTATGATCCAAAAAGATATAGGTGACTCGAACATTGCATGGTTGCTGACACTAAAATAGGATAAATTAGGGCGCTCAAGCGATTCTAAACTAGTGAGTAATATTAAACTAGTTAGAAGTAGGTTATATTGATACACTAATAAACCCTACACCCCACATATAACAGCGGATACACAATGGCTACTAGTCTAAGTCAACCGGCACCGCTAGATTTGTTGACTGGCAATGTTGCTGAAAATTGGAAACGATTCAGACAGCGATTTGAATTGTTCAATGTAGCCAGCGGAATGTCAGAGAAAGGGGATAAATCCCAATGCTCGTTATTTTTGCATTGCATAGGCGAAGCAGCGCTTCAAGTGTATAACACGTTTGTTTTTCCTAATGAGGATGACAGGATGAAGTTGAAAGTGGTCATGACAAAATTTGAAGAATATTGCATACCGAAACGAAATGTCACGTATGAAAGACACAAGTTCTTCACACGTTCACAACAGGTGAGCGAGACAATTGATCAATACGCTACAGAGTTGAGAAACAGAGTACAATCGTGTGAGTTTGGAGATCTTACTGACAGTTTGATTAAAGATCGTATTATCTGTGGGACGACTGATAATAGCGTGAGAGAGAGACTGTTGAGACAAGATGATTTGAATCTGGAGAAGACATTGCAGTTATGTCGTGCTGCTGAATCTACACGAGCTCAGGTCAAAGAGCTGTGTTCCCAGGATGAGTGTTTATCAGTTGATGCTCTAGGGGGTAAGAGGAAATCCTTCCCAGGTAGAAAACAAAAACAGACTTTCAGGCAAACTCAAGGTAGTCAAAGTGTGAGGCCAAAGCAAGGTCAAGGTCAGGGTCAGAAAGTCACACAGAACTCCAGGAACACCTGTAGCAGGTGTGGTAATTTCCATGGCAAGAGTGCTTGTCCGGCTCAAGGTCAAATTTGTCGGAAGTGCGGACGAGGTAATCACTTCGCTAAATGTTGCAAGACGCCAATAAACAAAGCAGTCAATGAGTTGAGAGAAGATCAAGTTGATGAAGAATTCATTGTTGATGCTATTGATGCAGTTAGGTCAAACAAAGAGTGGAAAACCAAGATTGAGGTCAATAAGACTCTAGTAAACTTCAAGCTCGACACAGGAGCACAAACAAGTACAATTTCTGAATCTGAATACAAGAAATTGAAACCGAAACCGAAGTTGCATTCATCGAAGACACAGTTGTCAGGATACGGTGATGCGCATATTCCTGTAAAAGGTCGTTGCTATACCCAGGTCCAATACAAGGGTATTTCACATAACATGGCGTTTTTTGTAGTGCCTGGTAATCGTCAACCACTACTGGGTTTGCAAGATTGTGAGAAACTAGGACTCGTGAAACGCGTGTATGTCGTTGAAAAAGACTCTAACAATGATATCGTTGACAAATATGCAGATGTGTTCGAAGGTCTAGGATGTTTACCAGGAAAACATCAGATCATGGTAGTAGAAAATGCGCAGCCAGTAAAGCATGCGTGTCGCAAAATACCATTCCCAATTCGAGACAAACTGAAAAAGGAATTGGAAAAAATGGAGCGCATGAATGTCATTCAGTCTGTGGATGAGCCGACAGACTGGGTCTCGTCATTGGTTGTAGTGACCAAAAAGAACGGTAAGCTAAGGGTATGCTTGGACCCGCGAGACCTTAACAAGGTTATCAAACGAGAAAATTACAAGTTACCGTCACGTGAGGAAATCACAGCAGAATTTGCCAATGCAAAATACTTCAGTAAGCTAGATGCTTCAAGTGGTTTCTGGCAAATAGAGTTGGATGACGAGAGTTCGAAGCTGTGCACGTTCATAACTCCTTTTGGGAGATAAGGTTTCTTCGATTACCATTCGGTATTTGCAGTGCGCCAGAGGTATTCCATAAGATAATTCACAATCTGTTTGTAGATGTACCAGGTGTCAACACTATGATGGATGACATAGTTGTCTGGGGAAGCACGCAAAAAGAACATGATGATCGTCTGAGGAAAGTCCTAGACATCGCAAAAAGGTCAAACCTGAAACTCAACAGAGACAAATGTGAGTTCCATGTGAACGAGATGATCTTCATTGGTGATTTGATCAGCCAAGATGGGGTCAGACCAGATCCGAAAAAGGTTGCAGCCATCAGAAACATGGCAAGACCAACCTGCAAACAAGATGTTCAACGTTTCTTGGGAATGATAAATTATCAAGGAAAATTCATTCCGAACTTGTCGACAAGGTCAGCTCCTCTTCGGGTCCTGCTGGACAAGAAGACAGAATGGATGTGGGAAGATGCACAAGAACAGGCATGGTGCGAGCTCAAAGAAGCTCTGATGAAGCATCCTGTGCTACATTTCTATGATTGCACAAAGCCCACGAAGATATCAGCTGACGCTTCCAAGAATGGCTTAGGAGCAGTTCTCCTACAGCAGCATGACCAGAATTGGCATCCGATAGCATGCGCATCTAGAGCTATGTTAGAGGCAGAGACGCGCTATGCTCAGATAGAAAAGGAACTGCTAGCGATCACATATGCGTATGAAAGGTTCCACCAGTATGTCTATGGTCAAGTGATCGAAGCTGAGACAGACCATAAGCCCCTCGTTCCGTTGTTCACCAAATCTCTGAGTGACTGTCCGCTACGGATTCAACGTCTGATGATAAGGGTGCAGAGATATGACTTGAAGGTATCCTACACGCCTGGCAAGTTCATGTATATAGCAGATGCGTTGTCAAGAGCAGTAGACTCAGAAGCAGACCAGAGTCAAGAACGAGAGGAAGACATAAGAGTCTATGTTGATGCAATCATAGAGACTCTACCTGTCACTACTGACAGAAAAACACAATTTGTCAAAGAGACAAAGACAGATGAAACACTGCAGCAACTCCAACAAGTCATCAGAACAGGATGGCCAGCTGCAAAACATCAATGTCCAATGGCTGTCAGACAGTATTGGCATGCCAGAAGTGAGCTTTCAGAAGCTAATGGCTTCATTTTGAAGGGCGGTAGAATTGTAGTTCCAACATCAATGAGAAAGCAAATGCTGAACAAGATCCATGAAGGGCATTTAGGAATAGAAAAATGCAAGAGAAGGGCCCGTGAAGTCCTATACTGGCCACAGATGAACCAAGACATCACCGACATGGTTCAAGACTGTGCAGCCTGTATGTTGTACAAACCGAAACAACAACAAGAGAGTCTGAAACAACACCAGATTCCGGACAGACCGTGGGAAAAAGTTGGTACGGACTTGTTCACTCTAGATGGTAAAGACTACCTAGTAGTCGTAGACTACTATTCCCAGTTTATTGAACTGCGTACACTGTCCACAACTAGTAGCAAAACAGTGATCACACAACTCAAGGAGATTTTCTCTAGACACGGTACTCCTTGTGAAGTAGTCTCGGACAACGGTCCTCAATTTGCGAGTTCTGAATTCCAACGCTTCGCAACCGACTGGGATTTCGTTCACACGACTACAAGTCCGTACTATCCCCAGTCCAATGGTCGCGCTGAGGGAGCAGTCAAGGTTTCAAAGAATGTACTTCGAAAGTGCCAGCAGAGTAGTCAAGATATCTACCGAGCTCTACAGATCTACAGGAGCTCACCCCTCGACTGCGGGATATCCCCTGCAGAACTACTCTACAATCGCTGTTTGAGATCTAACTTGCCCGTGATGGACAACCTCCTTGATCCACAGAACATTGATTTTCGTCAGGTGAAGGAAAGGAAGGAGCGCCAGAAGGCGAAACGGAAACAACGCTATGATCAGCATGCTCAGGATCTTCAAGAGCTTAGCATTGGTCAACATGTCACACTCCTTGACATGCACACAAACAGATGGTCAGAGCAAGGCGTTAAGACCAAACTACCAAATCGGTCTTATCTGGTACAAACTGAACACGGCGTGATACGTCGACGAAACCGCCGTCACATCAGACCAGCTAGACGTAAAGAACATTATATCTCGCACGATGTCGACGACGATGACGAACAACCACGAAATGTCCAAGATGACAACGATGATAACCCTCCAGCAGTGGATGCACCATCTACATCAACAGCTACGTTTACAACGAAAAGTGGACGAAACGTGAAGCCTCCGGTTCGCTTAATTGAACAGTAACTTAATCGAAAAGGATTGATGAAACAGTTAAAACAAAATTACTACAAACTGGAGAAAAATTTTGGTTAACTGCAATTCTTCTGGTTAGAGTAAAGGCCAAATCGGCTTCAAATCTTTAATAGTCAATTGCAAGTAGCCTGGAATTTCGATTTTAGTATTCATACTACTATTCGGAACTTTGATCACGAAGATTGTACATGTTTGAAGGTTCATATCAAATGTTATAACAACTTTTCCCCAAATCGCATCGTAGTCAGATCGTGCAGTGTGCGCCGGGCTTAAAAGAAAGGCCTACTGTCATTATTACATGTGGAATTATTTTTCTGTGAATACAGAATGATATGACAGATGCACAAGAAGGAGATCCCAAATACCTGGCACCTGAGTTATTACAAGGACACTTTGGAATGCATGCTGATGTCTTCAGGTAAGCATCATAGGCATACTCTTGGCAGTTTCCATGTATATTGCATTGTTCTCATTCAATAGACCAGTTCTGTAATGTTTTAAAATTTATGCACATTAATTTCTCTGAGCACCTAGTGACGAGCTGTTCCATTAACCTGCTTTTTATGCCTCCGCCCACCGAAGGTGGGTGCCGGAGGCATTATGTTTTTGGGTTGTCCGTCCCACTTCTCGTTACCGCGATATCTGAAGAATCATGTGAGGTAGGAACCTCAAACTTGGTACTAGTATGTATCCCCATACAAAGATGAACTGATTAGATTTTGGGGTAAGGAGGTCAAAGGTCAGAGGTCACAGAGGTCAATTTACATGAAATTACATAAAAATTCTTGGTTTTTAGCACCGTTACCACGATATCTCAAGAACTGTTTGAGGTAAGAACTTCAAACTTGGTACTAGTATGTTTCCCTATACGAAGATGAACTGATTAGATTTTGGGGTAAGGAGGTCAAAGGCCAGAGGTCACAGAGGTCAATTTACATGAAATTACATGAAATTCTTGGTTTTTAGCACTGTTACCGCGATATTTCAAGAACTGTTTGAGGTGAGAACTTCAAACTTGGTACCAGTATGTATCCCCATAGAAAGAGGAACTGATTAGATTTTGGGGTACTAGGTAGGTCAAAGTTTTCAGAGGTCACAGAGGTCAATTTACATGAAATTACATGGAATTAGTGGTTTTTAGCACCGTTACCGCGATATCTCAAGAACTATCTGAGGTGAGAACTTCAAACTTGGTACCAGTATGCATACCCATAGAAAGATGAACTGATTAGATTTTGGGGTAAGTAGGTCAATGGTCAGAGGTCACAGAGGTCAATTTACATAAAATTACATGAAATTACTGGTTTTTAGCCTCGTTATCAAATACTTCTAGAAGAGTTTGAGCCATCAACTGAATTTAGGCGGAGGCATATAGGAGACGCAGTCGCATTCATCTTGTTATATATGAGCCTCAATGCTTAGAATCCAGTTTACATACATTACTTGTTGCTATGTCCGGCAAGCTTTCAGGTTGTCAAAAACACCCTTTGAAAGTTATGTATAAAATTTGCATACATGTACATTACCGAAGCGGTCTGTTCTCCGTTCCGGACATCCAGGAATTTTCGTCTTGATGGCAGCCGCTGAGTAAAAACAATAGCTTGGCAATGCATAACAACACATTGACTTTGCACGCATTTTGGTTTTGTGGCAAAAATGTTTTTTTCTTTCCTTCATCAAAATGTCGAAATTCTGAAGTGTCATAGGTTGTCACAACCACAGTATGATGCAGGGATAATCTCTTTCAATTTGTATTTTCCGTTAAAATATCGCGAAAGATTGGGAAAATGGGTATATTAACGCGATCGAGATCGGCAGGAAAAATCCAGATAACAACAAACGCTGGGAACCGGACGAAATACATTCGGGTCATTTGTTCAGATTATTTCCTAATAGGTGCATCTTCCTGATATTTAGCTTCAGTCTTATATATAAAAATGTATATATATATATATATATATATATTTACCAATAGATATATAGAGATTTCAAAGACAGAAAATGTGTCATGGGAACCAAAAACAAGAACTCGCTCATGCAGCTGTTCAAAGTATCGTATCATTACAGTATGGGACTTTGTACAGTCCCACCTACTCAGTTTTGTGAAAGTATTGTTTATATTTAATAGTAATAATAATAGTGTATATTTATAGAGCGCACACACCGTCCAAAGACGCTCATGGCGCTAGCCCAGCAACAGTTCTCTTATACCTGGCAAATAAGCACATACATGTGCACATATATCTACCTCCATACATGTACATATAAGCCTACATACTGTACATATACACAAATCAACCCACAACCCACAAAAAACAAAAAATTTATATCACTCATTGGAATTCTTATCAACATCCCGTTGGGGCCTGGTGCCCCCTTGCTTGCTGCTCCGTTCACCAACAATTTAAGGGTCAAGCCTGGTCGGCTCAGTACTCACAGGAGCTCTGGCATAAAGAGGGCACCATTCCCCAAGCCAATCAAACCAACGAGCCATGACAACAAGATTCAGATAATATATATAACAAAATATTTAATTTCTCATAAATCATTGGGTTATTTTTTTTTTAATTCCCTGAATATGACATCAACCACTCCTATAAATATGAGGTTATGCTGCCAGGAGTGAATTTCCGATGTCGTTCTAAGTGTATAGAAATAAAGTGCAATGGATTCACTGCACGTCATGCTACGTGTGGGACCGAAGTCAACTAAGTACGACGCTAAAGCGGGCCGTGTTTTCACCCACTGAGGCGTTACTAGGGTCGTCATTAGGAAGATGACGTCACGCCGGAACGTAGAATTGATGGAAGTACCAGTTAATGTGTGTGCAAATCTTGCAAGCACATGACCCACCTGGATGTTTACTGCAGTTCCTGTTAAAATTATACACAGAATGTGACTCAACGTGAATTATTACATTGTATATCAGACAGATACTCCAATTCAAACTGCAGAAAATAATTATGCAAAGTTCTACACTCTTTCCTGTAGATGTAATTGGGATTTCCTTCCTTTCCTTCAGCTTAAAAATGAGGGGAAAGTCCATCCTGATACCAACTAGATTTTAAAAGAAGCAGAAAAATTAAAGAAACCGATCAGTGAAAGTTTGAGCAAAATCTAAAAAGAAATAAGAAAGTTATGTATTTTTGAATTTGTAACTTAATATCAGGGTGAACTTTCCCTTTAATACCTGTACATTCTGCAAATTGGACAGACTTCTTAAGGTTCTTACTTGTACTGACACTAAGGTATAGTCTGAAAATCAATCTCTTATGTTGACAATTGTCTTAATATGGTACTCCTCTGAGTGGCTCTTCCAGGTTGACAAATGTTAAAGGAGAATCAACCCCTTTACAAATTTGCTTATATTGGAATGTGTAATATATTCCTACTTATTGGCCTAAATCATTTTCTAATAAAATAGCAGAAAAGGGTATAAATAGAGATATTCCAACACCCGGTATTGTCTCCTACTCATTTACATGGGGGCTGCCATTTTCTTGCTGATTTGGAGTTGTACATGAACCAGTCAAGAAGATATTTTGAATCCAAGACCTAAATTGCTTTTCTTCATTACCTAAAATCCCATATGTGACGAAAAATATAAAGTGGGTGTTTACATTTATTATAAAAGTTAAATCTTTATAATGTTATTTTTAAATTGTCTGGTTTTGCTTAAGAAAAATCTATTTTCTTGGGTTTGCCAAACAGAGCAGAACATAATATATGCAGCATGCATTCTGACTTTTCAAGTCCATTATCCAAAAGCAGGTGAATGCATAGTTTGCTGCTATAGATGCTCAGGGAAGAAGCATTCATAAAATTTGAATTAATTTGCTTTATACCTCACAGTATGAAGAAAATAGATTTCTATTAAGCGAATATAGATTTCCAACAGAAATATATAAGGAAATCTTCAGTTTAAAAATAAATTGACATATCCATTCTATATCTTTAATCTCAAATAGGTTTTTAATTTTGAAAAAGGTAATTGGGCATTTGGATTAAGAAAATCTTCATGTACACATAAAAAAATGGCAGCCCCCATGTACTGCTAGCAGACGATACATATTGCTAGCAGATGATAAATTTTGCTCAGAAAATCTTGATTTGTATATTTTGACGCGAAGCCATATAATCTAACAAGTAGGAATAAATAACACCTTTGAACACTATCGTCTTTATTTTTTGAGATTAATTCTCCTTTAATTTCCCCATATCAGATTGTTAATTTCTATCTAAATCCAAAAGTGACATTAAAAGATAATATGTAATAAAGACATTCTTTTTCTGTATTATTTTCTCTTCCAGTTTAGGGATAACAATCCTAGAGTTAGCCAGTGATCTTGATCTTCCTCGTAACGGAGATTCTTGGCATGACCTCAGACAGGGACGGATACCATGGCAACTAACAGCTGGTAAGTCAATCCTGTTTAAAGGGAAGCTTGAGTTCTGCGGGGAAAGGTAAAAAAAAAGAATTGTGAGCTTTCTCATTCTGATTATGTTAGTTTGGAAGAATATCATAATAGAAATGTGCCCTGAAAAGGATTGCTATTCAAGTGCTGTCACATTCAAAATATGACAAGAAACAGCTGAAATGTTTGGGCCGAACATTTGTGTGTAGTCCCATGTACACATTTCTGTGTGTAATGCATGTGACTCTCAGCAGGATTGAGTTAAGTTCTTATCATTTTGGTGCTTCCAAACCTTGCAGCATACACCAATTCTTATGTGCTATATATATATAATCAACCTTTCCCAATTGCTTTGAGACAGTTTCTTTCACATTCAATCTCATGACCAGAACTCAACTTTATCTTTATGAACTTAATAATTTATGTGTCGTATTACCAGCCAAACTTTTTCTAAAATGCACCTTGATGAAGATTATGATGATGATATTCACTATTGTAATGAATAGGATAATTATAATGATGTTAGTGATGATGATGGTGATGGAAGCAATGTAGATTATGATTATGGTTATGATGATGATAGTGTTATGATGATAATATTCATTGTTATGATTAGGATAATTATAATGGTAATGAGGATTATGCTAATGATGATGATGATATTGATGGTGACGATGATTACTGTTGTGATGTTGATAGTGATAATGACTATGATGATGGTAATGAAGATGAAGAGATTTTGAAGTTGTCTTGTTTTCTCAATATCAGAGAATCATAAGTTATTAAATCTATGATTAAACCTTGCATCCATCTTCACTTTTCTAAAGGTATCTCCTCAGAATTGCAAGGATTAATAAAGTCTATGATGGATCCCGACTTCAGAAAGAGACCAACTCTTGCAGCCTTGATAGAGACTAGCGTGGTTCAACGTACTATTGCCTGGCAGAGGAGGAAAAGGGTGGTATACAAAATGGTAGTCGATCTCTTCATTCCTCCAAGTATTCTAACAGTATATTATATATTTGTTTCCTTGTTGCATTGGGCATGACTTATGTATAAAAAACAAACTTGGAAGGACATTGCATGAAAACTCAGAATTGTAATGATTTGAAGGAGTATATATGAACATCACAATGAAAATTTGGTCCAAGTAATTGTTTAAAAGAAGGTTTTAACCAGGAAAATAAATGCTGTTAGCCAAGGTTATGAATAGAACATATCACAAGCAGTAGTGAGCCATGTATTGACAAACTTTATGCAATTGGTAACATGCAATTACTCATTGTGATCAAAACAGATCGAGAGCTCCAAGTTATGGGGATCTGTAATTCCAATTAAGGATGTGCATCAAACTCAATAACTGGTATAAAAAAAATAATTTGAGGGCTAAAAAGTTCGCCAGATCAAATAATGGAAAGTAAATAACCAGTAAGTGATTGATCAGATATAAAGGTGCAATTAGTGAATAAAAACAATGACACAATATATCATCAGGGGCCGTATTCTGAAAACTATGTGATGTATTATCTTACGCAAAACCATGTTAATTGTCATACTGCGCAGATGTCTCTTTTAACTTAGCACAAACATGTCCAGCTTTGTGCAGATATTAACCATTGACTTGTTTTAATTTTGATTTGTTACTTAGGCAATTTACATTTTTTTACTATTATTAAATAACACAGTTTTCAATATACCACACCAGGGCCCTGTTTCATAAAACTTAATATCAATAAGAACTGCCCCTTTCAATGACAAATTTGGTCTCAGGCAATCAGATTCAAGGATTTCAGTAGCTTATAACGATTATTGTGACATGTTATTGATAACAAGTTTTATGAAGCAGGGCCCAGATAATTAAACAAATAGTCTGAACTGGAGTTCAAAGTTCAAATAATCCAATGCCACTTATGTTTGAATCATCCTCTTTTTCATTCTTTTTGTTCTATCTTGCTTGCAGTGGAACAATTTCAATGGTTTCCTGTCACTGTTCTTCTCTCTGATGAGTGGCCTCTTCTTCAAGATCCTGGCTCCATTGAGGGGTTACCATGGTAACAGCAATCAGGATGAGACTGAGGGGCCAGTGCTCAAACAGAGACATCCTTCATCATGGGATCTTAGTTTCTCAGATGGTAGGTGGTTAGTTGACATGACAGTGGTAGCATTTTAGGTGGTATTACTAGTAGTAATGGTTGTGGTAGTGATTGTGGAGCTATTGGAAATCTCAGTGGTTGTGTTGTTGGTGGAAGTGGTGGTTGTTGGTGGAAGTGGTGGTTGTGATTGAAATGGCAGCACCATTATAGTTGTAAATGGAAGCGGTATTAATGGTGGTAGTTGATATGCTTGTTAAAGTGTTGTAGACAGACTTTTCGTCACAGAAAAAAGTTGACACATGGTTCAAATTGACAGAAATACGGCCACAGAATCCCAAGGGGGGTGATCTGAGCAATTTTTCAGGTTGAAAGTACATGTATGCACCGACACATTTATTGGTCCATATTGAGTGAAATAATTTGCCTTATGATTTCCAGGGATGTGGTTTGGGAGGACCAAAAGAACTTTGGATATTGAAAGTAGGCATTGACTGATTTATTACCCTTGTTAGTTCCCTTGTTTGTTCCCTTGTTTGAGGAATCTACACATGGTGTTTATATTATGAAATTCCTCACACTTGGTATCAACACCAAGGGTATTATGTACCGGTGAAAACGCTGGTTGTAGATGGTACTGGTATTACTGGTGATAGTTGAAATGACAGTGGTAATGTTATTGGTAGTAGTGGCTTTACTAATGGAAACGATGGTTATTGTGATGATGGTAGTCTATGTTGGTGTTAGTGACAGGCATGACAATTTTCTGTGTATCCGCGGAGTTCCGCTTTTTCCTCCGAGCGTAGATTTTTTCTGCTTATTTCACACATTTCCTTTAAGAATTACGGATTTCCGTGCATACATTCGTGTGTATACACAGTATACATAGGCATACAATGAAGACATAATCGGAGGCGATCCATAGCTTACTACACGGATCGTTGATCGCAGCAACTTGTGTCCGTGTTTATACTCTACGTACATGTGAAGGGATCGCATGATAACCACTGAGGATTTGGGTATATACAGAAAATACCTCCCGTAATCACGCACTCGCATGAAGGCTGAAGGCTATTCATACTGCTAGCACATGCATGTTATTACATGTACGCAGTCACACAACCCATATGCAGTGCACGCCGTATGTTTGCCAGTGCAGTTGCAATCTTATGGCTTTGCGATGTCTCAAGCAAACGAATAATCTCTCTTTTGAGGATTTGGATTGTAATTCTAAAAGGATAAGCCTTGGAAAGTTCCAATTTTACGGCAAGATTGTGTGGATAAGACTAGAGTTTGACTTTATCCCGGCATCTGGAAAAAGTAAACGGCATGCATTTTACAAAGTAACTAACAGCGCCGGCCGTGTTGTTGAAGTTGAACATCTTCACATCATAAACATTGCAGAAATCATGGCATTCTGTGGCTTCAAAATAAAGCGGATAAATAAAGTGGATTATTTGCTGCTTATTCAGTTTTATTCATGAAAATGATCTGCACATAATTAAATCACATTTGGTGGTAGATCTATTCATAAAAATGTGTATTCAGAACCTGTTTCGGTATGACTTGTGCTATATAGAATCATCTTAATACAGATTCTCATTGAATATGAGGTTTTATCTCACCACACAATGCATTAGATTGGCATGCACAATTCTGAACCCCAAATTTGAAAAATCTCCCTACCACACCATCTCCCTCGTTTTTGGTTCCAAACATTTTTCATGCCTGTAGTGGTGTTACTGATGGAAACAATAGTTATTGTGATGATGGTCCATAGTAGTGATTTGGTGGTAGGAGTACAGTGGAACCTCATAACAAACTCCTTGGGACCAACAAAATTACCTCTTTACATCAAAACTTCGTTATATCAATGCTAAAAACAATAGAATATAAAGAAGTGGGACCGGCAAAATTAACTTGTTATAACGAGAGTGTGCTAACAGCATTCTTTATAACAAGTTAATTTTGCCGGTCCCACTTCTTTATATTCTATTGTTTTTAGCATTGATATAAAGAGGTTTCGATATAAAGAGGTAATTTCCTTGGTCCCAAGGAGTTTGTTATGAGGTTCCACTGTACAAAGAAGTGTGATTGGCAAAATTACCTTGTTATAATGAGAGATTGTTATATCAGTTTTCTCTATAACAAAATTCCACTGTAGTATTTGATGTGACGGTACTAGCGTTGTCGGTGGTTTTGTTATTTGCAGTTGTAGTCTGTATTGCTGTAGGTGGTACGTAGTTACATGTATATCAGTGCAGGTATTTGAAATAGAGATTGTCAGATGAGTTAGATGGTCACTGACTCCCTTCATCATGGGATTTCAGCTTCTCAGGTGGTATGTCTTTTTGTGAAATGAAAGTGGTAGCATTGTAGATATTAATAATATTGGACCTGGCAGTGTTTTACTCGGCATACCATGCTGAATATAGAGGTTCTTGTCCAATCTATTAAGTGCCAGTAGTTGTAGTGCTGTAGGTGATGTAATGGTGGTATCTATGAAAAGGGTAGTATGTAAGTGATGTTGGGGTGAATGGTGGTGTAATATAGCCGAAATAGGGGGTACTCTTTTCTTTGAAGGTTCCGAAGGTTCGTTCCGGAATACTACTTTCTCATAGCATTGGGTACTTAAATCCGAAAATAAAAGTTTGTTCATAATTCCGAACATTTGATGTGTGCTCCGAAGGTTTGTAATTTCGAAAATGAAATGGGGTCTGTGATTCTAAAATGAAAAAGAGTTCATAATTCCAAAGTTTCCAAAATTACTAACCGTCAGAGTAACGAACCTTCTGACATACGAACCTTCAGAAAAACGACATGTAACCGTTGAAATGGCAATGGTAGCATTGTAGATGAGTTGGATGGTAATGTGCTCAAACATTCTATTGAGATGGTAGGTTACAAATCAAATTGGTGTTAGTGCGAGAAGGGGGGAGGGCAGTGATGGTAGCGGTGGTTGTTGAAACGGCTGTTGTAGTCTTGAGGTTGGTAGTAATACATGTAGTAGTAATGATGGTTGTAATTTGTAGTTATTGTCTCAGTGGTTACAATATTATCGGCAGTAGTATGTAGAACCATGTTTTTTGCATTAGATAATATGTTTGGATGAATCGAGAAGGGGAAGTTCTCGTAATTGTTGTGTTTTTGTTTCAGATGAGATATTTGAGAGTGATACATCACACGGTTCATTAGGATGTCCATTGGGAAGCATATCATTCTCTAGTGAGGAAGATACCAGCAGCTTTCAAAATGCAAGACCTACTAAAACCAGGTAGGGTTCACTTCATACTATAGAGTACATCAGGCTTTCTCCTTTACATTAGAGCTGTAATATATTTCAAAATATGTGACCCTCCACCACAAAACGACCAATAAGTCGCAATGGGAGTTTTAGAGTAAACGGCTAAAAAGGGTTGTTTGGGTGGAAATTTCTATTTTAAGTTTTTTTGTATTTTCAGAAAGTTAATTTATTAATCTACCATCTGACATAATTTCGGGGGAAAATACCATGCTGAAATATGTTTTTACTCTCATTCAAAATGACCATTTGTTCTTGGATATTCAAACTTTGTGAGTCAGCTTGCTGGGATCGTACTTCACATCGCTTTTCTGGTACCGATATATAGCTCAAAAACTATGCACTGTCTGATTTTCAAAATTTTCAGAAAGAAAGAAATATATCTATTCTAATGGTATGGAAAGTTTCAACCCAATCCTATGAGTACTTCACAGTGTAGGCTTTGGAGTTTTGACTCACCCTTTTGTGGGATGAACAATAGGACATATATTAGGCGCTCTTGAATGGTCTCTCTTCTTTAGAGCCTGTTTTCTCTATTGTCTTGGTCATTAGCCTGTCTGACACTCTCACTGTAATCTATAAGGGTTTGCTTAGTCTATGCAAGACACGTTATATATCATTTTAAAGCTAAGAATCTGAGCTTTCAAACTGTGCTGAAATTTAAAAACCCAAATTTCCGACTTATTGGTCGTTTTGTGGTGGAGGGTCACATATAATATCAAATGTTACACTTGGCAGCCCACAATGGGCATCAACTGAAAAAGAGAAAATCATAGAAATACTATCATGACGCTTGTGAAAAGTCTGTGAACCTATATATGGCTGGGATTTGAAGATACTTCTATAGCTGTCATATCAGGGGCCCTTTAAAGGGAATCTTGAGTTCTGGGAAAGGGGAAAAATAATTTGTGAGCTTTCTGATTCCTTTTATGTCAGTTTGGAAGAACATCATAGTAGAAACATCCCCTGAAAAGGAATGCTCTTCAAATGCTCTTATATTCGAAATATGACTGTAAATAACAATGTTTGGGCAGAACATTCATGCCACTTGTGTGTGTAGTCCCATATACCCATTTCTGTGTGCAGTACATGTGCTTTTCAGCGAGATTGGGTCGATTTTTTAATCTATTTTGATGATTCCAAAACACCACAGTAATTATAAAACAATTCCTATGTAGGCATTGTCAGCCTTTCTATAGAGAGTTATCATTGATTGCATTTCCCCTAAATTGATCTATCTTCTTCAATCGCTACTATCTTTACAATCAAATTTTAGCTTAGGTAGCTTAGTGAAACATGATGTAAGATCACGGGAAAGATGCATATGACAAAATTACTTAAAATCAGAATTTTAATCTATAGAGGCATATAACCAAAATATTAGGATGCAGAATTAATATTTAACTCTATGAACATATTTGAAGCAAGATAATACAAAAACTTTTATTCAGATTTAAGTCTGATTGTGATTTTGGATGCACAGACAAAGCTAACAATTTCGATCTTTACGTCTTTCCCCGCATATTTACCCGCCATTGTGTTTCGCAAAGCTAACTTACATGTTACAGAAATATACAGTTTATTGTAGGATGCAGTTAATCGTAGCAAAAGTGGATGTATTATCGATATTAACAATTCATTATAATTCTTCTTTTTTGGGTTTAAGGTAGTGATGGTAGTAGAAGCTGTATTTTTCAATTGACAGTATTAATGTATGTGCTTGTGTGTGTGTTAATATCTCTAGTAGTAAGAGTGTAGTGATCCCAGCCACACCCAAGCTAATGAAGAAATGTCGTGGCCCCACCCCCAGAAGCTCTTCACCAATAACCGACAAACCACCATCAAGGTAAGCCCTCATTTAATATTAATCTGTATTTACCACACTTGACCCAGGTGAGATAAATGCCCGGGGGGGGGGGGGGGGCCACTCAGATATATGGGGGAAACATGCGTGTCCATGGGTTTTCAAAATACCCCCTAAACAGGTTTTATACTTGGATTAAAAGAGACCCCTAAACAAGGATTTTTGCGCGGTTTTTCATCATCCAACACCCGTAAACAGCGTTTTTGGACCCCTATTACGCGTTCCGCCTGAAAAAAGGTGTTTTCTTGGACGCGCATATTGTACACCCATATATCTGAGTGGTCCCCCCGGGGGTAAATGATTACCTGGCAGGAATTAATTCCTTGAAATGCTAGAGCACTGTAAGTGCAGCTGTGCTAAAGCCAGGGTAATAATTGTGTAGTGCCAAAGAACCCACTATTATTGTATCCCCCGGCAGAATGCCGGAGGATATTTTGGATTCAGCAGCGTTCCGCCGCCGCGTCACATTTCTCGACGGATTTCGTTCAAATTTTGCATGAAGGTGTCTCTTGGTGTAATCTAAAAACCTATAGTTTTTGGTGATGCTGCCACCAGTGTCCTGTCTTTTATAGGGTCAAAGGTCATTTGTCCATTTCTTGCACTCTTCTGCATTTCTTGACAGATTTCGTTCAAATTTTGTATGGAAGTGTATCTTGGTAAAGTCTAAAAACCTATAGTTTTTGGTGATGCTGCCACCAGTGTCCTGTCTTTTATAGGGTCTAAGGTCATACTTTGGAGGATGGCTGAGTGCACTCTGCAGGCCACATTTCGTAATGGATTTCTTTCAAATTGTGTATGGAGATGTATCTTGGTACAATCTACATATTAGTACTTTTGATAATACTGCCCTCATTGTTCTATCCTTTATAGGGTCAAAGGTCATATGTCTTTTGTGTGCTCTAACTGCCACATTTCTGCCCCCAGTGTTCCGCTTTTTATTGGTCAAATGTCATATTTTTTTTGCAGGCATTCTGGACGACACATTTGTTGACTGATTTCTTTCAGATTTGTATGGAGGTCCATCATAGACTACTCTAGACCTCTACAGTTTTGGGTGATGCTGCCCCCAGTGTTTCGTCTTTCATAGGGTCAAAGGTCATATATTTTAGTGGATATCTTGTGTGCGCTCTGAGGTCACATTTCTTGACAGATTTCTTTCAAATTTTCTATAGAGATGCATTATACTACACACCTTTTTTTGGCGATGCTGCTCTAGTGTTGACAATAGTCCAGGCCACTGGCGGCAATCTATAAGCCATCCTTTTGTTTGAGGGAGGGGAGGGGGGAGGTTCTTTGTCCCTCCCTCGAATCGCTGCCAGTGTCGGGGGATACATTCGCATTGCGCGGCAATGGACATTTGTAGTTATTATTATTAATCTATCAGGAAATCTAAGAAGAATCTAGACCAAATCTGACAGGAAACTAGCCCAAACCAAGAAGAAATTAGCCCAAATCTTATCTAAAAAGAGTCTAGCCCAAATTTGATAGGATACCAGCTTAAACCAAGAAGAAATTAGCTAATGATTATAAACTGACAGTGATTTAGCCGAAATCAACTAAATGTAAATGAAGGTCAGATAAAGTAACTTTGGGAGCTCCTGTGCACAGGTACATGTAGTGTGTCACATTTTGCTCTCACTGGAGCTGGTAGAATCGCCATTTAATGTGTGTATAAATCTTGCAACCAGCAAAAATATTTAGATTGCTCCTGAGCCAAACAACCATTTGGGATTGTTTGAAGCATGTTCTTCTTGAGATTAGGGAGTATTGAGTTTGATTTGGGTGAAGAACATATTACCTGTAGCAGGGTGTTTTTTTTTTAATTTAAGTTTGTGAATGGTGAAACGGGTCAGTCGTAACGGTGAAGTCTTTTGCTTTTGCAGTATAACAACTTTTGGGGGGTAGATTTCCAAGTGGTATAAAATTTTCCAGATAAGCCAAGTTTACGTGTCTTCAACTATTCTCTTGATTAGGATGAGTCCCTGTGCGAGTCCAAATGTAAGTATGGTGCGGAGCTTGGCTCGGATTCGTACTCCTTCTCGCCTTTCTTTATCACGCACACCTCGAGGTACACCAAACAAATTAGATTTCAGCTCAGGAGAAAGCGACTCAGAGAGGCATAGCATCATGATTGAACCTAGGAGCCTAAGTTTGGTATGTACATTGTACTTACATTCCCTACACCAGTTGAAACTAGGAGCCTACTTTTAACATGTACCCTGTGCAATGTATTATTAAAGAAGGAAATACCAATTTCACTTTACAAAAAATGTACAGTATACTTCTTCAGCAAAATGCAATTCATATATTGATGACTGAAGATTGCCTTGATTTTTGGATTAAATTTAAAATGTTGTTTTATTACTCGGCAAGGCTTATAAATCCCAGCTGGGGTAGCAGGTAGTCTTCTTTATAATTTTTGTTATCTTGAATTTACATGCGTTAATTAATGTATTTATTTATTGTATCCCCCGAACTAGTCTTCGGGGATACTATGGATTTGTCATCGTCGCGTCGCACCGCGTCGCACCGCGTCAGTGTCCGCCGCAGAGATTTTCTTGTGAGCGCTCTACTGGTTGCATTTTTTGTCGGATCACCTTCAAATTTCACATGGAGGTGCATTATGGTAAGATGAAGAAGCCTATTGTTTTTGGTGTGGGCGGAGTCATGGTTGCCATGGTAACCATATTTTTAAAGAAATAGTAAAGATTTTCTTGTGAGTGCTCTACTGGCTGCAGTTCTTGTCAGATCACCTTCAAATTTCGCGTGGAGGTGCATTATGGTATAAATATGAAGTCGCCTATTGTTTTTGGTGTGGGCGGAGTTGACATTGTTGCCTGGTAACCATATTTTTTAAAGAAATGGTAAAGATTTTCTTGTGAGTGCTCTACCGGCTGCAGTTCTTGTTGGATCACCTTCAGATTTCGCATGGAGGTGCATTATGGTAAGATGAAGACGCCTATTGTTTTTGGTGTGGGTGGAGTCATCGTTGCCATGGTAACCATATTTTTTAAAGAAATAGTAAAGAATTTCTTGTGAGCGCTCTACTGGCTGCAGTTCTTGTCAGATCACCTTCAAATTTCGCGTGGAGGTGCATTATGGTATAAATATGAAGTCGCCTATTGTTTTTGGTGTGGGCGGAGTTGACATTGTTGCCTGGTAACCATATTTTTTAAAGAAATGGTAAAGATTTTCTTGTGAGTGCTCTACCGGCTGCAGTTCTTGTTGGATCACCTTCAGATTTCGCATGGAGGTGCATTATGGTAAGATGAAGACGCCTATTGTTTTTGGTGTGGGCGGAGTCATGGTTGCCATGGTAACCATATTTTTAAAGAAATAGTAAAGATTTTCTTGTGAGTGCTCTACTGGCTGCAGTTCTTGTCAGATCACCTTCAAATTTCGCGTGGAGGTGCATTATGGTATAAATATGAAGTCGCCTATTGTTTTTGGTGTGGGCGGAGTTGACATTGTTGCCTGGTAACCATATTTTTTAAAGAAATGGTAAAGATTTTCTTGTGAGTGCTCTACCGGCTGCAGTTCTTGTTGGATCACCTTCAGATTTCGCATGGAGGTGCATTATGGTAAGATGAAGACGCCTTTTGTTTTTGGTGTGGGTGGAGTCATCGTTGCCATGGTAACCATATTTTTTAAAGAAATAGTAAAGAATTTCTTGTGAGCGCTCTACCGGCTGCAGTTTTTGTCGGATCACCTTCAATTTCAAAACAACTAAAAAATGACAAAAGTACAAAAAGGTCAAATTTGTCAGCAGTGATAACCGAGGTCCCAAATTGCCACTTTATTCATTTCAGTCACAACATTGATTCAAATGGGGGATGGGTGACGGGTTCGGGGGATACATGTACTCGGACTGGTCCCCCCTCTGAGTGCTCTAGTTTATTTATTTATTATTACTTTTTATATAATTATCTATTTATTTGTTTATTTGCTATCATTATTATTAGTATTATCATTATTATTGTAGGTGATCTGTCATCGACAGACCACCCTTTTAATTTCGTCAGAAATGGGCAATATAATGTAAAAAGTGGTAAAAACATGCCTATCTGGAATCCGCCACAGCTCGTCAGAATGCTTGGATATCCCAAGTTTTATTACATATTCTGAAAGCCTGTAAAGTCGTAGATTTGAATTTATGCATAATTTTGGCCAATCGTATGTTGTGAGTGACGTCATCATATTTGCCTATGAACTCAAAAAAATGATTTTGAAAAAATGACGTCATAATTTTTGTATTCATTTGATAATATTTCAGTAATAGGTGGTCGATTTTCTTCCAAATTTTGATATGTTATAGCTGAGACAATCCTCTACAACATCAGTCACCATTTTTCATTTTGATGACGTCATCACAGTGAAATTTTCAATTAAAGATGGCATTTCAGAATTTTCCCTATTTGCGTGTTATGTCTATGGAAGATGATCTTTTTTCTAATCATGAATCTACATGACATTGTTCTCTGAGCAGTATCTCAGTTGTTTTTGCTCTATTTTCTTCCAGATTTTAATATGTTGTAGCTGAGACTATAAGCTTTTACAAGTGTGGTCTCCAATTTTTGATCAGATGTCGGGATCATGCCCACTTTGTAACTACAAAATGGGATTTGAGAATCCTGTTTTTCGTTTACGTGTTATCTCTATGGGAAATATTTTGGTATATTGGTCAAAGCACTTGCCTCCCATTCCTGTGACCCAGGTTCGATCCCCGGTGGGTCCATTAAATGTTTTTTTTTTTTGCTTCTTTTTGCCTTTCATTTTACCATCTTCTTCGACTATTATAACATAAACAATCACAAACCATGTAATAAACTTCCTTATTTTGCATGTTATGTCTATTAGAAAGTAGTGTGCAGTAGATTGTGTACAACCCTACGGAAATTTTGATTCCCTGTCGTGTATTAGAGCTATGGGCCGGTATTCTGATAGCAGGTTTAATTTAACCCCAGACTAAAGTTAACCCTAGGTTAACTAAACTACACTTAAACCTCACCTTCAGTCTAATGGGGTGTTGCAATAAAGTTGCAATCTATTGCAAATTGTAAAGCAAATTAAAACAACCATTCTGAATGGTTCAGGGTCTGCCCATTCAAGAAAATGCGCTTGCAACAATGATTCTGATTGGTCAGTACCAATCAGTTGCAACTTGCAATCAATCGCAACTTTCTTGCAACACCCCATAAGTGTAGTTTAACTCTATTTGGTATTCTGGTAGCCAGGTTTAGTTAAACCTAGGTTTAAAGTTTAACACTGGGTTAAATGCCCCACCCAGTTTTAATTACCATGGAGAATCTACTGCACATGCTCAGTTGAGGTCATTTGCTCATGAATATTCATAGCACGGGCCATAGAGGATTGTCAAGGAGATTCCTAGTGCATTAATTTATTGTGGCCAATAGTGGCAATCCGAAAATTTATGTATAGAGTGTAGGCTATCCCCCGGAGGCTACGTGTGCTCTTTTAAACTGTATGTCATATAGTTACATGATGTAATTGCTGCCTTTCCTTGTTTTTTTTTAATTTTTATTTTATAGACTGCAATAATTTTCATAATTGTTTGTAAATGCCGTGAATATGTTTAATTCAATAAAAATAAATAACCCCCCCCCCAAAAAAACAACCACACACACAACATATTAGCTTATTGATGAAGGTGTTTCTTGAAATAAAAAAAAACACAAACTAGATCTAGGATGGAATTTCTTTTTAATTAAGTAGGCCTATTTTTTCTTCTTGGCTTTCAAACGGGGGGGGGGGGGGGGGGGGGGGGGGGGGGGGGGGGGGGGGAAATACGTCGTTTATACCCATAGCTACTTGCCCTTTGCCGGAGGATACGCCACTGTTTAAGTTCACATGTATCGCCGGGGCGACCGGGACGGATTACCACGCGCTGTATGTGTATCGTATGTGTATATTGCTTAAAGCGCGTATCTGCGAGCTGCGCGCGCAGCGCAAATGTGCGCATTTTCGGTCATTTTGAATTTGCATATTGATCGATGATCACAGACATGCACATCTAACTTTTACATCTCTACGACTACGAGTTTCATTTCTTGATTGGCAAGATCTATACCGTAAACCGGCACGTATCTGAATATGGAGAATTTATAACGGATAATGCCTAAAAACATTGGTGAGTAGAACAGTAGGCCCCATTTATGCTAAGCCTGCTAACGTTAAGGTCAGGAGACCTAAGTAAGTAAGTTTGAGATTTAATTCTAAAGTAACAAGTTAGATCCTAAAGACTATTAAAATCTAAGACAAACAAAGTTACAGTTATTGGCTGGTATTCTGATGGCAGGTTTAATTTAGACTAGAGGTACATGTAGTATTAGTAACGTCTAACGAGTTAGAATCTAATTACGCCCGAGATCCAACTTTCTGTTTGACTAATATTCTTATTAGGCCTGGTTGGAGATTGAGTAGGCCTTAGATCAACGAATACGACGAACTTGTGTCTTTAGTCTAGGCCTACTGTTACTAATTCTAAAATACGTTAAAACAAACAACAACTCTAAAGTCTAACGGTTAAATCTAATTTTGCTACCCAAAAATGGGATTATCTAGGATCTACCGGGGTTTTTTTCTCTCCGTAATTAACAGCAGTAAAAATAGTTAGAATTTAGGCGGTGGTCATTTCAGGAGCGACGTTTACGTGCCAGGTCTGCGAGAATTTCTTATCGCTAAACTGCCTACATACTGTATGTACGGTAGGCCTACAGGCTCTAACGTTAGCATTTTGGCTACGCAACAGATTTAAACCCGACTTAAACTACCCCCTGCGCGAGTCTAAATATTGAGAGAGTTATTACCACTCTTAGACTGAGGTTACACTAAACCTCGCTATCGGAATACCAAATTTAAACCCAGGTTTAAATATGGCGACTTAAACCAGGCTTATTACCACACTTAGACTGAGGTTAAGTTAAACCCGGCTATCAGGTTACGGGTCATGGGGTTTATCTCCCAAGTATCCTGCAATATCAAATGGTCCTATTTGATATCACAATTTCTCAAAATTGGCTTAGTCAATTATCTTCAAATTTTCGTCAGTCATCGGGCCTGGTAAGGTCAAGTTCCCGCGTCTTTTTCAAGGTCATCAGATTATTGTGACGTCATCCAGGCGCCATTTTGTAAAAATCAACTTATGGTTGTATCTTCTTCACGAAATGTCATTTCTCTTTCATATTTGGCATGGCTAAGGTCAATGTCATTTCAGTCATGGTCATCACAATTATCATCATCATCATCATCATCACCATCATCATCACCATCACCATCACCATCATCATCATTATATCATTACCATCATCATGATTATCATGAACATCATTATCATCATCATGATATTCATGATGATGATGATTATCATCAACATTATCATCGTCCGTTAACTTTTTACATTTTCATCTTCTTCTCCAAAACCCATGATTGGAATTCAACCAAACTTGGTAGGAATCATCCTTAGGGGTAGGGGACCCAAAGTTGCTAAAATGGTACATGTGGCCCCCAAGGGGGCCCAGGGGGAGGGCCCCCAATTGTAAAAGCTATGTAAATTTCAAACATCTTCTTCTCCAGAGCCAGGCATAGCTCAGACTTGGTATTTTGTATGGAGATACCTCTATAGATGAAGAATGAATGTTGTTCATGAAATTTCTCTGAGTGGCCCTATAGGGGCCCTGTGGGGGTAACATACTGGAAGGGGGGAGGGGGGGGGGGGGCGCTGCCAGGCAAAATGTACATTCTGATCTTCTTCTCCAAAACACATGATCGGAATTCAACCAAACTTGGTAGGAATCATCCTTAGGGGTAGGGGACCCAAAGTTGCTAAAATGGTACATGTGGCCCCTAGGGGGGCCCAGGGGGAGGGCCTCCAATTGTAAAAGCTATGTAAATTTCAAACATCTTCTTCTCCAGAACCAGGCATAGCTCAGACTTGGTATTGTGTATGGAGATACCTCTATGGATGAAGAATGAATATTGTTCATGAAATTTATCTGAATGGCCCTGTAGGGGCCCTGTGGGGGTAACATACTGGGGGGGGGGGGGCGCTGCCAGGCAAAATGTACATTCTGATCTTCTCCAAAACACATGATCGGAATTCAACCAAACTTGGTAGGAATCATCCTTAGGGGTAGGGGATCCAAAGGTGCTAAAATGGTACATGTGGCCCCCAGGGGGAGAGCCCCAATTGTAAAAGCTATGTAAATTTAAAACATCTTCTCCAGAACCAGGAATAGCTCAGACTTGGTATTGTGTATGGAGATACCTCTATGGATGAAGAATGAATGTTGTTCATGAAATTTATCTGAATGGCCCTGTAGGGGCCCTGTGGGGGAAACATACTGGAGGGGGGGGGGGGGGGGGCGCTGCCAGGCAAAATGTACATTCTGATCTTCTCCAAAACACATGATCGGAATTCAACCAAACTTGGTAGGAATCATCCTTAGGGGTAGGGGATCCAAAGGTGCTAAAATGGTACATGTGGCCCCCAGGGAGCCCAGGGGGAGAGCCTCCAATTGTAAAAGCTATGTAAATTTCAAACATCTTCTCCAGAACCAGGAATAGCTCAGACTTGGTATTGTGTATGGAGATACCTCTATGGATGAAGAATGAATGTTGTTCATGAAATTTATCTGAATGGCCCTGTAGGGGCCCTGTGGGGGAAACATACTGGAGGGGGGGGGGGGGGGGGGGGGGGGGCGCTGCCAGGCAAAATGTACATTCTGATCTTCTCCAAAACACATGATCGGAATTCAACCAAACTTGGTAGGAATCATCCTTAGGGGTAGGGGATCCAAAGGTGCTAAAATGGTACATGTGGCCCCCAGGGAGCCCAGGGGGAGAGCCTCCAATTGTAAAAGCTATGTAAATTTCAAACATCTTCTCCAGAACCAGGAATAGCTCAGACTTGGTATTGTGTATGGAGATTTTTTTCTGAGTGGCCTATAGGGGGTCTGTGGGGGTAACATACTGGAGGGGGGGGGGGGGGGTGGGGCAAGTTGTCCGCCATCCATAAACTTTTTACATTTTCAGCTTCTCCAAAACCCATGATTGGAATTTAACCGAACTTGGTAGGAAGCTCAGACTTGGTATTGTGTATAGAGATACCTCTATATATGAAGAATGAAAGTTGTTCATGTGCTAGAGAGAACATGCACCAGATGTGAATTGATCCACCTCAGGTGAGCGTCGTGCCCCCTGGGGCTCTTGTTTGATGTTAACATGACTATGTCAGCACACATTAACAATGTTTGCCGCAGTGTGATTTTTCATTTGAGGAACATATCTAGGATTTGTAAATTTATTGATCAAACTACATGTCATCATGCTGTAAGGTCACTTATTCTTTCCAGACTAGACTATTGTAATGGGCTTCTTTCCTCTATACCAAAGTCTCATGTAAACCGTCTACAGCGTCTGCAGAATTGGGCTGCACGTCTTGTTTTTGAGGTTGGCAGAAGTCATTCTTCCCAACCTTTACTTCGTTCCCTTCACTGGCTGCCCATTCAAAAACGTATAATCTTCAAATTAGTTCTTTATGTTTATGAATCTATCAATAACCAGGCTCCAGGGTACATATCTGAATGCTTAACTGTATATACACCTAGTAGAAATCTTAGATCCTCAAATCACAACCTTCAGCTCAGCTACCCAATGACCCGAAATTTGTCAGGTGATAGGACTTTCACAGTTACTGCATCTAGGCTATGGAATAATCTCCCCTTGACCATTAGACAGTCAGCATCCATAAAGACCTTCAAAAAAGCTGTGAAATCATATTTATTTTAAATCCGTTATCAAACTTTCTAACAGGTACATTAATTACACTTTGTCTCCATAAAACCACCTGGTAGTTCCCACATGGACGATTGAAGAGTTTTCTGATTTGTGTTTATATACAAATTATAATGTGTTCTATAATTTAAATATTTTGTAAACGCTCCGAGCCTTATGGGAAGGGCGTACTATAAATGCTTATTGTATTGTATTGTATTGTATTATACCATCATCATCATCATCACCATTATCATCATCTTCACAACCACTATTAACATCATCACCATCATCATCTTCATAATCATCACCATAATCATCACCACCATTATCACATGAATTATCATTATCATCATCATGATTATCATCACCATCATAATCATCATTATCATCGACATTATCGACATCATCATCGCCATTATCATATCATCACCATCATCGTTATATCATAATTATTATCACTATCATCATCATTATAACATCATCACAATCATCACCATTATCATCATCATCATCACCATCACCATTGTCATCATCGTCACAACCACCATTATCATCACCATAATCATCACCATCATCATTATATATATATCAGTATCATCATCGTCATTATATCATAATGATCATCATCATCGTCACAACCACCATTACCATCATCATCACCATCATCATCACCATCATCATCACCATCATCATCATCATCATCATCAATGTCATCACCATTATCATCATCATTCTTTTTCTTTTGTTCTTTATTTCTTGTTTTCATGATTCTATCATCTTCTAATTGCACAGTATGCATTATTTTCTCCCATCTTATCTTATATCATGTTTTACCATGCATATCTTTATGTTTCACCTGTCAGCTTCTCAACAAAATAGAAGATACGGACGACATTGCATGCACATCGTTCTGATACGATTGCAGTTCTAAATGTTGTCATGATCATCATTATCAATATGTCATTGTCATCACTTATATGAGCCATCTTATTGTCGTCAACATTATCATGATTGTTGTCTTTTCACATCTTACAAAGTAATTTGCTACAGGGACAGACAGACCACCTAATTCGTCTTCAGTGACGAATTAAATGTCTCGTTTTTACCTTTTATTTTACCATCTTCTTCGACTATCATAACTTAACAATCACAATCAATGTAATAAACTGCCTTATTTTGCATGTTGTGTCTATTGAAAGATAGTGTGCAGTAGTTTGTGTACAACCCTATGGCAAATACGATTCCCTGTCGTGTATTAAAGCTATGGGGTTTATCTCCCATGTATCCTGCAATATCAACTAGTCCTATTTGATATCACAATTTCTCAAAATTGGCTTACTCAGTTATCTTCAAATTTTTCGTCAGTCATCAGTCTCCATCCATTGTCTGCATTATCAGGATTATTATCTTGCACAAATATTATCACATCTTACAAAGCAATTTGCCACAAGGACAGACAGACCACCTAAATTGTCTTCAGTGACGAATTAAAATTTAGTTATTGTTTTATTTACTTTTATTTTTTTATTTATATATATATTTTTTTATTCATTTATTTCTTTTTATTTTTTCATTTTTTTAGTATTTATTTTTAATTTTTTTTTATTTATTGATTGATTGATTTATTATTATTATTATTATTTTTTTTTTTTTTTTTGGGGGGGGGGGGGGTTATATATGTGCATTTGCAACAATAGCCACTTTAGGTATCAATAAATAATTGTTCACCGCTGGTCAAGACAGCGGTCCCTGCCACAGGAATCTCAAATAGGCTAATCAAATTGGATCATTTCTACTCAGATGTTTTATATACCCATACTATATTTTCAAAAAGTACAAAGGCTTTCTATAACATAGAATAAAATAAATTTTGCTTGAAATGTTAAATCTTCATGCTATGCTTGTTTATTATGCTTTAAATGATAGCAGTTAACTTTGCGTAAGTCTAATCTGTTGGGACTGCAAAAAATAGTTGGACTTATCCATAATTTGAGTTAGGAATGGTAAATAACACATGTTTTGCATAGTTGGTAAAAAAAAATTACTTGAATTATTGGACAGTTCAACTTATGATGTGACTTATGGGGTGTTGCAAGAAAGTTGCAATCAATTTGAAATCCCCCATTTGCAATCGATTGCAAATATGATATATTTGTTTTTTGGGTTTTTTTTTAAAGAAAACTTTCTCTCAGGACAACAGTACAAAGGGATTATAAATTACGACATTGAGTGATTGTAAAACAAAATTGTTGCATTATACAACTGGATATGTTTATCTCATTAACATTTAAGTTTATTTACTGCAATAAATCATATATACCTACCTATTATGCCAGTAGTCTTGACTACGGGACCCCTTCGAGAATTTAACACAAATGAGTCACAATATTGTGCGCACCCCCCGTAATCCTATTGTCCCCTTCGCCACTCACGCGCGTCAACACGCTACGGCCATCTTCCTCTTTCTTGCTCGCCCCCGACGAGTTAGGACGTCTAGTCACAGCGCTCCTGAAATCAGGTCTTTTTAGTATCTTTTAGGCGCGCTTTTTCGCATCTTTAAAGCACTTTTAGGTACCTATATTCTCTTAGATTATAGTACTTTGTGTTTTAGTAGTCACTTTTGCCGATTGAAAGGGATTTTGATTCCTTTTTCTTGGCAATTATTTTTCACTTTTACGGTTAGCCCCACGTAGTTATATCTGTGTGTTTATGGGTGTTTCCGTTTGGCACCGAGCCTTTGGGTTCGGTGTTTGTTGTTATTCGCTGGGAAATTTGTTGTGCGTATCTCCAAATTTATTATTATTATTACCTGCACTCAGTCAAAGTATTTTGGTATATTTGTCTGTTTTATTGCAGTGTTATGAGTTCGGAAGTAGAAGCAGCTAGGTCGCGGAGACCTGCTTCTTCCGAAGAGTCGTCTAGCAAGACGGCTCGGCCCTCCAGAACTCTCCCGAGTACTTCGGTACATGTGGGAGGAAGGAGGCGATTTCACATGCCTTTAGTAGTCGTTGGGCAAATGCCGGGTCATCCCGGTCCGCCCTTGCACTGGGCGCCTTGGCGCCCGGCCCATGGCTGTTGCATCTTCTTGCTCAGCCGATATGGGTAATTGGTGCGCATCTTTGGGTTCAATACCCTCGGCGCACTTCTCCCATAAAGGGAGGTGAGCGTCCCTCAGTGGAGGGTTCGGTTCGTGTTCCCGAAGGGCTTCGGGGATCCGAACGAGACCGAATAAACGCTCTAAAAAGCGGGTTTCGTCTTAGGCTCTTTTTGAGCCAATCAGAAGGAAGCCTAGGGAAGGGGCTAAAAGAGGCAAGGCTTTGCCTGCCTCTTGCCCGTCGGGTTTAGCTAACCCACCGGCCTCTCAAGCTGAGATGTTCGGTGTGAGATGGGCTTTGCCCAGACTCAGGGTTGGTCCCTTGTACCAGGCATCACATCCCCTGCTTTTGTCCCTTTTTTGGGTCGGACATCGAGACTAATTAGCCTTGTATGGTTTATTCTTCTTTGTCTGTGACGGGATCACATGCGCCTCCTATTCTCGCAGCCTCGGGGCTCCGTCGGGTGAGGAGGCTTATGGCGGTTCATGGGTGAATCCGACTGTTTCGGCCTTTGTTCGTGATCCTTTGTCACGATCATTTCAGGCGGAACCAGTTTTAGAAGCGGCCTCTCAAGCTTCAGTTTCCGAATCGCTGGGGCAGGCAGAGCCTCAGTCGCTCTCCCTTTGTGGGGTAGAAGCGATTGCTTTGTTCTAAACTTTCCCTGACTTTCAGTCAGCCCGCGCGCAGGGTTCGACTTTGCTTGGGTTCAGGCAGCGGGATTCCTCCGAGGGTATTTCTCTTGCGGAGGATTTCAAGCTGGATTATGGACGCATTGAAGCGGCGCTTCTTTTAAGCGTCATGTTTGGTTTGCAGTGGTCAGTTTTCCACTGCAGCTGCCTCGGTCATGTACCGTCGCAGAGTCTTGGTTCTTACGGCCCTTTGGGTTAAGGAGTCGGACATCGCACTGCTTCTCTCGGATGTTCCGTCTCGGGTCCTTTGCTTTTGGCGATGCGCGATAACAGGTCTCTGTCTTGTTTACATGCTCATCCTAAGTCGATGCGAGCCTCTGTCCGCGTCTTGGTTGGTGGCTGTCTTCGTTCCTTTCTCCCCGCTTGGGAGGCCATCTCCGGGGACGCTTTTGTTCTCTTTGACGGACGAGACGGATTCTTTATAGATCTGTCCGCCCCGCTCCCCGGAGGGGCTATAGGAACTCTGTCACCTCACAGGCCCTAGCTCGTTCTCGTGCCTCATTGGAGATTGAATCTCTGTTGAAAAGGTGGGCTATAGAAAGGGTAAGAGACTGGCTGTCTTTTTCCCTTTCTCCGACTTTTGTTATTCCCAAGCGCTCGGGAAAACTTCAGTACATTTTCGGATGGAGACTCTCGCCTCCATTCTCCCGTTGATCAAGAGGAAGGACTACGCGGTCTTGATAGTTTTTGAAGATGCGTATTTCCACTTTCCCATTCATCGCGCTTCGCGCGATCTTCTGGCGTTTTCCTTCCTCTCAGAGACTTATCGCTTTCGCACTCTTCCCTTCGGGCTGTGCCCAGTCCCTCGGGTTTTTACTCAGGTTGTAGCCGTGCTGGCAGCCTCTCTGATGCGACGCGGCCTTCGGCTATTTTTGCTACCTGGACGATTGGCTTCTCCTAGCGGAGTCGCGCGATTGTTTGTTGGACGAGACTCGTTTGCTTGTCAATCTTACTCAAGACTTGGGTTTCCTAATATTTTGGGAAAAGTCAGAGTTAGTTCCTACTTGCAGCCCAGTTTTTCTGGGGGCTGTGTTGGACATTTGGAATCAGTTGGCTCGGCCCAGTCGAGACAGGTTTCTCACCATTGTCTCGGCAGCTCGCAAGCTCATGCTGGCCAGAAAGGTTCTTGCGCGAGGCAAGTCCTTCCGTACCCCCCCCTTCCGTTCATCTCGGTTTCGACGGACGCCTCTCGGTTGGGGTGGGGAGGACATTGCAATGGCAGCGCGGTCGCGGGGGATTGGTCTCATCTTGGGACTCTTCCCCATATTAATGTCCTGGAGTTTATGGCAGTTCTTTTAACCCTACTTCATTTCAGAAGTCGACTTTTCACTCGTTCAGTTCTGATCCTCACGGACAATGTCACTGTGGCGGCTTATGTCAATCTGCAGGGAGGCACTCGTTCTGCTATCCTGAATGCCCTAGCAGCACAGCTGTGGAGGTGGTGTTGTCGCATGGCGATCACACCCATGGCCTCTTTCATCCCCGGTCAGGAAAACCTCATTGCTGATTTTCTGTCTCGGGGCAGGTGTCTTCCATCGGAATGGATGCTCCATCCAGAGGTCTTTCGCCGCATTTGCAGTTACCTGGATCCACTGGAAGTGGATCTTTTTGCGTTGGTTCTAAACCACCTACTTCCGATATATTGCTCCTGTGCGCGCGATTGGGGAGCTTGGGCTCTCAATGCTTTCTCTCTCAGTTGGGAGAATCTTCGAGGATTTGCCTTTCCTCCCTTTCAGCTGATTCCGCGAGTCTTGCGGAAGATCAAGGAAGATCGGGCTCGGGTGCTTGTGATAGCTCCCTTTTGGCCCAGGAGGAGTTGGTTCCGGAGCTAATGAGCCTTCTGGCGGCTCAACCGTTCCTTCTTCCGTTAAGAGTGGATCTGGTGTTGCAGCCCCTCTCGGGGATTCTTCGCCACAATCCAGAGTCCCTTCATTTGACTGCTTGGCCCCTGTCGGGGAATCTGCAAGACAGTCGTGATAGTCGTGATAGAGCCGCGGAATTTTTATTTTCCAGTCGTAGAGTTTCTACTAGGGAAATTTATAATTCCTGTCTTTCGGTCTTTTTCCTTTGGCGTAAAGAGCGAAATCAAACCCCTTATTGGTTCAATTGCGGATTTTCTAATCTCGCTATTTGACAAAGGGAGATCCATCTCTACATCCGAGGCTACCGTTCGGCGATCGGGGCCATTCATTCGGGTTTCTCAGATGGTTCGGGGATTTCCAATTCCCCGCTGTTAGGTGGTTTGATTCGGTCGTTCTTTCTGAAGCGACCTCCTTGTTCTAGGTTAGTGCCGTCTTGGAGTCTGCCTAAGGTCCCTGAGGCCTTGGCGAAACCTCCTTTCGAACCGTTAGGTGAAGCTCGCTTCATCATCTTGCGGTTAAGACGCTCTTTTTGGTAGCTATTGCCTCTGGGCAGAGGCGCAGTACTCTTCATGCTCTGTGCCTTACTCCTGGTCATGTTCGCTGGGAGAGAAAAGGCGTTAGATTGATTCCTAAGGCTTCTTTTATTGCCAAGAATCAGACAGCTGCCTCTGGCCCTGTTGAGATTTTTCTTTGTCCGCTTTCTGGGTTTTCGTCAGTGCGCGAGGACAAAGTTTGGTGTCCTGTTAGGGCTCTCAATTGGTATATTGATAAGACTAAGTCTTATCGTAAGGATGATCAGTTGTTCCTGATCACTAGAGAGCCTTTTTCTCCTGCTTCTCTTGATTCCATTTCTAGATGGATTGTCGAGGCTATTAGGGCTGCTGGCACAGGGGCTCTTTTTTCCGACAGTAAGCCTCGTGCTCATGACACTCGTAGTGTCAGCACTTCTTGGGCTCTGTTTCAAGGTGTGGCGCTTGATGATATTTTGAAGGCTGCTTATTGGCGTTCGCCCAATTCCTTCATTTCTTGCTACCTTAGGGATGTGTCCCGCAGGTGAGGCTATGTTTGCGTCAGCCACCTTGAAGGCCGCTATGTCTTCTTTGTTTTCTTCGGTGTAATCCTATTCCCTTCTGCTTGAAACATGCCTCCCGGTCTTTGAGTTGGCGCTGGTCTGGCATAATAGGTAGGTATATATGATTTATTGCAGTAAATTTGTAAAATCAGCACTGATTTTCTTATTTACTATATAAATCTATATACCTACCTATGACCCTCCCTCCTTCCCCTCACCTTGCAAGCAGCATGTTTCTACTTGGGGTTGCTCGCAAAAGAGGAAGATGGCCGTAGCGTGTTGACGCGCGTGAGTGGCGAAGGGGACAATAGGATTACGGGGGGTGCGCACAATATTGTGACTCATTTGTGTTAAATTCTCGAAGGGGTCCCGTAGTCAAGACTACTGGCATAATAGGTAGGTATATAGATTTATATAGTAAATAAGAAAATCAGTGCTGACTTTACAAGTTTGTTGTTTTTTCTCTGGAAATATGAAATTTTATTTGTATGATGTATGGAAATTGATCATGTAAGGAAAAAAGGGGGAAACGCTTGTCAGTAGGAGAATTAGAGTATATGATAAAGGATATCAATATATCCGGTTTTTGTTTATGGATTTTTTTCTTCAATATTCAAGTAATAATTTCTTTTGAAGCCTTTTGTTAGACGAAAATTTATATTGTTTTAGAATATCATATTTGTAGTATGTGTTATATACGATGATTGTAATGTGTACCATGATTGTAATTTGTGTCAAGAGAGAAAAGAATAAAAACTGATTATAATAAAAAAAAAATATATGTATTTTAAATGGAACTTGCAATCAATTGCAAGACTTGCGACTGATTTGGGGGATTTGCAATTGATTGCAACTTTCTTGCAACACCCCTTAGATTTATGCAGAGGTAATTGTAATTGATTACTACTTTCAGTATGACAGTACATGTAGAAATGAATACAGTTATCTCTGCATAATTCAAAGTCACTTAAGTCAAACTTTCTCAAAGTCAAATCAATTTTTTGGACCAAATTATGCAAAGCATGTGTTATTTACATTTCCTATTAAAGTCAAATTTTGCATAAGTTGAACTATGTCCCAACAGATTCAACTTTAAAAGTTAACTTATATTCAACCTTGATTAAAACAAAATTATTTACAGTATTTTCTCTTTTTTCCTCTTTGCAGGAATTTGATGAGTTGGGCGAAGACAGTGATTGAATGAAAGCGTACCATGGACATGTGCAATGTTAAGACAACTGGGCCTTGATTCATAAAACTTGTTCTCAATAACAAGACACTATAATCGTTATAAGCTACAGCTGAAATCCTTTTGCCATAAATCTATTATGAGGAGTTATTGGTAAAAAGTTTTATGAAACAGGGCCTGGTCTATGAAGGAAAAGAAGATATGTTTGGTCATCATATGCCTTGCTGAGGGATGCTAGAAATTTGTATCTTACAATCTTTACTTTTCTCTGACTATAAATCTACATGTAAAGAGCATATCTTTATAAGGTGATAAATCCTCTTAACTCATTTTCTGGCGACATTTTTTTTGTCTCCATAATTTTGTAGCTAAGGACTGATTTGATGTTCTGATAAATCCCATGTAGTGCCTATATTTGAAAAAAATAATGCCACAAGCAAACTGTAAAAGAAAGGTCATCAGTGCACTTACTGAGTTAATCATTAATGTTTTTTTGATTTCTGGAAAACGTTTTTGTAGTTATAGGATTTTATCACCCCACCGACGATATCCAAGTTCGAGCATCATATAAATTATAAACAGTATTGTGTTATAACTTCTCTCTGTATCATTTCGTAAACCTTTCAGTATATAACTGCAAACAATGATGAGAAATTGAGCAACTGGTGGTTTCCCGCTTAGACACACTACAAGATGTTTGAGAGCGGAAGAAAATGAGCCCTGCTGCATCTAGACTAAAGGGTCTTGATGTCACTAATAATGATGAATGATAATTATTCCAACCTTCGTAATGATTATACATGTATGTGTGAAAGCAGAAAAATAAGAAAAACAGGATGGTTTGAAAGAAATCAGACAAAGAATAAGAAAGTTATGGATGTTTGAAAAATTAGATCACTAACCCTATGCGCATCTCAAATTGGTATTTTGATGAGTCGATTGTTGCATATTGGCGCCTCTCGGGGCAATACTCAAAATACATTGTAGATAACATATTATTGTTGTTATACATCCTCATATAAGACAAATATCCTACTGAATACCTAGTGTAATACATTTGAAGAAAATTACATTTTATTCATTTTATGTGTTTGAGCAGTGGCATTACCGAGTCGGCCAATTTGAAATTCCCATATGAATAGTGATAACAACTTTCCAAAATTCATAACTTTCCTATTGCTTGTCCGATTTTTTTCAAACTTTCAAACTTTCAAACATCTGCTTCTCTGAAGTTTCCCTTTTTCCCCAAAAAACAACCGTTTGGCGGTCAGACCCAACTTCGGAAAACCTAGCACAGGTTTATACTCCGAAAACGCCGTATAGAGCAAGATGAATATAGAGCCCTCATCGTTCAGTGCGAGACAGTGTGTACAAAAGGCATGGGGAAAATCCTGCAATGTCGACCTGCTGTCGATAATATAATTTTCAAAAATAATGCTGCGGATATATTTATTTCAAATTTTTGTCATTTGAAAGTAATTTCATATGGCGAATCATTCACAAATTTTGAAGATAATTGACACGCAGCATTATTTTTAAGAATACATGTATATATATATCGTTGGCAGGTTGACTTTGCAAGATTTTTCCACAGGATTTTCCCCATGCTTTTGTACAACACTGCCTCGCACTGAACGATGAGGGTTCTATATTCATACGCCATTTTTGGAGTATATACCTGTGCTCGGTTTTCCGAAGTTGGTTCTGACTGTTTGGATTTCCCTTTAACTATAAATCATATGCACATCTTTCCACTCTTTACTTTTGTGTTAAAGGCATTGATTTTATCATCTGGTAGAGATCGCTTGGCCACATTTCATGTTTAATGAAAGACCGCAACGATACTATCTATGAACCAGTCTTTCCACTCCTTTGTCTTTGATGTAATGTCAGTGGCAGAAGAAGGAACAGCTACGTACGCTGTGTAGATATTGTGTTTGATTTACAGAACCAATTACATTACAAGAACAAGGTAGTCGGATAATAGTCTACACCTATGCAACAGCCTCATTATTAATATCAGCTACAACTATTTGTGATATATCAGTATCGCAAAAGTGTCTTGAATAATCAGCTCCGACTATATTTGATGTGTCAGTTTAAGCCATTTTATATTGTATACATGTACTTCTATCTGCATTTTGTCTATTGAAATGCAATACATGAATATGTTGCATACTATAAATGTATATCAATAAATTTTAAAATCTTGATTTTCAGCTTTGCCAAATATTTTTGATGGCCTGTAGAAAATAAGTATTTAATTGAAGCGAGCTATTTTATATTTCATTGTGAAGGACATAACTGAAGGAGTTGATATTGGATAAAATTTGGTTGCCCTGGTCGTTTTGTAAAATTATAATCCATAAGATATTCAATGTAACGGACGGACAAAATGCCTACTCTTAGCCGACCACGCTCGGGTACAACTTTTGATATGCCAATTTTGCAAAGCATTTTGAATAATCATCTCCGAATATATTTGATGTGTCAGTTTCAGCCATTTTATAAATGATTGAAATCTATGCATCTGATAAACATGAGAGCTTGTTAGACTCAGTAACACCTTACATACATGTATCTGCATTTTGTCTATGGAAATACAATACATGAAGATGTGTTACAAGTGCCTGTATAGTACTCAGTCTCGAGACAATTGAAAAATAATTATGCATTGAATTTTGAGTGCTTGAAGAAAGTGGAATATATAAAAAAAAGTGCGAGTGTTTTACGTACCATCAAGAGTGTCTTACATAATCATAAGAGTGTCTGAATTATACCACATCAGTTATCCATTAACATAGAGTTAACGCCCTTCTGGCTTTAACAGATTAAGTCCCCTGAAAAGGACTGCTCCTACTTCAAATGCCTTACAAGTACTATGGTAAGAAATGGGTGAAAGGTTGGTCCAGACTTTCATGTACGTGTAGTCCCACATCTTCCTTTCTGTGCGTGTGCAGAGCTTTTCACTTTGTTTTATTTCATTTTATATATTTCCACAATAACCGCAAATAAATTCACAAAGACTTTCATTTGACGAAAATCATTATGAGCATGAAAAACCCCATTAAGTATGAAATCTGGCACATAAATTACTTTCTAAAACAAAATGAAATTACATTGTAAGTGGTAGGTAAATAAATATTAGCTGTATTGTGGAGGAAACCTTGGAAAGCAAAGCTTGTAATTCAGGTTCCCTAACATAAATATCAGAGTATCATTTGATAAAAACAAAAGCATAAAACAGTGGCGGATCCAGGCGGGAGCGCCAAGGGCGCGCCCCCTTTAATTTGTCTGTTTTGTGATATATATTTTTTTTAATTCTTCGGATCATCATAAAAATAGCGCGGGCTTTTCATAAATTTTCTTCTGTTTCATTACCAAGTATATCATCAATAGTAGCACACCACAGTTTATTGTAAGAGGCGCCCC
Organism: Heliocidaris erythrogramma; assembly: GCA_025617745.1. Taxonomy (NCBI): domain Eukaryota; kingdom Metazoa; phylum Echinodermata; class Echinoidea; order Camarodonta; family Echinometridae; genus Heliocidaris; species Heliocidaris erythrogramma. The sequence goes on from CM046863.1 coordinate 37,289,971, forward strand.
TCCCCTTACTTCGAGATTTTAATCATGATCAAGCGCGAATTTAGAGTGGTACCGAGGCTAGAAGTTCATGTAAGAAATTAGTTCAGGTACCGTTTATTTCACGATCCACGAGCGTGCGCGCGTGTACAATATAATACAGGCCACATAATTATGCAGACCAAACTGTCGGGCGCGTAGCCGGGGGGGGGGGGGGGGGGGGTGGTGGCGGTTGCTCCACCAAAACGCCAACTGAAAAAAAGCGAGAGCGAAAAAGCGGGGGACGTTAGAGAAAAAAGCCTTAAAAAGGCGCTACGAGCCGTTATCTTTCTATCAAAAATTTCTAAAACGTCAAAGTTTTCGCGCGGGAAGGGGGAAACTCCCCCTCCCGGCATTCAGTATTGCTTCCAAATAATTGAAAAACAGTCACTCGAACTACATGTATAACTTCACGCCTAAAAAAATGATTGCTACGAGCCATTTATCTTTCTCTCAAATTTGCTAAAACGTCAGAGTTTTCGCGCGGGAAGGGGGAAACTCCCCCGTCTGAACCAACCCCTGTTCCATACGGTGCAGTATTGCGTCCAAATAATTGAAAAGCAGTACGGGCAACGAACTAACTTTCCGCCTGAAAAAAAAAAGGTGCTACGAGCTGTTATCTTTCAATTTTGCTATAAAGCGTCAGAGCCTTCGCGCGGGAGGGGGAAACTCAACCCCTCCCTGCACCCACACCCTGCTCACACCCCCCACCCCCTAAAATGAAATCCTGGCTACGCGGTTGGTCTAATGACCAGTGCTGTCCCCCCTTAGTTTACTCCGGAGACGTAACGAGCTATGGTAATAACATTTGGCGTTTTCCCATATTTTCAATTTTCATGAACTTTAGAAGTAGCATATAGTATTATGTATTTTCAATCATGAGTAACAAATAATTTAATTCATCTGAATGGAAAATTCTCAAAAGGAGGCATTTTGGTCGGGTAGTTATATTTTCCAAGGCACCCACATCACACTATATTTTCAGTCGATTAAGTCTTTGTGAAATAGGCCTCGGGTGTATCAACTATTAACATTCATTATCAATAAATGTGCTTCAATTTGACTTACTGCATCGTTCAAGGTGAATATTTTTATGAAATGACGCCGACGGTACTTTGAATAAACTTTAAAGGTATTTAATTTCCATCCCGGTATGTCATTCATGTACAGACAACGGTTGCGTTAGAGCTTTTCCTTTAAAAAAGTGCTCCTAAAATGCGGCTTTCGCCAATGATTTTTTGAAAAAGTCCTTACCGTGCGAGGGGGATACCCCCTCCCACCCTCTCGCCGCTGCCCCCCCCCCCCCCCCCGCAATTTCAAATTCCTGGATCCGCTACTGTAAAAGGATATAAAACGACTGACCATACAAGACCACACAGAACTGGACAATACATCAAGACAACACATGGAACATTGAATAGCCTTCTGCAGCTTACATACTGTAGCTGTTTATTTGCCTCAGCTTAAGATTATGTTTGAACAAAAATAAACTTAGTGACTGTTTGAATGGCGCGTTTAAGAGAATTTCAGAAATATGGGCCGGTGTAGAAGATGTGATTTTCAGCAAGATTTAGCCAATTTCTTATCATTTTAATGATTTCAGAACCTCAAAATAAAATACCAATTACTTTTATGTACTGTATAATCTAGGTACCTTTCTCAATTGTTTCCATGACCAAAACTCAACTTTATAGTAAACACATTGTATAACATTTTCTCATGGAGAAGGCCTATACCAAATTTATTGTAGATTGTTGATTTATTGAAAAGTCTGATATTATATTTGATTAAACAGAATTATATTTTGTTTAAAGGGTTGTTGTAATAGAAACATGTATGTATTGCCTCTGATAATATGTTAAATTAAATGAGTTATCTTTCCGGGGGGGGGGGGGGGGGCACTCGTTTTTCCGAAGGTTCGTTTTTCTGCATGTTCATAATTCCGAAACACAACTTTCCCATACCTGGGGGTTCATAGTTCCGAAAATGGAAAAGGGTTCAAAATTTTGAAAACGAAATAGGATTCATAATTCCGAAAATGAAATAGGGTTCAAAATGTCGAAAATGAAAATGGGTTCATAATTCCGAAGATGAAATAGGGTTCATAATTCCGAAAATGAAATAAGGTACCTAAACAGAAGGGGAGGGCCAAAACGACTGAGCGCCCCCATCCCCTCCATATCAAGGGTTCAAAAAAGGGAGAGAGATGAAAGAGGAAAGAAAATTATTACAGAATAAGTAGTGGATTTTTTCATTGTTATTCTTTGTTTTTTTTTATATCCTTTCCTCTTTCTATCTTCATTTTCCTATTCTTTGTTTCCCCTTCTATCTTCTGTTCTTTCTATCTTTCCTCATGTTATTCTTTATTTTTATCCTTTCATTTCCTCTTTCTATCTTCCTTATGCTATTCTTTGTTTTTCCTTCTATCTTCTCTTTCTATTTTTCCTTATGTTAGTGTTTGTTTTTATCCTTTCATTTCTTCTTTCTATCTTCCTTATGCTATTCTTTGTTTTTCCTTCTGTCTTCTCTTTCTATTTTTCCTTATGTTAGTCTTTGTTTTTATCCTTCTTTCATTTCTTCTTTATAGAACATAACATAAAGAAAGATAGAATTATATAGCGGCCGCCAGATAATTCTGTCTTTACTTATAAATACTTATTAATTTTCTATCTTTCCTTATGTTATTCATTGTTTTATTCTTTTATCTTTGCCTTCTATCTTATCTTATGTTATTCTTTGTTTTTATCCTTCCTTCCTTCTTTTTTCTATTTTCCGTATGTTACTCTTTGTAATGGGACCAGAGGCATCACAAACTTGAGAATAGACTGCCCACAAAGTAGAACTGAATGTTATTTATTAGAGGTGCGGTAACTTGCTTCCGACTTTGTTGCATAGCACCTGAAATGAGGGGACGGTCAACCTGATGAATAAAAGAAAAAAGTGGGGGGAGCCAATACCAAATACAAAAAAAAAAGAAGAAACAAACAAGAAACAAGCAACAAACAAGAAACAAGCAAACAAATTAACAAATAGAAAATAAATATATCAGAAAATAAAATGAAATCGGTGAGATGACCTCCACTTATGACCTTATCACCTTATCATGATACCTCCCCTCTATCTTTCACTCTCTATCACCGAATTCAATCTTATCCCCTCTTTCTACTTTTCCGCTCTTCCTTCCTTCCTTTCTTTCCTTTTCTTTTTCATTTGCACTTATTGTCCTATTCTCTTTTGTTGTCTTCTCCTATTTCTCCCTGTCTCTGTCACATCTCTCTCTCTCTCCACTCCTTTTGGATCTCTGATGGTGAGAGGGGGCTGGGCTGTCTCGGCCTCCTGAATTCCTTTTTAATGTTCGTTCGTTGTTTAGGTAACCTTTCCATTTTCCGAAATATGAAACCTTTCTCATTTTCGGAATTATGAACCTTTTTTTTTTTCATTTTCGGAAAAACGAACCCTATTTCATTTTCCGAATTACGAACCCTATTTTATTTTCAGAATTACGAACCCTATTTCATTTTCGGAAATACGAACCTTCGGAATTATGAACCCGCTTTCATTTTCGGAAAAACGACCCTATCGGAATTACGAACCTTCGGAAATACGAACCTTCGGGAAAACGACATGTAACTTAAAGTTTAGGGGGCACTCGTTTTTCCGAAGGCTCATAATTCCTAAAATGAAAAGGGTTCATTATTCCGAAAATGAAATAGGGTTCGTAATTCCGAAAATGAAATAGGGTTCGTAATTCCGAAAATGAAACAGGGTTCACAATTCCGTTAAATGAGATATTAACATCCTGTTCATGTAAAACTTCACCCAGTCAGTTGTCGTTAGGGTTCCCGAAACTTCTCAATGTCAGGATTGTTTTTCTGAATGTATTTGCTTTCATGATTATAAGCTTTATTACACAAGTTCACCCTATTGGAGATGGGGAAATGATCTGAAATATCTGATGTTATAATTCCTGAAGATGGAATAGGTTGCATATTACAAATTATGTTATCAACAGGGGCGGCGGTGCGTCTTTCAAAGTGGGGGGGGGGGGGGGGGCACCAGCAAAAAAGGGCACGGGGAGAGGGGCACCTACAAGGGGTGAACATTGTTACGTTTTGTTCCTGTATACATGTTAACTCGAGTTATCTAACTCTACAGAGAACATATATCAGTCAATGAAGTAAAGTTAAATCAGAACTTAATCTAATCGAGCCATGTCTCTCCGATGTCTTGTGTAACAACAACAGAGGGCGCATATACATACACATGTACAGGCATGATATGCTATATGCTACATCCTTCCTTTTTTAAAAGTTTTGTACAAATACCTAGATTTGAAAACCCATAAATGTATCTAAAATGTATGATATTATACCATCAGAAAATATCAGTTTTCATGAAAGAGTTTCTGTCACAACAAATTGACTTCAGCATAGATAGATGCAACATCAGTGGCGTATCCAGAGGGGGGGGGGGCGCAACAGGCCCCCCCCCCCCCTATTGGCCGTCGTTAAAATTGTATCAAGTACTTTGTACGCTTTATAATAAAACACTGCACCAAAATTGTATCATCTACTCTTTAGAACACTACCAAAATTGTATCATCATTAAATGATAAATTGTTTGGATTTCTTATGCCTCCATATTTGCATGCTCGTTGTTGTTTTTTTCTCAAATGTCTTAATACGTGTAATAGGCTTCTTTAAAACCTAATTATTTCCACTTATGAACAGGTGACTTTCCTGTGCACATTACTTAATTTTCTCTCAGAAGTCAAATGATACACTGTACCACATATGATTTTCTACTACAAAATATTGGTCTTTTCTGACAGCAAATTAAAAACACTGTCTTAACAGATTAAAAAAAAACTTTCTGTAAGAAAACACATGCAACAAACACATTCTTATGCCTTTTTTTTAATTTCTCGAAAAAAACCAAACAAATAAACACAACCAAATACCATAAAACTAGTACATCTTCATACCCTACTGTTACATTCCTTGAGGGTCCTTGATAACAAATGATCACACATATTAATACATGTAACATGCATTACTAGTGACATACATGTAACATGCATTACTAGTGAAATACAATGTAATCCTGCATGTGAACTGGTGGATTTCGAGCCCTACTACTATACAGTGCTTGGCGATTCTTGAGATCCTTCTGCTAATTCACCACTTGAATGGTTTGCTTCGCGAGTTGGCGACTAATTAGCTTCACGTGGAGAATTCGCTATGCGATCCGGACGAATCTCTTTGCTACACTTCTCTTCTGATGTAGATGGCTGCTGTTTGCGAGTTACGCTAATTATGTTACAGGCCCCTGATCTGCTATCCTTCTTGTGTGGCAGAAGAAGTACTCGAAGTAATCGGAGTAATAATCAACAACACAGACGTAGTCCTTGCTGTTCAACTCGAATAAGTCCATACCGACTCTCTGCCAAGGACAGTTTGGCATATCGTGATTGATAAGCGGTTCATTTCTTATATTGCTTCGGAGCAAAGGTCGCACAGACTTCACAGCGTGATACGCACATTTTCCGGCCCTTGCGAGTGTGGCCTGTATTCCCGAGTGTGCACTGTGTAGTCGCTCCTTCACGCGAGGTCTCACTTTAGCAGGCGAAAAAGCGGGGGAAGTGAGAGAAAAAAATCCTAAAAAGGCGCTACAAGCCGTTATCTTTCTCTCAAAATTTGCTAAAACGTCAGAGTTTTCGCGCTTTGCGCAGGAAGGGGGAAATATCTCGCCTCTCCCTGCACCCACCCCTGGTACACAGTGGCGGCACCAGGATTTTTAAAGTGGGGGGGGGGAGCAAGGGCGGACAAAAATTTTTTCCACCCTTTTATTTTTTTTCACTCCGAAAATTATTGGGGGGGGGGGGGCAAAGCTTCTGACTGGGGGGGGGGGGGGGCAAATGCCCCTCATGCCCCCCTTGGTGCCGCCACTGCTGGTACATACAGTGCAATATTGCGTCCATGTAATTGAAAAGCAGTCGGGGCCGCGCGTCGAACTATAACGTTCCGCCTATAACATTGTTTGCTACAAGCTGTTTCCTTTCTCTCAAAATGTGCTAAAACGTCAGAGCTTTCGCACTTCGCGCGGAAAGGGGGAACCCCCCCCCCCCCCCCCCCTCGCTGCACCCATCCCTGTTACATAAAGTGCAGTATATTACGTCCAGATAACTCAATAGCAGTCAAGTTGTGGAAGAATCTGAAAGATTTAGGTTGTAAAAACAAACAAAAGAATATTAAAGAGAATGTTATTAATATCCAAGGGGAGTTATGTCATGATAATATGAGGATAGCGAACGAATTATTTCACAACTGTGGCAGAAAAATTAGCTAGTAATCTGCCAGATAGCAACGCAAATGAATTTGGAACGGACAGTGTTAAATTACAAAAATTATACGACACTAATGGTGTGTCGAAAGGTTGTTTTCTTTTTTCTCCTGTCAAAGAAAAGTTTGTTTTAGATGAATTAAATAAGTTGAAAATATCAAAAAGTACCGGGCTTGACTTGGTACCTGCCAGATTTTTGAAGGATGGAGCTAAATATTTGTATAAAACTTTAACTTACATTATTAACTTATCTATCTCAACTTCCACCTTCCCTGATGAAATGAAAATTGCAAAAGTAACACCCCTTTATAAAAAGAAAGATAAAACTAATGTTAGCAATTATAGACCGATTAGCGTTTTAAGTATAGTCTCGAAGGTCCTAGAGAAATGTGTGTATGCCCAATTAGAGAACTACTTTCAAGAAAACAAAATAATATACGAATTTCAATCTGGTTTTAGAAATGGTTATTCCACTGAAACTTGTCTTATTCACCTGTTAGATTTTGTCAGGAACGAAATTTCCCAAGGACGTTTTGTCGGGATGGTTCTTCTTGACTTGCAAAAAGCCTTCGATACCGTTAACCATAATATACTGTTAAGTAAATTAGAAGTAATGGGTTTAAATTCTGCATGTGTGCAATGGTTTAGGTCTTACTTGACCAATCGTCATCAAGTTGTCTCGTTGCAAAATGTACTCTCCGATTCTATGCCCATTTGATGCGGAGTTCCCCAGGGGAGCATATTAGGTCCTATTCTTTTCATGTGCTACATTAATGATATGTGTGTTTGTGTCAACGACAGTAAATTACTTTTATATGCGGATGATAGTGTGTTACTAGTTTCTGGTACTGATCCTAAGCTGATTGGGGAAAAACTTAGCTTAGAATTATCAAACTGTGTTAATTGGATGACAGCAAATAAGCTTAGCTTACATATTGGTAAAACCGAAAGTATTTTGTTTTGTTCACGGGGTAGGCTGAAGTATACTGATGATTTCAATATAAGTTATAACAATCAACTCATTAAGAGACAGGATTCTGTGAAGTATTTAGGACTAAATATAGCTAGTGACCTTTCTTGCTCAAGTTTGGTTGACATGTATTGTCAAAAAAGCTAATGCTCGTCTAAAATTCTTGTATCGTTATAAAAATTGCATGAACTTAAAATCAAGACGCATTTTAAGTTTTTCCTTAATACAATGTTTATTTGATTATGCTAATGCCGCATGGTACTGCAGTCCAGGCAAGGTGGATCAAAACAAGTTAAAAATAATTCAAAATAAGATTGTAAGATTTATCAATCACTTACCACCAAGAACACACATTGGGAAGAGTAAACTTGAAACAGCTGGTCTTCTTCATGTAAACCTTAGATCACAACTTTTAATTCACCATGTACATAAGACTTTTTACTCTAATGTAGATCACTATATTTCAAATAATTTTACTCGCTCTTCAAGTGTTCATGGGCATGACACTAGAAATAGTCAATTTAATTTCGTAGTGCCTAAGCGGAAAGGTAAAATTGGAAATTCCTTTTATTTTAACGGTATTCTTTTCTGGAATTCCCTCCCAAATCATGTTAAGTCAGTTAAGAATTTTTTACATTTTAAAAGGGTATTGAAGCATCATCTGAACAATGTGTCTACTCCATAACTATACTTCTCCTCTCCTTTTTGTAGCTCAGATGTTTTTTTTTTCTATATTATATGACTTAATATGAAACCAACGTTTATTATCGATAGTTTCATTATGATTTTCTGTATATAGTTTTTTCCGTTGAGTAAGTCTTGTTTTCACATTTATGTAATTTTCGCCTACTTTATAAAAATGTTGTTTTATTTTGCTACTTTAGTACATTCTTATTACTTGTCGTACGTGTACGATAGTCTTGTAGCCGTACTAATGTGTTTTCATAGTGTATTTTTTAATCAGTTATTTAGGTAAGGACCCCATTGGAAATAAGCCATTTCGGCTTTCATGGGCTATCCTGTCATGGTACCTGGTTATGTTTATATTGCAATATACCTGACAAATAAAATAAAATCAAATCAAATCAGGGCGTGGAACTATAAATTTCCGCCTGAAAAATGTTTGCTACGAGCCGTTTCTTTCAAATTTGCTAAAACGTCAGAGCTTTCGCGTTTCACGCGGGAAGGGGGAAACTCCCCCGCTCTGCACCCACCCTGTTACATACAGTGCAGTATTCCGTCCAAATAACTGAAAAGCAGATGACTAAGTCTTCAATATGTAAATTCCATTTTAAATCCGATTGTATAATCACTCCAAGAATTTTCGGAAATACGAACCTTCGGGGAAACGAAGGTTCTTTTTTCCGAAGGTTCGTATTTCCGAAGATTCATAATTCCGAAACGTTACAGATTTCGCGCTTTGCGCAGGAAGGGGGAAATAACTCGCCTCTCCCTGCACCCACCCCTGGTACATACAGTGCAATATTGCGTCCAAGTAATTGAAAAGCAGTCGGGGCCGCGCGTCGAACTATAACTTTCCGCCTATAACTTTGTTTGCTACAAGCTGTTATCTTTCTCTCAAATGTGCTAAAACGTCAGAGCTTTCGCACTTCGCTGCACCCATCCCTGTTGCATACAGTGCAGTATATTACGTCCAAATAACTGAAAAGCAGTCAGGGCGTTAAACTATAAATTTCCGCCTAAAAAATGTTTGCTACGAGCCGTTTATCTTTCAAATTTGCTAAAACGTCAGAGCTTTCGCGCTTCGCACGGGAACTGGGAAACTCCCCCTCCCTGCACCCATCCCTGGGACAGCGCAGTATTACGTCCAAATAACTGAAAAGCAGTCCAACGTTGAAAAACTTTCCGCCTAAAAAGGTGCTACGAGCCGTTATCTTTCTCTCAAATTTGCTGTAAATCGTCACAGCTTTCGCGCTTCGCTCTCCCTGCACCCACCCCCTGGGGAGCACGCTTTGCGTGGTCATCACCAATTTCGCACTCTTCGCGTGCTACGTTACGCCTGTGTTGGCAGGAATAACACAACGCTGTCCGCGGAGGATGATACATCATCATACGTATGTCAGTTCATCGCGGAAGTCGAAATACGGAGATGTCCCAGGTGGCAGACAAGACTTGTCTTCGGGCCACCGTTCGAGGATCAGTCTCTTTATTAGTGCTTGTAGGTTCTCGTCCTGACAAGTGAATGCTTTCAACCTATTTCTCCGTTGGAGATTGCTCTGAGTTCGGTAAGTATGTACGTGACAGAGTGTCTGCTAGGTACCTCTAGCTCTGTCTACCCGGCTTGCAGATCTCTACATCGTACTGTTGCGCGCATTCGCAATAGTAAGCATTACAGTCTTTTTGGTGTAGACGCTAATGGCTTACGCGTTATCGTCACAAGCAGCTTGTGATCAGTCCAAAGGATCACCTTTCTCCCGCGTTATGACAGTAAAACATTTTTACAAGTGCGTACACATCATACTGGTGGTTTTTTTCAAGTCCGCATAATGGTTAGTAGCGCGCATTTGGGTGTCCGAAAGTGACACACACGCTTCAACACACGAAAAACACCACGAAATGTACCAAAGTTTGTAAAGAATTGGACGTATACTCATAACTAGTGAATGAATCACTCTGGGGTGATCAGTTTATGAAAATTGATTTCAATAGCTTTCATTTGATGTATATATTGCCAAATTTGCTTCAGTATCCAGTGATCATTTTTTCTTGAAAGTTAGTAATGTTCAATATTTTGTCTATGGCAATCCATCAAAAACCACACATAAATTATAGACACTGCCACCATTATTCTTCGACTGAAAAAATTCCAAGGGTCAATGATGTCAGGGGTGATTGGTTTCAGAAGGTTGGATAAATTACCTATATCCTGATATAAGACATGATGTGATTGGTCCAAAATCCAGTGATCATTTTTTTGTCAAAGTTTTAGATCAATCAAGCAGAATGTTGCAAAAATTTCTAGTCAAGAGTCACGTGACCAGCATTCGCCTTCTGCGCCCAACTACAAAACGATTTTTTCTTGCGGGAGATGGTGAGATTAAAACAAATTTTTGAAGTGCATAGTATCGCCAGAAATCTTTTGAATGTGACGACATTTATTTACTTCTTAATAATTATTCTTGCCAGTGTTAAGGTCCATAATAAATAAAATATCTGATTTTAGGTAATTGTAGATGTCATTTTGAAGGAGTGCATTCTGCATCATGATATCATTCGAATCATCCGTTTGGGACCTACCAATATAGGTGCGTACATAATGTGATGCGAATAAGCAACTAACATTGTGAGTGTGATAGAGAGAGAGAGAGGGACGGGAAGAGAGAGAGAGAGAGAGAGAATGCGAGATGAGTGAATGTTTACATAAAGGGTCAATTATTGTGGAATGTAGAAAGTACCAACAGCAAACATAAGGTACGTTCACACGTAGAGCGATAGCATCGATGCTATCGAGGTGTCGATGCTATTTTGGTGAAGACCAGATAGTGTCGAGACCAAACGCTGTCTGAACGCAGATAGTCACGAAATGGAAGCGAGTTTCCAAACTATTCTTGCAGCGAGTTTAGCAGGAGTAAATCTCAGGATCCAGCGACAAAGCATCGACGCTTTGCGGTAGACCACCCACCGCGCTTGTGACTATTTGTAATGTGAGCGCAATCGCTGCTATCTTCACTCGCTGCTATTGTAATTCTGTCTGTTTCATGTGGTGCTATAATATAATGCAATGTATGTTTTCATGTGATGTACCCTCTTCCCTACTTTTTTCTATTATCATTCTGTGTGTTTCATCTGGTACTGTAATGTAATGTGATGTATATAGGGGTAAGTAGGCTAATGTGTATACTGTGTGGTAAGGAAGGGGGTTGTTTTGTTGTTTGTTTTTTGGGGGGTTCCTTCTTTTTATCTTTTTCTTTTTTATATATGACCAGGCACCACAAAACCACCAAAAAGTCGCACTGTGTGATTTTCAGTTAGAGCTCAATCAATGTGTTTTGGTTGGCATGCATGGTCAAATTTTACTTTTGGGTATTTCCTGAAAGAGTATACTTTTTTCTAAGTAATCTAAAATGTGGAGGCACCAAACAATCTAGAAGTGGTATTTTTGACAGCTTTTTATCAGACTTATGTGTGTCTTCTCTGGGTTTTGTTGTATTACTTTTCTTTTTCACGACACTGAAAACTTGTCTCATTTCAATCTCCCATAAATCTCATTGATACTTGTGTATGTCTATGTAGTATGCCAAGTTTTAGGACAATCTGATAATCCCTTCATAGAAATTTTCATTGAGTTCTAATCCTCTATTTGTCACCTTAGCACAACACTTTGCAAGTCAGAGTGCTTCAATAGACTGCAAACTTTAAACCCTTAGAAGTAACATATGAGGGAGTGTGCATTCTTCTTTTTGTACATTGAGTTATGAACATCCAATGAGTTATATATCATTTTAAAGCTGAGAATCTGCTCTTTCAGAATCAGACCTTAACTAAAGTATGATGTGGTCTTTAGATATTGATTTACATGTGCTTACCAGAGAATATAGTGTGCATGCATGTGTTTTATTTTGGCATAAGATTGGAGTTCAGTCAATTTTGACATGTACAAAGTTTATTTAAAATGAAGTATTATAACACATGTATTTGCTACTTGATTGTATTATCGATATTACAAATGAATTGTTATTGTGTTATGTTGATTTATGAAGACAAATAAAATATTATTCAAAACAAAAGCTTCGCATCATATGACCCCTGTACACAAACTTCCGCGCGTTTGACCATGCATACCAATTATACTCGGGTCACTCTGTGTGGCGCAGTAATTATTGTTTTGGCAGCGGGTGAGCGATGAATAGTCACGAGTGGGTGATAGAAGCAAGTCGATCACGGCCTGTCTGAACGTACTGGAAATATTTTTGAAACTTACATAGCATCGATGCTATGTACTACGTGTGAACATAACTATAATCTTTGTGCACACAAAAGAATAAGGAGTGATGTGCGAAAATGTGAGCGTACGATGTCAGAGGAGAGAAAGACGTGAAATACCACGAGCCCATCCCTCTGTGCTGTCTGTGCATGATCCCCCCCCCCCCCCCGTTCACTTGAAATGTTTTAGCCCGCACCGATCCCTCACACAAGCCACGTGATGTTCGCTCATGCGTTTCGCAATACACACAGAGAAGGCAAATGATCATTTCACCCCAAAAATGACCATTATGAAACTTGGGCAAGGAGTTCCTTCTCTATCTCAGAATATCTGGTTTCCGCTGCGGTTAACGCTCTACTTGTGTAAGTCACTGGTTTGTTAACTTGAGTTACCCTAGTCTACAGAGAACAATATCAGTCAATGAAGTAAAGTTAAATCAGAACTTTAATCTAACCGAGCCATGTCTCTCGGATGTCTTGTGTGACAACAACAGAGGGCGCATATATACATGCATTGTATGCTACAAAGCGAAAAATGGGGCCATTTTGTGACATTGGTATTACCCTACAGTCTAATTATTATCAAGCATCACCACCATCATTTTGGGGAATGTCGAATAATTTTTTTATTTGTACATTAACCCTTTGAAATTACTCCAAAAAAAGTTCAACGAATTGCCTTGATTATTTTAAGTATTTGTAACAGGGAATTTAAAGTAGAATTTACTTATTTTGCTTAATAAACTTTTACTCAGTTAAATTGAGTTACATTAACGTAAATAATTTAAGTATTGTAATCATGATACATAACAATTAACAAAAAAAACAACTTATGCCATGATTATACTTGTACCCATCTAACATTCACTGACACTTTTTCAATTTAGGATTTAGGATTTAATTAAATATCTACCACCATCACCAACAAACACTATTGCATACGCTTTAAGTTAACAACTATTGAAAGGGCTCCGAACTTTATATATTCTTGATCGTAGCATCGTAAAAAGAACTAGATGAATCTCCGACCGCGCGCGGTACACTCTAAAAAGGATTGGTCCAACAAAATTACAAATCTTTTCACTTAAAGTAGAACGTTAATGATTTTAAATATTGGCTTAATACTTATTATTGCATAGATGGCATAAATTAAACAAGGTTATCCAAATTCAACGCTTGGAAACATTTGAAGTAATGATTATTATCAATTATAAAACGGTAAAATACAGCCCCCGATATAGCAGCTGAAGAGCTCCTCGAACGCTGCTGAGATATGTGACGACACACCCTGGACCAGTCCTGTCTAAGCAGATGATGTCCCATAACATCTTACACATTTTTCAGAGCCTATTTTGTCATCTCCTCTTCACTTATTTCTCTTCCTTCACTAGCGTCAGTCTTAATGTTAGTCTGTTGCCTCACTCTTAACTTCGTGTATGGTATTATTTTGATGAAAAATGCAGCGTTAAAAAAATAAAGGAATCAGTCACTTGTAAACAAAATAAGACGCCATTGTATTTTCAGCTGCTTGCACCGGGGCATGTTCGGCGTTTCAAGAGGGAACGAATACCATCCTGCTATTATTCGGAGGGCTTTTCAATTTGAAAGTGGGGTTTATTTCATTGATCATTGACCCTTCTCCTATGTATTTACAATCAAACGGTTTTAGCTATCAGAATCAGTTTCACTTTTCCTTTATAATGGTGTGAAATAAGGTCATGTTTAAATACACTAAACTCTTTATAATTTGATAAATTGAAAAATGTAATTGCATTGCAATTACGTTCATTCATTATAGGACGTCGTCTGCTTAAGCAGGATCGATCCCGAGTGTGACGACATCAAAACATCGCTATATTTCTGGCGAATCCTCGGATATTCCAGATGCTGAGAAGAGCTTTTATTTGTGTTGTTTTTATAATCACCAGATACGCAGTTGACATAAAACTTATAAGATTGCCATCTGTAAGCTTCCCAGTTTCTAGTGATACATTAATTGCCATATTTGTGATTTTCTTTGAATATCTACTTTAAAAAGCACAGGAGACAGAAATTTTTTATTTCATTTCATTTTCAAAAACTTACCATTGATGACTTACAATCATCAAATACACCAAGGAAAATGATATTTTATACCAAATAGACCACTTGAAATTTCTAAAATAGGTAGGCCTAGACTCCATACATCACGAACCATTTTTATATAATGACCTCTATGACCTTTGAACTTTGACCATGAGACCCTAAAATCTAATCAGTTCATCGTCCCTCACATATGCATACATGGGCCAAGTTAGAGGTTGATCTGTCAAACAGTTCCGAAGTTATTGCGAGAACTAACCATTTTTATGTACATAATGACCTCTATGACCTTTGACCTTTGACCTTGAGACCCCAAAATCTAATCAGTTCATCGTCCAAAAAACGGTTTTGAAGTTATCGCGAGAACGAAAAGGGGACGGACGGACGGACCGAAAACATAATGCCTCCGGCACCACCTACGGTGGGCGGAGGCATAGAAATGGTTGACAATTTCCCTGAAATATCAAGTTTTGATTTGTTTTGAATCGAGTGACAATTAAAAAATTGTCTTTTCTTATTTTTGCTTAAATGAATTAGGAAATATTTTAAACTCCTTAAATTCTCTTTCAACCACAAAAAAAGGAATTGTTTAATTATCAAAAAGAGATTAACTTGGTCTTAATGAATATTCATGAATTATGTTAATTCTTATAATACGCACTGCACCAGTCTTTACTTATAAAAATAAGTACAATCAACAAATTGTTTGAGCAACACGTACACTTTTTTACTTCCACTTAACAATACTAAATTAATACAAGTTGAAATTACTTAAATGTTCTTTTGTATTTAATTTTACTTAAAATTTTCACGTACATGTATATTCTACTATAATTTGAGTTATGACTTGAATCATTTACCCTTGTTGGTTTAATTAATAGCATTAAAGAAAAGGACTACCATTCAAAAGAGCATCATGATGATCATTTTTCATCACATAGGTTTGCATTATAACCACCCTTTAAGAATATTGTCTTATTAACGAATGATGGGTTCAACAAAATACTCTGCATTTCATTCACAAAAAGGTCCAAAATACTCTTGGGAGTAAAAATTATATACACCTCCAAATTATATACACCTCCAAATATAACATTATTTTTGCACGGAATAAAACACTCCGCAAAAATACATTTATTTATTAAATACAATTATTAGACCAAGAATGGTTACTGATAGTGTTATTATTGTAAGAAGGAAATAAAATATCATAAAAGCAAGGTATAATCGCTGGAATTTGGTATTCATTCAATGGAATACAAAGACAAATCATTATCATAATTTTGTTTGCATATTATAATACCCTTATTACAGAAGCTTGGTCTAATAATTTTTTCCAGCGCTGTAGACTTCAACTAATCAGTCATTCATGTAACTCATGCCTTATTTGGAAGTCCATTCCAGCTGTAACTATAAAGCAACACCACCTCCTCTTTTATCACGTCTGTGATCAGACACCAAACAGTACCCAGTAATATAATATAAATTTACATCACTCTCACTCGAGAACCAAGTCTCCGTGACACCAATTACTGTAGAACTTTCACTGAAATTTCTGGTTAGAGCATTATAAGCTTCAAAAATTTTATGCACACTTCTAATATTTAAATGCAAGGCAGTAACATCATTTTCATGCTTATTTTGAAACCCATCAATAAATTGATGTTCAGAACAGTAGTTACAATCAATTGGAGAAGCATGATCAAAATCATCATTAACACTGAGTTCTAGTGTTCTTACATTATTTTCAAGGAATCCACATCCAACTTCTTCTATAATAGCCATTTTAGAATAGAATCACAAAATATAACGTGAAATCTCTTGGGAATACATGTCGAGAAGATTGTCAGTAAACATAAACACATGTATGGGAGATTAATATACTACAATGATTAATCTTCAAATTAGGTAAGATCCATAGTAAATAAAGCAGAGCAAAAAGAAAATCTAAATGGATTTAAAAAAAGAAATGGCAATTAAGATGGGCATTTAAAGGCTGCCATGGCGATACCTGCAAGGGAAAAATACTGAATGTATTACTCTCTTTAAACAAAAAATCGAGTGATCACTGACGTCACTCCGTGAGGGAGTGAAACTCCACTCTTTTCCTCTTAGAGAGCACTCGATAGTTACTTTTTTAGAGAGAGTATGACATGCTAGTCATACTGTTCAAAGCTTTGCATTGCCATCATCACGTGTTATGATTTTTTTTGTGTATAACCGCACGGTACTTTAAGCCTGCGAAGATCCTCCCTATAGCTTCTTGGCTCCAGGATCTTTCAACTTTTGGGCAGTGACGGACATTATACAAGAGCCTCTGATTGGCAGGTGTCAGATCATCGTTAAGGAAGATGTCTGTGCCCTTGAACTTCGATCTGGCTCCCATTACCTGAGCCCTGGTGCGATGACTGGAAAACTTTACTAGTAGCTAGTCCTATAGGGCGTGGTTTTTCCCGCTGATTGACATCTGGTGATGCTTATATGTTATTACATTATCCATATTATCTGTAGGGAGAGCGGGTGATCTGGGACGCGGGAGAACTGGGACACCACCCCTAATTCAAAAAATAATTAACCTTTTAGAAATTAGTTTGAATCCTACGAAACTATCATTAATGTTCGCTAATACACCCACAGTTATACTGCGATTTTGCTTGTATGTTTCATTTTCACTTCTTTTTTGACATTTTTTTCTAGATTTCATCATTCATTGTCAAATATTTTCTAAGTATACCACACATACAGCATATAAGTCTTATATCTTGTCCCAGTTCACACCGGTTACTGTTTGTGTATGTAAGGAAAATGAGCTTTTATCAGTCATAATCTATATAGACATATTACATGAAAATATCGTTGGGTCTACATAAAAATCGTACAAAAATCATATCGGTCAATTCCTTTTTACAGTTCATTTATACTACTTCAGACAAACTATTGTGTAACAAATAAAATGTGAAAGTATTATGAACAACTATTTATCTTTTCCCAAAACCGTCGAAATATACATATGGAAACGCGATGTTCACTTTTTCGCATGGCCTCAAAACAGAGTTTGTGTGGAAAACGCGCTCAAAATTGTGGATTTCAGTGAGAACTCTTTTCACCATAACTTTTTACCTACTTGTTCAATTTCGCTGGTAGAAGGAGATTATTAGATTTTGAATTCTTCTCTTTCATACAGTTATAAACAATATTCAATACTTTGAAAAAAACCACCGTATGCTTTGCAATACTTTTTTTCAAGTTTGTCTCATTCTTGTATGTAAATGCGCGTTTCTCTCAGCTTCACCCAACTGCCGACTGTCATAACTGCGCGCCAAATTCTGCTATACAGCTGGTAGGAAAAAAATCTAGACGTAAACATTCCAAAGATTCTAAAGATATTTATAAAAGGATATTGTTACCCAAAATTGAGGAGTTCCGCGCGAGGCATAGGCGGCAAATCCGACCATACAAATTGAATGTATTGCTATTATATAGTGCCGCAGATTGGTGCAGAAAATCGATGGAACAGTGCATTTTTTCATAAAAGCATAACATTTGGCATGTAGATAGAGTTTTTTACGCAGAATAATTCTGGATATGGTGCCACTAAATTTCGGGCAGTGGGGCCCGTTGTGCCCATACTTTTAAAAAATGGCCCTCTCAGGATCCTTCCCCTTCAAAGTTGATGTAATCAAATCTAGTTTGATATAATGAAATACCATGTAATATTTCCCGGCCTCTAAAATCATACAAATATTTTATGCGCCCAATTTCCAAATAAAACGCCATCCTATGTATCAAAATATTATAAAGTCACTGAGTTGTTGAACATAAGTAAAATGCTTCAAATTGTGAAGAGTCAACATTACGTCTTTGAAATCAACATTTATATTCAATTCAATTCAATTCAATTTTATTTTCATTTCATCAGAATCATACAATATTTTATAAAGTATATAACAGAATAAGATACGAGAATGACTTTTGTTGACATCACGAAATTCATTATGTAGAATTATTGTACAAGAAATCAAAAGATTGTACCCCGTTGAAAATTTTCTGAAGAAATGGAGGGATCCACTGAAAAGCATTGCTTGTAGATTGTGGAACCCTCTGAATAATATTACCTTTAGTACTAAACATAGTAAAAAAAGACTATTATATCTAAACTACAACTTCAGTAATTGTATGTATTAATATAAACTACTGATTAAGGATATTCACCAACAGAAACATGACGCAAGACAATTGACAATGAGATCAGAATTAACAATGAGATCAGAATGCAACAGGATAGGAAAGGACGAGACAGGACTGGACAGGACAGGACAATACAATTAAAAGAGGGACAGCTGCATGGTAAAGAAAGTAATGAATCGCATAGGAGAGAGAGACAGTGATTTAAAATGAATATTAATTAGAGATAAGAGCACATGTTGTGAGATTAATGAAAAAAGGACAATCTCTAATAAAAAATTATTTAGTATACGTTTGCAACAAACTTAATTTTAATTTCCTTTTAAATGAATTAAGAGACGGGGAGTTTTTTATGTCATCACTTAAACTATTCCAAAATTTGGGGCCCTCATAAAAAAAAGTATTTTGCGCAAATTGAGTTCTCAACCGTGGTAAATGAAATTCGTCAGATTGTCTTGTGGAATAGGTATGTACTTTATCATTTTTCAAAAACAAATCCTGAAAATGGGAGGGTAAATTATTCTTTACATAACTGTACATGAATTGTCCCAATTGAAATGAATGTAAATCATCAATTTTTAATATTTTATTATTAAAGAATAAAGGGTCAGTGTGGGCAAGCCAATGAGAGTTAGTAATTATCCGAATTGCCTTTTTCTGTAATAAAAGTAATCTATTTAAAAAACGTTTGCTAGCCGTACCCCAAACCAATAACCTATAATTTAAGTAAGGTAATATCATAGAAGAATAAAGTGTCAAAAGAGATTCTAAGGGAAGGTCTTTTTTAACCCTATTTAAAACACCGATATTTCGAGATATTATTTTACCGATATTATGACAAAACAGTCTTTATTATTAAAAATGGGATCATGGACCAAGTCTGATAAGAAAGACACAAACTCATTTACCTTAGAATTAGGGGGACGGTAAACTACACCAACTATTACATTCTTATTTCCAGGACATATAACCTCGATGAATAAAGTTTCTACAATATCATTACTAATAGAAATAGTATCATGGAGTATATAATTAAACTTTTTAAGTAAGTGAATGGAAACTCCGCCGCCAACTCTTCCTTGCCTATTATTAAAAATAAAATTATAATCACTAAGAGCAAATGGTACATTAGAATCGTGGCTTAACCACGTCTCCGTAAGACCAATTACGGAAAGCTGTCTAGTGGACTGATTCGAATTACTCAATAATAATTGTAAATCATCAAAATGTTTATTTAAACTTCTCACATTAAGGTGTAAAAAAGAAACTGTATCATCTGTGAATTCTGTAACGATATTGTGAAATTGCTCATGTGCAATATATGATGTGAGACCACTATTAGCGGGATCATCATCATCAAAGTTAAAAACAAGTTCATCAGAGGAAGAATTGATTGTATCAAGAAAATCTTTGTTACTAGTGTCTATAAAATTCGAGGGCGTATTAGAATCCATACTTAAGACATTGATACCCATTGAATTTAACCAAAACCAATATTAACACGGTAATTGCTAAACTTACAGCGCTGGCTCCAAAATCAAAAGGGGTTAGCTGAATATCAGCATAAGAATTGGAATAGAGAATGAGTAACATACAGCTGGAAAACAGAAGGAAAGTACAATGAGGACAAACAATACAACACACACATATACATGGAACAAACATGGTCTCTGTTGGTAAAATAGAAAATGAACCGTCATATAGACTACACTGGCGTCGTGGCATTTTACAGGACTGGACAGGACAGGACAATACAATTAAAAGAGGGACAGCTGCATGGTAAAGAAAGTAATGAATCGCATAGGAGAGAGAGACAGTGATTTAAAATGAATATTAATTAGAGATAAGAGCACATGTTGTGAGATTAATGAAAAAAGGACAATCTCTAATAAAAAATTATTTAGTATACGTTTGCAACAAACTTAATTTTAATTTCCTTTTAAATGAATTAAGAGACGGGGAGTTTTTTATGTCATCACTTAAACTATTCCAAAATTTGGGGCCCTCATAAAAAAAAGTATTTTGCGCAAATTGAGTTCTCAACCGTGGTAAATGAAATTCGTCAGATTGTCTTGTGGAATAGGTATGTACTTTATCATTTTTCAAAAACAAATCCTGAAAATGGGAGGGTAAATTATTCTTTACATAACTGTACATGAATTGTCCCAATTGAAATGAATGTAAATCATCAATTTTTAATATTTTATTATTAAAGAATAAAGGGTCAGTGTGGGCAAGCCAATGAGAGTTAGTAATTATCCGAATTGCCTTTTTCTGTAATAAAAGTAATCTATTTAAAAAACGTTTGCTAGCCGTACCCCAAACCAATAAACTATAATTTAAGTAAGGTAATATCATAGAAGAATAAAGTGTCAAAAGAGATTCTAAGGGAAGATCTTTTTTAACCCTATTTAAAACACCGATATTTCGAGATATTATTTTACCGATATTATCAATATGATTTTTCCAAAGTAATTTATTATCAACAAATACCCCAAGAAATTTAATAGAAGATACGCACTCCAATATAGAATCACCAAAAAGAATGTCTATCGGTAATGAATGGATAGAATTACTAAATACTATGTACTTTGTTTTTTGGAAATTTAAAGACAATTTATTTGCTTGAATCCATTGTAAAACATTAATTAATTCATTATTGACAATTTCGGCTAATGAAAGGGGGTCATCATGCGAAAGAAACAAATTAGTGTCATCGGCGAAGAGAATGAATGATAAGACGTCAGATGATCGGGAAAAATCATTGAGGTAAAAAATAAATAAAAGGGGGCCGAGAAGACTACCTTGGGGAACTCCGCAATTAATGAAATTAGAGTCAGAATCATGACCATTTAAAGAGACGTATTGTTTTCTACTAGTCAGGTAGCTCCTGAACCACTCCAAGGCCGTCCCTCGTATACCATAATGTGATAATTTATAAAGTAATATTTCATGATTAATTGTGTCGAAAGCCTTGGAGTAGTCCAGGAAGATGCCAATCATGTGAGAGGAATTATCAAAAGAATGAGCAGCTTTGTCAATGAAAGATAAAGCGTGCACAGTACTGTGCTTTTCCCTAAAACCAAATTGCGTGCATGTAAATATATCAAACTTTTTACAAAATGAAATAATACGAGTATGAACAATTTTTTCCAAAATGTTAGAAAAGGAGGACAATAATGAAATAGGACGGTAATTATTAATATCCTGTTTATCGCCTTTTTTAAAAAGAGGGACAACCTTTGCCAGTTTCATCGAGGTGGGAAACTTACCGTTTAATAAAGACAAATTAAAAATATGGACTAAAGGATCACCTATAGAAAGACTAATGTGTTTTAAAATAAAATTATTAATACCATCATACCCAGAGCTTTTTTTATTTTTCAATTGGGAAATTACAGACAAAATTTCAGATCTATGTGTCGGAACTAAAAATATAGAATTTTGATTACGCGGACCTAAAAAATCCGCGTAAGTTTTATTGGAAGGGTTCGTTAAATATATTAGCTATAGTGACAGTGTCATTAATAATTTCATTATTAACTTTAATTTGAGTTAAATCATTTTTATTAATACAAATATTCATCGCCTGCTTTAAAGTCTTCCAAGTTTCTTGCATATCATGTTTGTGTAACGCAAGTCGATTTACAAAATATTTCTTTTTTTCATAACGAATAAGTACTAGAAGCATATTTTTATAATTGGTATATTTTTTCAAAGATTTATCACTCCTATCTGATTTATACTTATAATACAATTCATTCTTTCTATTTATTGAACGTAACAATGCTTTACTAATCCAAGGGAGTCTAGGGGATTTCTTATAATTTTTACTATTGTCTTTTTGCAGGGGGATAATCTTATCTATTTTTTCATTTAAAACTTCACAAAATTTATTATAAGAAGAGTCTACCTCATCATCATTTAGAATAGGGGACCAATCACAACCATCTAGACTAGCGCACAAACGGGCAACACTTTCGTGAGTAACCTTGCGTCGGAGGGGAAAAGAGCGACGGTTATTTACGCATTTATGAATGTAATGAGTCATAATGGTCTGAAATGTCAGATAGGATAATGTGAGAATTGGGTGGAGGAACGACATTAGAAAATATGTTGTCTATAAGAGTAGAAGAACAATTGGTAACCCGGGTGGGTTTAGTAATGAGTGGCAAGAAAAAGGCTGACAAAAATGTTTCAAGAAAATGTTGTGAAATATAATCATTTTTTAACAAATTAATATTATAATCTCCCATGACAAAACAGTCTTTATTATTAAAAATGGGATCATGGACCAAGTCTGATAAGAAAGACACAAACTCATTTACCTTAGAATTAGGGGGACGGTAAACTACACCAACTATTACATTCTTATTTCCAGGACATATAACCTCGATGAATAAAGTTTCTACAATATCATTACTAATAGAAATAGTATCATGGAGTATATAATTAAACTTTTTAAGTAAGTGAATGGAAACTCCGCCGCCAACTCTTCCTTGCCTATTATTAAAAATAAAATTATAATCACTAAGAGCAAATGGTACATTAGAATCGTGGCTTAACCACGTCTCCGTAAGACCAATTACGGAAAGCTGTCTAGTGGACTGATTCGAATTACTCAATAATAATTGTAAATCATCAAAATGTTTATTTAAACTTCTCACATTAAGGTGTAAAAAAGAAACTGTATCATCTGTGAATTCTGTAACGATATTGTGAAATTGCTCATGTGCAATATATGATGTGAGACCACTATTAGCGGGATCATCATCATCAAAGTTAAAAACAAGTTCATCAGAGGAAGAATTGATTGTATCAAGAAAATCTTTGTTACTAGTGTCTATAAAATTCGAGGGCGTATTAGAATCCATACTTAAGACATTGATACCCATTGAATTTAACCAAAACCAATATTAACACGGTAATTGCTAAACTTACAGCGCTGGCTCCAAAATCAAAAGGGGTTAGCTGAATATCAGCATAAGAATTGGAATAGAGAATGAGTAACATACAGCTGGAAAACAGAAGGAAAGTACAATGAGGACAAACAATACAACACACACATATACATGGAACAAACATGGTCTCTGTTGGTAAAATAGAAAATGAACCGTCATATAGACTACACTGGCGTCGTGGCATTTTACTGAAGGGTATAATGCCACCAGCGGCGGATCCAGCCCGGCAAGACACAACACATTCTAGGGGCCCGCCATTGTGCACAAACAAAGCGGGCCCGTAGAACGTATTGCGTCCAATCCGGCCAGATCCGCCACTGAATGCCATTGCCCGCTTACAAAGTACTGTGGTATACACAGGAGAGTAACAAACATTTACTATCACGGCTCCCGTTGAAAAAGAGAATAAATATATTGAAATAGAACAATGATATTAGATAAATTTCGAGAGGGTTTAGGTACCACAACAAATAATCATAATCATACATTGTATACACAAGAAAGAAAAAAAAAGGAGAATTAAATTAAAAATAAAAATAAAACTATATGATCATAAGTTATACATATGTTTTATACATAGTTATACATTTGGAAATGAAATAGTTATATAACCCCTAGGATCATGACCGTCTGATCACCAGGATTAAGAACTAATCGAAAAGTGAGCGAGGTGCATATTTTAGAAGGATAATAAATAGACAATTAAAAATATTATAAACATGATTAAACCGTGACAGGGGTGACTAATGCACGAATTACAAAAGTGGGTATTTATGCAATGAGAAGTACTTGGGGTACCACAGGGTGTGTAAAAGTAAGTATAGCATACATGAGTAGCAGTCACACAGTTCAAATGATGGTAATTAGATAACATGCATGTGTAACACAAGGACTTAGTAAGTAAAATATATGTGACAGGTGCCTATTATAACAAATAAAGGCCCATAAAGGCCCAAAGATTTTATTTGCAAAATGAGATTTATAAAAAAACATTTGGTTTAAATCTTAAATGGTAGACATAAATCTGGAAATGAAGGTCATATAAAAAAAAAACCCACTATAGGAATCACATGGGCCCATTGATGGCGCATCAAAGGCAATTCTTTCCCTCACAAGAGGGTTGCCTAGTTCATCACGGCCCCAGAGTGTTTGAATATGCATACTTTAAAGTATAACTATTGCCAAGGCAGTATGTTCTATAAGCACTTCATTTAATTAAGATGACCATATCATATTTAAAATGACCACTGGTCTGTTTCAAGATGTGAATGAATAAGTTTATTACCAAATCACAATGATACATACATCTTGGTAAAAATCACAATAACTTCTTGGTAAAGGGAGCTAACAAATAGCATAAAATTATGCTAATCGAGGTTAGCCCCGTACACATTGATTACATAAATCAATAGTTAGCAAATTAATTGAAAATGTACATCTCATATATCTTCTTTTTTAAATAACACATATACATAATTTATAATCAATAAAAGTAGTAATAACAGTACAACAACAACAACAACAATAATAACGACAATAATAACGAATATCAAGTGAGCTTAAAATAAATAAAATGAATGATAATGATCTTCATGAACATTCTAAAATTGATTTTCAAGTTGGTATTCTCCAATTAAGTATTCTTGTAATGCCCGTTCAAAACTTCTGCGACGGTTATATTCCTTAATTCTTTTGGCAAATTATTCCATATAACAGGTCCTGAATATGAAATCGATTGTTTACCCAGATTCGTATTACTGATTGAAAAATTCAAATTAGATTTCTCTATGTTTATTGTATGATAAGGGTGATCTCGTACTGAAAAATAATCAGATAAAGTATGAGGCAGACGGTTATACATTATATCATGCATAAAAATACCAATCACATAGCGATAAGGCGCGTTCGGTCTATTTTAATAATCTTCATAAAAATTTCCGTGACTTAAAAACGAAAGACCCCAAACAGTATTGGAATATTCTTAACGTGAAGAAAAAGGGGGAAAATTATTGTCCTGTCGATATTGATGAATTTAGAACTCATTTCCAGAAATTAAATGATACCAATAGATTACTTTCACAAAGATGCAATTTGTTAGGAAACCATAACAATGATTATTTGTTACATTTTGGGGGAATTCGATCAACCTATTTGTGAAGAAGAAGTTATTAATCAAATTACCAAATTGAAATGCAACAAAGCGTCTGGAGTCGATCTGATATTAAATGAGTGTTTGAAATGTAGTCCTAGGCAATTGATCAGTTTACTCACCAATTAGCTGTTTAATTTAATATTTGATTCAGGTATTATTCCAGCAGATTGGACCCTTGTGCTTATATGTCCAATATACAAGAAAAAGGGGTCACCGAAAGATCCTAATAATTATAGAGGAATTACCTTGCTCAGCTGTGTTGGTAAAATTATTTACATCGATAGTTAATGAAAGATAACTACTTTTTAGATAATAATAATATAATTGGAGAGGAACAAGCAGGATATAGAGAAAATTATACGACCAGTGACCATGTATTTGTTTTACACTCTCTTTTAGATTTATACCTATCTCAAAAGAAAAGAGTTATTGTGCATTCATTGATTATAAGAAGGCCTTTGATTCTATAGATAGGACTTCATTGTGGTTTAAGCTTTCACAAAGTGGAATTAGTGGGAAACTCTTCAATATAATTAAGAGCATGTACGCAAATTTAAAATCTCGAGTTATTAAACATTCAGAGAAATCGGAATATTTTGATTGTAAAATTGGTGTAAGGCAGGGCGAAAACCTATCTCCATTACTTTTCTCGTTATACATTAATGATTTTGTATCTTTCGTGAGAGAAAAATATAATGGTGTTGATTTATTACCTACTAAAATTGACAATTCATTCGGAAGGTGTTGATATATATTTGAAACTTTTCTTACTATTGTATGCAGATGATACCATTCTACTTGCGAAAAACGAGAATGAATTGCAAGCAGCTCTCGATGCTGTTAGCGTTTCTTGTAACTTGTGGTCACTACAGGTTAACATTAGTAAAACAAAAGTAGTTATTTTTTCGAGAGGAAAAGTTCAAAAATATGCGAAGTTTAAGTTTAATAATGACATAGTAGAAGTTGTAGAGGAATATACGTACTTGGGTGTGATATTTTCTTACAATAATAAGTTTAAGAGAGCTATTAATAAACAATATAATCAAGCAAAAAGAGCAATGTACAGTTTGATTATAAAATCAAGGCAACTGAGTTTGCCGTTGGATATTCAAGTTGAACTTTTCGACCGTCTTGTCGTGCCAATTCTTCTGTACGGAAGTGAAATTTGGGGACATGGAAATATTTCTCAGATAGAACTGTTGGAAACCCAGTTCTGTAAACAGGTTTTACGACTACGGAAGAACACACACAATGGCATGGCTGTTGGAGAACTTGGAAGGATGGCATTGTCTTTAAATATTAAGGAACGAATGCTAAAGTTTTGGTTCCGAACTGTTAATGGTAAAGAGGCTAAATTAGCAAATTAGCAATTAGCAAATTTGTAATATTTTGAAACTTTTACATGACAAAGCTATTTATTCTTCCCCATGGTTATTATATATTGAACGTAGCCTCCACGAGATTGGTACGTCTTATATATTTTATGACAACAGAAATGTTCCTTATTCATGGTTTAGTTCAGCGATTAGATTGAGATTAAGAGACATTTATTCTCAAAATTGGAGAAGTAATATCCATGAAAGTACGTATTGCACTAATTATAGAATTTTTAAGAACAATGTTGGTCTTGAAAACTACCTTATCAAATTACCTTTCTCAAATAGAGTTCATTTGTCGAAATTTCGTTGCTCGAATCATAAACTTCCTGTTGAAACTGGTAGATATGTTAATATTGCAAGAAAGGACAGAATTTGTACATTGGGCAGGCAAAATAAAATTGGGGATGAATTTCATTACATTTTTGAATGCCTGGCAACAGATGCTATGAGAAAGAGATTTGTAAAACCGGGCTTCCGAAACAGACCAAGTTAATTGAAAATGGAGCAACTGTTTAATTCTAAAGATATGAAGGTTTTAACTAATCTAGCGAAATTCTGTCTGGGGATAATGTCCCTCCATGCTTAAATATTGTACAATATATAATATTCAAATATGTTTATACAATGTATATACTGATAGGTGCACCTACATATTTTGGGTTGTTTTGTTGTAGTTTAGCTTTGTTTCATTGCTTTTTACACTTTTATTTATTTAATTTAATTAATTTAATTAATTTTATACATGTACATTGTTTGTTATAGCCAGGCAATATTCTAGTTTCCATTACGCCCACGTTACAGAATAAGTGTCTGTGCAAATCAGTGCATAATATTGCACGCTTGTTGTAGTTGTGTTTTGTTTTTGTTTTTATTTTACGCAGACATACTGTAAATATTGTATATATTTGTATATAGTTGTTCATGTGTATACAAACTGATTGTGAATTATTGTTTCTCCAATACCCTGGAAGGGGTGACATGGGAAATAAAATTATTGTCATTGTCATTGACAAGCTGATCTGTCAAAGCATATTACAGTGAACAAAATACGGGTTAAGGTTTTGATTTACAAAACGCTCATCATTTCATCCAATATTTTTAAAATGGGCATGAATCTTTAAGTCAATTTTACAAGTGACTTTCATGCAAGTTTTTTTAAAGTGATATATTACCTTTAACATTCCAGAAATTATTTTAGACAACTACCAGAAAAAAAGGGTGATTTTAGCATTTTCAAGACTTTTGTCCCATTTCTCCCCGACTGTCCCACTTCAGTCCTATTACTGTCCAAGCTCACTTCCATGGTGTGCCACTTCACCCCGTTCAAGTAGGCCTACCTGATTTTTAATGATTATTTGCATAAAAACTAAAAATATAGGAATTGTGTCAAATACCTTGTTTTGTAGCATACAATTAATTACCATGTCTAAATTGAGAGGCTGCAATTAATTGATATTTTAGAAGTTACAAAGCAAAGATTACCAAATTATGATTCTTGTCCCACTTAACCCTATATTGTACCTTTATCATATCTGCCTTTTAAGTCTGTTAAATTGTTTACTTATACTTATTCACATTTTTGCCATAATTTGCATAGTATTATTATGCAATACCATGTACCATGCAGGAATAAATAGATGAATAAATAAATAAAAATATTTTACTCGTCAATGGGATAGTTACATTTGGGATCAATCTGCCAAACTTGATTTTACTTTAAGGAATGTCCCTTATAATTCTTCTTCATAGTTTTTTAAAAATATTCTTAGAGAACTGGTCAAACATCTTTGGTGTGATCCCGCTTATGATAATAATCTTCTCATGATCCCTGGAAAAAAATATGCATGGAGGGAGATGGAGGGGACGGAAATTTTATATCTCCCTGATTGCTAGAATCATGAAATATCTGACGGGTTGGAGGTTTGTCAAATTCATCTGACCTATGGGTTCTATGCTTAATATGAGATGGGCTTCGATTACAATATCTAGTACAATCATCTCTGAAAGAATCATGTCGGGATGGAGTATTGTAATATCTATCCGACTGATAGGATCTAGGCTTACGAGGGGATGGGCTTAGACTACGATATCTAGAACGATCATCCCTAAATGAATGTAAATGTGAGGTCGTATGTGACCTAGGAGATGGACTTCGAGCCTGATATAGATCTATAACTATCACCACTGGAAGAATGTGTTTTACGGTTTCTATGTGATCTTGGGGACAGGGATCGTGCCGGATATCTACAATGGGTATCCCCAGAAGAATGTGTAGGTTGGGTGAGTAACCTAGGGGATGGAATTTGTTCACGATACCTGGAACGATTATCCCTGGAATAATGTGAATTACTACTATGGTCCCGTGATTCTCTGAGGATCGCAATCGACCTCCGGGTGCGTCTGTGGTCGTCGCGGTGCAGCTCTATTAGGTTCGTAATCAATCTCTGTGAATCCCGAGATTGACCAGAGGGCAGCAGGAACACACAATTTACGATCGGCCTCCAGGTGTGCTGGTGGACATCGTTCTGCAACCTCATCAGCACTACTTTTCCAGATCTTCCAGACAGCTGTGTAAAAGCACAAGTAGTCCAGAAGTTCTGTCAGGTTTGTTTTGATGAAGAGGCTGACCAATATGCATTAAATGAGCAACCCCAAAACTTTATAGATGCATTTAATTCTGTTAGGTTTTACCAGAGCACTCATCTTCAGCAATCCTCTAGTATACTTGAAAATAGGATTTCAGATTTAGGGGAAAGAGTCCCCCTTGTAAAAGAAAAGGTGTAAACTGTGGATAGATTTGTCAAAAGTTCTGTAGATTCCATTCAATCACAAATTCGATATTTACAGTCAGTAGTTATGGGACATGTAGACTCTATCCAAAGACAGAATGAGCCACGTATTACTCAAGCCTCGCCAGCTAGGACAGATCTGAAGTCCACTTGCAGATCTGCTAGTATGCTAGTAGGGATAAATGTTTTATAGTTGTGGTCAACCTGGGCATTTCATAAATATTGCCCAGTATTTCTTTTCCCGGTAGTGTTGCAAGAAACTTGCCTGAGATCAGAAAAGTTCATCTCTGATCCCAGGAAATGAGAGTCAAACTGCAAACATTTCTTGTAGTACATGTAAGATTGTAGATGTAAGCATTTCTCATATAATTTCAGAGGACAGTCGAACCTCTGCTGAGGACATCAAGCACAGGCAAAGTGATGCATTTCCAGTTCTAGGGGAAAAGATCGCTCCTCATATGCCCATTCCTGATATCCTCAGTTGTGACCCTCCAGGGAGGGAACATAGCCATTCGATCAGGTTGGTTGACCTCCGACCTCTAATAGTATATGTCCTTGGCTTCTCCCTCCATGGCCCCCACCGCAGGATAATTAATTTCATCTCCTTCTTGACAGCTTAGTTAGGGTAATCAGGCCTCTTGATGGGATAGTTACATTTGGGATCAATCTGCCAAAATTGATTTTACTTTAAGGAATGTCCCTTATAATTCTTCTTCATAGTTTTTAAAAATATTCTTAGAGAACTGGTCAAACATCTTTGGTGTGATCCCGCTTATGATAATAATCTTCTCATGATCCCTGGAAAAAATATGCATGGAGTATTGTAATATCTATCCGACTGATAGGATCTAGGCTTACGAGGGGATGGGCTTAGACTACGATATCTAGAACGATCATCCCTAAATGAATGTAAATGTGAAGTCATATGTGACCTGGAGATGGACTTCGAGCCTGATATCTATAGCTATCACCACTGGAAGAATGTGATTTACGGTTTCTATGTGATCTTGGGGACAGGGATCGTGCCGGATATCTACAATGGTCATCCCTAGAAGAATTTGTAGGTTGGGTGAGTAACCTAGGGGATGGAATTTGTTCACGATACCTGGAACGATTATCCCTGGAATAATGTGAATTACTACTATGGTCCGGTGATTCTCTGAGGATCGCAATCGACCTCCAGGTGCGTCTGTGGTCGTCGCGGTGCAGCTCTATTAGGTTCGTAATAAATCTCTGTGAATCCCGAGATTGACCACAGGGCAGCAGGAACACAAAATTTACGATCGGCCTCCAGGTGTGCTGGTGGACATCGTTCTGCAACCTCGTCAGCACTGCGATAGACCTCGGTTGGTGCCGGGATCCGGCGCTGTGCTGCAGGCGCAAAAATCTTGTGATCGACCTCCTGGGCTCCAGGGGATCGCTGCACTGCACGAGATAGAGGATGCACGTTTCTATCATAAGGTTTTACCCACAATTTGACATCCCATGGAGTAAAATCATAGCAATCTACTAATTCCTCAGGGCATCCAACATAAATCAATGCATCTTGTAGTATTTTGGGAGTCAAGATTATTACAGCATCGCGAATACAAAGTATATACTCTGTTAAGAAGTCATTAACACAACGACTTGACAATTCCTCCTCTGTACGATAGTTAAATGAAATCCTTCCCATTAATAAAGCTTCTACTACATTGTCTCAATCAATTTACTTAAAGATATTTAATGCATAAGTGAGAGCATTCATGAAATTATAAATCATACAAAACCAAATGTCTATTTTAACAATCAAATTTCTCATCAGTTTTCAGATTATCTGAATTTCAAAAAGATCTGCTAACTTACTCTCTAAATTTGAAAGTCTTATATTTACATCTTAAAGACTTACTTTTAAATCTAACAGAGACTGATATTAGTGACGAAACCTTTGGGATTTAAAATAAGTCTTTATTAAGACTTAAAATTTTAAAACCACAAAAGACTTAAAACATAAGTCTTTTAGATTTAAAATTTAAATTATTTCAGTTTTACCTTTAAATCTTTTTAAAGTTTATTAACAGATAAATCTTTTGGAGATTTAAATTTTCAGAGGAAGTGGGACTGGAGAAAAACAACAACATAGACTCAAAATGTGCAATTTATTCCGGCAAACATTAATTTATTTGAGTGCAGCTCCATAACAAACACATTAAATGACATTCAAACATAATATCATAGTTGTCTTATTTAGGTGTATGGTTGATCCCAACGAAAAGCGTATGCACGGCAATGTCGATCCGACTTATCTGAAAAACAGTAATCATCTGGCTCTCACTTTTGTGTTGCAGTTATGTGCAAGATTCACACAACCGCAAAAAGAAAGATGTCGTCGATCGCGCGCTTTGCTTGAATGTTCGATCACGTGTCGCATCATCGTAAATTTGATTGGCTTAAAGCTTAAATCTCCTTAAAAGATTTAAACAGGAGATTTTGTTCGCGGTCTCGAGAGAAAAATTTAATCAAAGAACGTGGAAAATAAGTCTTAAAGACTTGGATTATTGTAAGTCTCAATTAAGATTTAAATTTTAAGTCTTTCAAATTTAGAGAGTACTAGATCATTTAAGTTTCCATTAAGACCACTGGCTAATTTTCAGATTATCCTGTTTCTGAAGCAAGAGATCTGGTTACGTTATGGTAAAGGTAAGTATTTTACTTTGGAAACTATGTTTACAAATTTAGAATAATATACTCAGTTCCAAACAAGAGTATAACTGTTCCAAAATGAAACTAGAATATTATTTATTTATTTATTTATTTATTTATTTATTCCTGCATGTTTCATACATACAAACTTTGAAAATAGAATCACACAGAGGTCTGGCAATATAAGCTGGACGCTTGAAGTGTTGCCATACCTCAGATCTTACATATTTCATACATTCTTAAAAGTAAACATAGATTAATATATTAAATATTTAAAAAAAAATATTAAAATATTAGTAATATTAGTAATTGATTCAATGCCTAAATTGTTTCTTAGTTTAGAGAAGCAATATAACTTAATATGATCTTCAATATTGTGAAACAAGATCATTCAATCAATATTTTAGATTAAATATAAAACATTAATTATTTCATACTTTTTACTGTTTGAACAAATGAACACGCAAATATCCTCGTTTACTTAGTTCAATATTTAAATATTCCTTTGATTTTGTTACACTATACGCATCAGCGTTTATATTAATTAACTATGGAACATTAATATTAATCTGAATGTTCAAGTGGGTTCAGAGGAAAATATTTATAAGTTCCAGAAATTACCCTTCAAAGCATTTATCAAGCAGTTCGGTTATTTCAGATTATCCAAATAAAAGACAATAACTAATTACCTAAATAATAGTAAAAGTATCAATCAGTTCTACTCAGAATCAATTAATCTTTTGTTAAACTTGTCAAACAGAATTAATATGCAAAAATTTATGTATCCTTACACCCGATTTTTTCTTTTTTTACGCCAAGCCAAAGAAATAATCTCTAGGGTAAAAATACACAAGAATATTTTCCTGGCGCAGAATAATCAAGCTTAATAAATATTTACAAATTTAGCAATTTGTCCAGCACAAAATTAAACTCAAAAGCCAACTGGATTTATATGTATTAGCTTATTTAGAAACTGAGTTCTGAGGCCAAAAAAAAATCCAGTCAGAATTTAACAAATGATATTGGATTGCCTCAAGTTGAATCAAATTGTAAACAACTTCAATCCAAAATTGAAATCAAATCAAGCACACGAAATTGAAAAAAATTATCGCGCTTCGCAAAATTACAGATTTTCGTGATACCCACACAGACAGAATTACACTGTTGGTTGGGGTAGCACCGTTCACTCAGAGAAAAGCGCTGAGGAAAGAGAAAAGAGAAAAGAGCTGAGGAACGAGAAAATCTACAATAAATACCGCAATATTCTCGATTGTGGGACTTCCACAAAAATAAAATCAATCAATTTCCTGTAAACTTTTATCTAATGCAAAGATAAAACACAAAGTTCAAATCTGAGCGCTAGCCACCACCACTGCGAGGATGCGGAGTGCCCCGTCAGTATTGGTATCAAGGACCAGCCAGACTCGGAGGGGTGCTGATGACCGCAGCGCTGGTATAAAATGCGCACCGCTGTATGAATACAAGTTTTCAGCTCGAAACAATTAAATAAAATCACACTACAGCGATTTAAAAACAAATTATCAAAAATTCCTTCTTGGGACTTGCAAGCGTGGAAACAATATAATTATTCAGCAACTTGCAAAGTCAAAAACACGATACGCACGCGCTCAATGCGAACTCGATGCACAACAATAATCCAACACCTGCTGGATTTTATTGCGCAACGGCCCAGCAAGCACGAAGTAAACGAATCAACATATTATCAATCCAATAGTATGACTCGCGCCAAAATTGAATTTTATATCGTACCAAGATATCAGCGCAAATATTCACAATAAAACATAAAAAACGTTTATATCAGATTAGTATTGATTCAATAAAGAATCAAAACCAACAGTTTAATCCGAAAAAAGTATCGAATTAAACACCGTAGCAAATTCAGTACATCAAATCAGTCACGGTATTGCTCAGAATCACCAAATCTGAGTTTAGCTACGATCAATCAGACAAGAAAGATCAGGAATGGCAGAATAATAAATGACCTATACCATTGTCTCTGAAATATACGTTTTCTCAGTCAACCAGCCCAAATCTTAGATCACTCGATAATATCAATAATTAATCCCACAAGTCAGTGAGACAATTACATAAATGACCGAATAATAAAACGACTTACCAGTGTCTATGAAAAATAAGTATTTTCATACAACCAGCCCAAATTATCAATTATTCCGCAATATCGAGAGTAAATGTCACAAAGAACAATCACATTTACAATTTTACTACAACTCACAAAGTACGTCGCAATGTGTAACAATCACAAATAAGAACTCAATTGAAACTCAAAAAATTGACAAAATTAATGAGTTATTCTTATTATGCCCAGTTTAGTCTGGTCAAAACAATACAAGGGCGTGTCACGGTGACAGCGCCACGAGGAAAGTAATGCAATACGAAACTGGACGGCTTTCACCAAATTACAAATATGAATGCAAAAATAAATTCTCAACGCACAAGTTACACCGTAAAGTTGGAAATAACAAATATTAATATTAGAAATGCAATGCGGCTTGCGCAAGTTAGAACGGTAATGAAAACAATACACACACACTTTCAGAAACAAATTCGTGGGCGGGCAAACCTTCCTCCCGCCGACAAATTCCAAAAAATATCGACGAAGTGAACTTCTTGCAAAAGTGAAAAGTTTTAAAATACACAAATATGAACAAAATTACCTGAAGTTAAACACACTCCCCACGCGATTCTTTTTGCACGCAGGGCCAAATAAAGTAAAACTACCCCCACGCGATTCTTTTTGCACGCAGCGCCAAATAAAGTAAAACTACTTCCCGCGCAATTCTTTTTGCACGCAGCGCCAAATAAAGTAAAACTACTTGTGTGATGGACGACGAGTGGTACCAAACAGTTTCATTGGGGCTTGATGGCGTAGAGCATCAAACTCATCAATGATTCCTTGTCGCAGAGTTGCAATGTCACGTGGATGGGTAGTGAACACTTTGCTCTTGAGATAACCCCAAAGAAAAAAGTCACAACAAGTCAGATCCGAAGATCGCGGTGGCCACTCCACATCATGATACAAGAATCATTGATGAGTTTGATGCTCTACGCCACCAAGCCCCAACGATTCGCAGGGCTGTGCGTGAGATGGAGAAACGAGCTAATCTCTGTGTGGAAAGGAATGGGGGCCATGTTGAGGGGCATGGGATGTAATGTTAAAAAGAGATATCCTACAGAAGACAATGGTAACTTGCGATTATTAATTTCATTATTCCACTTTGTTAATTAAGTTAATTTCTAATAAGGTGCCATGATTGTTGCAGTGTCTAAAACTTGGTCCCAGGTCTACTTTGTCCCATTGTCCAAAAAGTATGATTATTCAGCCATCCATGACCGTGTATGAATAAATAAGATATCATCGGAAAGAGGAGATATGTGGCTTTAATTACTACTCACTTTGGTGTTGAGCTAACACAATCTTCACAAATTTGAAATTAAATCTTGTTGCGTTTTCTTTTTCGATACGCACTGTATTATAAAAAAAACAACTGGGGACAATTTGGGGGACATTGAATAGGTATGAGTCTTCAAGAAGACGGGGAAAAGTCCTACAAATGACATGGGGGAGATTCAAAGATGGTAGACATTGAAGTATAACAGTATAACATGTATGGAGTACGAGGCTATATTAAGATAACCTCGTATGTTGTATGAGTGGGAGAGAGAAAGAAAGAATAAGTCTGAGACAGAGTTGAATATACACATCGGTCGCGCATTTATGTACATCCATCTCTGTCAAAAGCCTCCGTACTTTACTGAACCCACCCACTGAAGATAAGCTTGTACTCCATAATAGTTTACACGGGTGAATAGGCTTCAATAGCTTTTGTGCGTAACAGCGGGCTTTTTCCAGTCTAGATCATTCATACATGAATTAATTATTTAAAATTTCACTTTCAACTGTTAAGCCCCAAATTTGTGGCACAGTAAGAGTTGAAAAGTCCCTGAATCAGGTAACCTAGCAAATTTAAGAAATTTAAATCTTGCTTAGAGCAACTTTGATGTCTGTTTTTGACTGCTGCAACAGTGAATGTTGGACACAGTCCCCCATAGGCAATGGCCTATGAGTGAATGAACCCAATGTTTCTAGAAAAGTATCTCCAATAACCTCGCATGAAAAAGTATACATTTTGAAGACCTGCCCTTCAGACATGTATTGTAGTTGGTGTAGACTATTCTTCCTTTGAAATATACGATTCTATTATTAATAAATAAGAGCTAGGTCCATTTGCTTCTTGAATTACCTCTGTAAGATATAGATGGACATCCAATCAAGCAATGAACAGAGTCTGCAGTAGGAAGAACAAAGCAATAATGGTGAATTATTAGATCCAGTTCTGATCATAGTCCTCTATCTCCCCCAAGTCTTTCATGCGAAGAAAGGCCATGAAGCGTGTCAAAGATAACAGGAACAAAAGCAAGTAACGAGTGTCCAAAGAACAGCTAACACGGGTAAAACTGGTAGGAACGTAGAAGAACTTCAAACGCGGTGAAAAAGAACTCCAAAATATAGAACACCAGAGAAATGTAATCCTTAAGCTAAAGCTACATGTCATAGTCCGCATGCCATGCAGGCTTGCTGGTCCGAAGGAGAGAGCGTCTGGGTGACGAAGCAAAGGAGGGTGCTGGATCCACTGCATCAGTCGTGGGATCCGGTGCCTGCGGAGGATGATGCAGCGAGTCAGCGGAAGCCGAAGGGGATGTATGAGCCAGAGGAGATGACTGTACACTGGTGAGAGGGTAATGTACGTCGGGTCCATCAGAGGCATTGGTGACGGAGGGTCATATACGACACGTCGGGAGTGCTGCCGAGCAGGGGCATGACGAGGCCGACAGCGGCACAGCAGAGACCGCAGGGGGGGGGGGGGGGGGCACAGAGTAAAGAAAGGGGCAGATCGACGTGAAGCGTGAACATCATCCTCCATTGTCTTCGGTGGTAAGGGCTGATGGACAGGGACGTACTCCCTCAGAAATTTCCTATTTCGCAGTGTGACCCGTCCGGAGCCGTCTACGCGAACCATATACTGGTCAAACTGCAATCTGGTTACACTGCGAGCAGCAATCACAGGGGTGATACCAGGCCAGAAGATCGATGCCTCAGCACGAACGGTCATGGAGGTGACCCCTTGGTGGGCAGCATGCAGGTGACATATCACTTCCTCCCGGAGGGATGGTGGTATGACCAGACGGTCCTTGTAGAGGGTGACCCCATGAACTGAAGATAGTTCACCACGGAACTGAAAATATTCACGCAGTGATACTCAGGCATGTCAGACTCAATGATGCCAAAGAGAGTCTGCATGTGTTCGCCACTAGTGGTGGCCGTAAGAAACCTGTCCCATGTGACTGACTTGAGATGTAATGAGTCCAGAGCGCACACAGCAGTGGAAAGCATGCAGACTTCGACAGTATCCATGTATGGGTCCATGGTCCGCAGGCCCCCCATGAGGGTCAGGGAATGTAGGAATGATACAGGTTCTGCGTACATTCTTGCGATATCATCAGGGAGGTCTAACTTCTCTGGCTCACCAGTCGGGTGACGTGAGAGGCAGTCCGTGGCACGATGGCGGATACCGGGGATGTGGACCATGCGGAATCTGTAACGGAGTGACTTCTCTTTCAAGTTCCGCAAGCGGGGATTGGGGATGTCCTCCAAACCCCTATCTTGAGTAACGGCTTGTGGTCAACAGCGATGATGACATCCTCACATCCCAACACAAAGTATCGTGCCTTCTCAAGAGCATCCACTACGGCAAGGGCCTCGCCTTCCACAGGTACATACCGTGATTCAGCCGCGTGGGTGAACCTACCGCCGACAAGCGTAATCTTCCAACCTGCGACACAGCAGAAGGGGATCGTGCCTTCGCAGTCACAATATTTCTCCAGAAGCCAGAAGCCGATGCCATTCTTAGACCAGTCTGTGGCGAGACAAGTAGGTATGCTTGGGTCAAAGATCCTCACGCCATCTTCAATCTCACTAGTGATGACAGCCTTGGACTCCTCAAAGGCAGACTGCATGGAGGGCGGGAGTCCAGACAAATGAGGTACTAGGCTTGAGGAGCTGACGAAATGGTAGCATCTGCTTTGTCATGCTGGATGCATACGACACCTGGTTGACAAGCCCGAACCATGACCGTACATCAGTAATGTTAGTGGGCGTTGGAAAGTCAAGGATTGCCTGCAGGTACTTCTGGCATGGCCGTACACAGTCAGTGGTGATCTCGAAGCCTGCGAAGTTGACGACATCGGCACCGAAGGTGAACTTGTTGGGATTGAGGACAATCCCGTTGCTTCCGCAGATATCCAGCCACTCAACAGCCTGGAATAAGCTGTCAGTAATTGTGTCCGCCCAAAGTAGGACATCATCCACACATTTTGTCTTGTTTGGGATCTCATCATAGCACCTTGTATAGCCATCGCCAGAGGCAATGTATCCCTGAGGTGCGGCCTTATATAGGGCGTGATGAACGTTGTGAGATGGCGATCCTCCTGGCAGATGGGGGCACTGTGATATCCATTCCATGCATCACAGTTTTCTTTTTGCCTTGTGGCACCGACCTGGCTTGAAGAAAAGGGGACTGGGTGGCCGACGGGCACGGGTTCAAGCAGACCCAGCTGAACATCGTGATCCAATCCAGCCTTGACCGCATCTCGCCAGTGTAGTGGCACAGGCACGGGTGTGTGACATGCAATAGGTTCTGCTCCTGGGTCGACCATTAGGTGCATCGGGGGCCGTCCATGAGAGGCAGGGGTTGGTGTTCACAGGTGTTGAATATGGCGACCTTGTAAATGAACGATCACGTGACTTTTGACCTGGGCAATTTCTGCATGTTTTTGCTGCATTCCAGTGGAAAGTAATCTAACTTGCGCATTTACTTGAAAACAGCAATGACGGTGACTCCGTTCATAAATAAGAACTAGGTCCACTTGCTTCTTGAATTACCTCTGTGACTTAGATGGGCATACAATCAAGCAACAGAGTCTGTAGTAGGAAGAACAAAGCAATAATGGTGAATTATCAGATCCAGTTCTGATCATAGTCCTCTAATTAAGACTAGATAAAATAGATGAAAACTTGCCTTTTTCAGAGAAATTTCCTTCTCTTCCTATGCTTGAGCGCTGAGTTGTCCGATAATCGATATGCTGGGTCGGCAAGTAAGGTTCAAAGGTCGCGAGACTGAGACAAAGCCGAGACAAAGACCCTATGCGGTTACAACACGTTAACTAATAGAGTGCTTCTGTAGTACGCTTGGCATGCGCGGATTATCATGTGAAGAAATAAGGCTCGAACGTTGCAAGCGCACATAGCTTGCGCAAGCCCGAAGTTCACCACGTAAAAGCATGGATTACCAGAGATGGGCCACAGATTGTAAGTTTATGAGCCCTCACACAGTAAAACTCATGCTTACCCATCAAATATACTACGGATGTATCATAGGGTTAAAATTCCCTCCACAATTGGTTCTCTCGCTACTACTAATGTTGTGGCTTACTGGAGCTGGATTAAAAAGTCTCTGTAATAGAAGCTCTCTGTCTTCGCCGTGGCACCAGAGTAGGGAGAGATCGATGGGAATAACTCGTCACAACCATCGTCACAACTCTTCGCAAGGCAAACTCTGCATATCAGGAAAATTCTTGCGTCGCACGCACGTGTCTGCACGTTTTTTCCAAGCACGTAAGGAGCACGCAGGACACGCAAGGAGGCGGTTGGACATGCCCAACAATCTCTGCATGTGGCTACGTGTTCTGATGAACGCACGTGACACGCGCAGCCATCGTACTTCCTGCATGTGCTTCTTGCGACCATCGCACGGGCTCCTTGCGGATGTCTCACAAAGCCCATGGCTCCATACGGAGCCGTGACATGTCGCGCGTTGCTTGTACGTCGGTTGCTCGTACCTGTACGGGGCTGTACGTTCGCCTCAAGAGCTCTTGCAGGTAAGAGAGAGTATGTTAATGAGGAGGGTGCAAGACGTCCAAGAGGAGGTGCAGAGATCGAGGTGCACGACTGGTTGTGACCATGAAAAAATAAGGACGTATGAATCGCAAGAGTTGGCCCACAGCCGATCGCACCTGCGGACACGTACGTGCAAAAACACGCACGATAAGTTGTGACCATAGCATTATGTCTACATGTATTTTAGAATGTAATTATTTGCTTTTTTCAGAGGGCGTCCACAGTACGCACATTGTGCCAATACATGTGTGTCCTTGGCTCTTTTGGTGTTTATGAAAATGTGAAAATATTAATCATCACTGATTTTAGGTATTTTCAACTCTTTCCACAACTTGGATTCATTTGAACCTTTTACATGCATGTTATGAAGTATATTTTTATGATACTAGAACACTTGAAATATAGGTTTTTGCGGTCAATTTCGTAAGTTTATCAGTCACATTCATACTACGTGCATTCAATTTAGAAGAATTTGGCCGTGTACAAGCACTTAAGCATTCAAATTAATATTTCATGCATTCGTATTAGTACTATTATAAATCCAATTTAGGCTAATTTTCATTCGAATTCGCAAAAAATGCATCAAGTTTGTAAAACGGTCATTCAGTTTAGAACGGGAGGTGATGCGATTGCGCAATACCGTTATTCCAGCATTCAAATTCATTTTAGAGCATCCTTTTTCGCACATTGAGCATTCGAATATGTAATTTACGTCGAACACGTTTTATTTGGTTGTTATTCTTTATTAATTTTGATATATTGGTTTCGAATTGCATATGAGCTTTTATGTATTCTTATTCATATAAGCTTCTTTTAATGAATTCATGTTTATCTCCTCTACATATATTTTAGCATTTTTTTAATAACATTATTGACTTACTTTTCTCTAATTTATGGTCTAACAAGTTTACACAATAATTATTGTTCATACTTTCAAGTGAAGATGTATTTCATAATGTTATATTGTTAAATGTATGTAAGTGGGTGTAATAACTAATAAGGTTATTTAGGAAAATTATTTCTTTCATAAAAGTATCTGTGTTTTTCATTGGGGAGGGTTGGGGTAGTGAGTTTAAGTCCATGATTATGAAAGCTATAAGGCCTATGGAATGGAACTGAGTAGTGAATAGGAAGCCTA
This sequence comes from Heliocidaris erythrogramma, assembly GCA_025617745.1. NCBI lineage: Eukaryota > Metazoa > Echinodermata > Echinoidea > Camarodonta > Echinometridae > Heliocidaris > Heliocidaris erythrogramma. The sequence goes on from CM046863.1 coordinate 37,331,606, forward strand.
ACCACGCATTACAAAACAAGTAAATTAATTAAAAGTCCAAATACCTTTAACATGCTAAATTGAATGGGTTTATTATGAATTAAAATGCCCACGTGCGAATTTGAATGCTGGCAGAGACGCTTTCCGGCATGCTGGCGAATTTGAATGCTTCCAACCGACTTTTTATTTTGAATGAGAAAAGTGTTAAATTGTTTGATCTAAGTGCGAATTTGAATGACCGAAATACCAAGTTGAATGATGAGTTTTACGGTGCAGATTTTTTTCGCTAATTTGAATGACTCTTATATCAAATTGAATGAAAAAAGTCCGAAATTGACCTCAAAAACCTATATTATATGTCGCAATTAGTGCGAGGTTCATGCCCTTTATTCAAGAAATGACTATACTATGAACCCGACATTCATTACTATGCACCCTCCTTCCTGTCACCCTCAGTCAAGACTTCCTCACTCGATGACCTACACGGCACAACCCCCCCCCCCCCACACACACACACGCCCACACACACCGCTTTACATGGCTTTACTTCCGAGGACAACTATTGTTCCTCTATTGTTCCTCCGTCCTCGGACAGTCGACGGAATAAGGCACAAATTCACTGTTCGACGTTCGAGGACTATTGTCCGGCTTCCGAGGACCATTGTTCTCATGATTTTTTTTTGTTCTCTGTCCGAAAATGTCCTCGGACATAGGGCTAAACATGCCCACACACACACACACACACACCCTCTTACTCACGCAGGTATACTTGTGTGTCTTTCCCTTTGTTCTCTCTATTGTTCAAATAGCCACACAAGCAGCAAAAAAAAAGCCACACAAGCCTGACCGAATAAAGGAATCTATTGTGTTTGACTGTCCATTTAGTCACACAAGTATACCTCTGTTGGTACACCCTTACACACATTGATTCGTGGGGAACTTTATTGTTTTCTCCTATTGTATTTTGTACCCCGCAAGCACTTCTATTGTATTTTGTACCCCACAAGCATGACGGAATAAAGGCCATCATTGTGCTCTATTGTTCTCTGTACCCCACAACTGAATCTATGTAAGCCCACGCACACTCACGTACACACACACACGCACGCTCACCCACTATCACCCTTACTCCACCCTGGGCAACTGTCACCAAACCTTTTCGGGTGCAACACATTCAAGATTCAAGATTCAAGAGCATGTGCTTCTCCTATAGTTTGAGAAAAAAAAAATAATAAAATGCATGTCGTAATCTCCAAGTGAAGTAAATTAGAAATGGTTACTTTACAATATGATAGATAAACAAATAGATGATAATATAGGTTTTTGCGGTAAATTTCGGACTTTTTTCATTCAATTTGATATAAGAGTCATTCAAATTAGCGGGAAAAAAATCTGCACCGTAAAATTCATCATTCAACTTGGCATTTCGGTCATTGAAATCCGTACTTAGATCAAACAATTTAACACTTTTCTCATTCACAATAAAAAGTCGGTTGGGAGCATTCAAATTCGCCACCATGCCAGAAAGCGTCTCTGCCAGCATTCAAATTCGCACGTGGGCATTCGAATTCGTAATATGCATGTTTAGCATGTTTAAGGTATTTGGACTTAAACTCAATACCCCAAACCTCCCCAATGAAAAACACAGATACTTTTATGAAAGAAATAATTTTCCTAAATAAACTTATTAGTTATTACACCCACTTACATACATTTAACAATATAACATTATGAAATACATCTTCACTTCAAAGTATGAACAATAATTATTGTGTAAACTTGTTAGACCATAAATTAGAAAAAAGTAAGTCAATAATGTTATAAAAAATTTCTAAAATATATGTAGATGAGATAAACATGAATTCATTAAAAGAAGCTTTTATGAATAAAAAAAACATAAAAGCTCATATGCAATTCGAAACCAATATATCAAAATTAATAAAGAATAACAAAATAAAATGTGTCCGACGTAAATTACGAATTCGAATGCTCAATGTGCGAAAAGGAATGCTCTGAAATGAATTTGAATGCTGGAATAAAAGTATTGCGCAATCGCACCACCTCCCGTTCTAAACTGAATGACCGTTTTTCGAACTTGATGCATTTTTTGCGAAATTAGTCTAAATTTGATTGATAAAGGTACTAATACGAATGCATGAAATATTAATTTGAATGCTTAAATGCTTGTACACGGCCAAATTCTGCTAAATTGAATGCACGTAGTATGAATTTGACTGATGAACTTACGAAATTGACCGCAAAAACCTATAATAGATGAACAGACGAATAAATAAGCGTGAATCACATATAACTTTTAATGAGCCAATCCTTTAATCACGATTATTTAACTTTTTATTGTTCATGTTGATACAATTATGTTCCACGATGATAATACGTTGACAATACATGTACCTTTTAAAATTAATTATGAAGACAAGTTTCACCTTTGCCGAATAACTTGGATTTATTGGGCAGTTTCGACGGCTTAAGGGCTAGTCACATTTATTAACGATAATGAAAACGAGATTTTTCTTTAAAGGTACACCTTAGAGCTCTTAACAGACACGAATACAGGCCTACTTGCGTACTCACCATAATTATGTACCTTTCATTTCATTGGAAATCTCATTATCGTTATCGGACAAATGTGACGAGCCCTTCACACTTAATGTAGGCTTGCATGACATTAACCCGAAGATTTTTAGATATTTTTAGCTGTACCTTTCCATCTGTCTGTTTTTGTATTAGCTTTCTTCTTATTAATTTGCCTATAGTGCTATATTAGTGCCAAGAACAAGTCGAGTATGTCACCCTTCCTATTGAAAAGAAAGCACTCTCTATTTGTTTGCAGCTTTATATCTAAATTATGAGAAGATCTTCAATTGATTTTGTCTGTTTAGAATATATATTTATTATAATATAAAAACAAGACTTAAAACCCACATAATGCGTACTGCGTACAGTTAATTCTCCTTGTTTAAAGTTTAACTTTTACATTTATTTTGATGTCTTTCTTTCTCTCGATAAAAGGGCAATCCATCCTTTGTAAAAAGCTGATTTGTGTGAAGGGAGAAAAATGAGAGAAACAGTATGGTAAAAGTTTGAAAGAAATCGGACAAAGAATAAGAGATTTATGAATGTTTGTAAGATGAGATCACTACATCTAAGCTAATCTCAAATTGGTAATTTGGTGAATCGATTGTGACGTATTCAGGGTCAACTCTCCCATTTGTCGTACATCAAAATATCATTAAATTCCGGTTTTCCCCGGAGCGCCTTTTCCCTAGGGTAGTATTAAAAAAATATTGTAGATAGAGACCAGGCATTTATTGTGCTAATGACAGGTAATTAGCATTATTTTTCTAATGACCGGCCGGTTAATCGTCTGATCTAATTTTGTCAGCTGGCTCTGTGGAATTTTGGTAATTCAAGTATACAGAAGGATCGTCGTCACCGTTATAATGAAAGAATAAACATCATTATGATTATGTTGAGGCATTATAATTACCCCCCATCTCCACTTACTGACGCACTCACTGATGTGAAAATTCATCTGTAACCTAGTTTTATTCTTAATTTTGCACTTATATACTTGTATGTTGATGATTATCCAAAATTTAATTCAACAAATTGATTTGATTTGATTTGATTTGATTTGTATTCATGGGCGGATCTGAGGGGTGGGGGAGGGGGTGGGGTGGGGTTACGAATTTCCGGACCCTCCCACCTTTCTTTTGTCGTCGTTGTTGTTGTTGTTTGCTTGCTTGCTCGCCATAATAGGTAAAACTTTTTGTTAATCTGATGACCTTTAAAACAACAAATTTGTAAAACTTCTCGGAATTTTTAAGGGAATAGGACTCCCTCGCCCTTTTACAAAATCATGGACCCGCTTCTAGTATTATTTCTAAACAGTTGGTCACGTGTCTAAGAATGGCTCTCTTACGACTGGTTAGATTTCTTCCTTCGACTTGGTAGAGAGGCGCTCATAGTGCGGAAGACTGGTTGGAGTCTTAGTCAACTTCACCACGCCCATCATGGTTGCCAAGGCAAGAAGGGCTATTACGACACCAAGGAGTAGCATCCCCAACGGGTTGGATGAGGATACAACTGTTGTAATAGAAAAAAAAAACAATAAGCGAGGACGAGAAGAACTGATGCCCCTGATGCATAGTTCCCATGTGTTTATGCAATATTCTTTACATGCTATATGCAATATTGGTTATAAGGAAAGTTTATTCCTCATTAAAATTATATCATATCAATCAGAGGAATATCAAAATGATTCTTGTTCATTTTTAAAGTGAGATCTCAGGGTCGCAGATATGTGCTCCCCATTAAGCCCGGCCGGCCCACACGAGGCGTCATTTGCTGATGTTAGGACCGCGTCAGTGACTAATACGGTCTTTTGCGCCTCAAGATACCGTTTCAAAAACTATTGCAAATAATACTTTTAATAACAGGCGTATGGGTTAATTTCGTGAAAGCCCGGCTCACACGCGTGAGGCATCATTTCGATTGCATCAATACCTAAATGAGCCTGCTAAGGCAATTAACCCATACGCCGGTAGTTAAAAGTATTGTATGCACTGTTCATGTTGCAAACAATTTTTATACAATTATCACTTTTTCATGACGCGCAAGAGACGCGGTAATAGCGTCCAGCAAATGACTCCTCGTGTGAGCCAGGTATTAGGCCCTTTGCATTCGATTGCGTCAGTAACTGCGATAATGAAACGTATGAAGGGAATCAAGCCCCCCCCCCCCCCCCCCCGGGGGGGGGGGGGGGGGGAGGGGCACTCAACTATCTTGCTCTACACAAGCGTGACCACAGGTTTTCAAAACCACCCCTAAACAAGTTTTATTCATTGGTCAAATTTACACCCTATTCAAGGATTTTCGCGTGCTTTCTTGAAAAAGTGTAACCCGTAAAACATACCCCTAAACAAGGTCTACCCCAATTAAACCTCTAAAGAGTCAAGGTTTAACCAATGACTTTTAATAGTATCAAGACAAATTACTCTCACCTACTTCCGCAGTACATTTTGGAGGCGTAAATTGCTGTGTTAAAAACAGACTCGGGAAATACGTTCGCCATAGGTATAACACGTGAAAAGATGTCTCGTTTTTTCTTGATATTTCATATCTTCCTCTATATCGTTTTCAGGTCTGATTTTTGCACGAGAAAAAGGATGGATAGTTCAAAAAGCATTTCTTGAACCTATCTTGTCAATAAATGCCGCTATGAATCCCCGGGATCATGCCTGCTTTTTGACAGAGTCATCTGCCATAGGGTTAACACGTGAAAACATGGATTTTAAAAATGATTATAGTTCTTCTAATATTACCTTGAATTTAGTGTAAATGTAGCTTACATGTAATTTGAGACCCTGAAAAAAAGTGCAAGGGACCCCGCATAAATCCCCGGGAATATGCATGCTTTTGGCCTTCCATCTCCCATAGGTTAACACGCAAAAACGGGGATTTTTGAATGATTATAATTCCCCCAGAATTAAATCAAAATTTTGAAAAATGAGCCTTGAATAAAATTTAAAGCTCTGAAAATGTATAATTAAGACTCAACTAGTTGAATAGACCCCGCATAAATCCCCAGGAGTATGCATGCTTTTGACCCCCCAAAAAGTCTCGCCTGCCATGTACACGCGAAAACAAGGAATTTTAGGATGATTATAATTGCCATAATTTTTATTTGAAAATATAAAAATGTGATTTACATGTAATTTGAGGCTTTGAAAATGCTTAGTGAAGGCTCAAAAAATTGAAAAGACCCCCCATAAATCCCCGGGAATATGCATGCTTTTGACCAAAAACGTCTCACCTGCCATAGGTTTACACGCGAAAACAAGGAATTTTAGGGTGATTATAAACCCCTTGGTTTTTCTTTGAAAGTTAAAATGTGATTTACATGAAATTTAAAGCTCTGAGAGGGTATAATTGAGGCTCGATGAGTCCACTAAACGCCCCACAAATCCCCGGGAATATGCATGCTTTTGGCCTGCCAGCTCCTATAGGTTAACACATGAAAACAGGGGTTGTGAAATGATTTTAATTCCCCTAGTATTTATTTGAAATTATGAAAAATGTGATTTACATGAAATATAAAGCTCCGAAAGTGTATAATAAAGGCTCGATGAGTCCAATAAACCCCGCACAAATCCCCGGGAATATGCATGCTTTTGAACAACAAAAAGAAATTGCCATACTCCACGTGAATTCCGTTATATGTTAATGTGACCTAATGTGGGGGTGTTCCGATCACCTGAGATCGACGACATCCAATGAGATCGTGCGCTGGCAGACGACCAGGTACACTTAGAAAAAAAGGTACAATTTTGCACCTTTAAGGGTGCAGTTAGCTACAATTTGCACCCTTAAACGGTGCAGAGTTGTACCCTCTAGAAAAGGTACAAATGTGCACCCTTTTGGATGCAAAGATTTCTGCACCCTTAGAGGTGCAAAGTTGCACCTTTTAGGGTGCAAACGGGCATTAAAGGGTACAAACAAGAACAAAAAAGTGCATTTTTATTTTTGCACCTTTTTCATGTAGGGTGCAAGATTGCACCCAAAAGGTGCTGCCAGTGTTGCATTAAGGGTACAAACTTTAACCCTTTTTTCTAAGTGTGTGTAGCAGACGTACGTCCGCCCGAAGGCAAGCCCATGCAGCCTAGCCGGTTAGAAGAAAGTGTAATTAAATTCCAGTTCACTATTATATTTCTAATGTACCAGAGGCAAAATTCGATGTGTTAAATTCATAAATTCATATAATCAATGTTCTATCACCGCATTACGCCTATATAGCCTAATGGCAGATGTTACATCATTGCAAGCATCATGGAATAACTGATCTGAATAGGTGCATGGACCATGATAGGTGTCTAGCTCTATCTAGGCTCGGTATACCTCTCTGCGATTCCGATCGAGGTGGTGGCGTTGCCGGTGGCGTTGGAACTGTTTGCCAAAACTTGGCTCATCAAGGTTTTTTGCTTGCTGTTCGTCGTTTACTTGTCTTTGGCACCGACAGCCCCGAGAGACTGACAATGTAGTGGGAGGGGGCTTCTGAATCCTGTTATGGATATGAGTCTGACACTGACATTCTATGACAAGGCCGAATGCAGGATGTAGTAATACAGGGCTGTCAACTTTGGGGAACTGCTTGAAGGGAGATTTGTACCACAAATGTAAAAACATTGCACCTGCAAATGTCATAACATGTCAACCACAAGTGTAAAAATAACCACAAATGTAATAAAAATCGCCAACAAATGTAAAAATCTGTTTAACCACAAATGTAAAAACATTTCGCCTACAAATGTAAAAATTTCCATTTTTACCACAAATGTCATAACACGTCGACCGCAAATGTAAAAACTCATTACTTGCAAATAATGCACCGATGTAAGTTATTATGGCAAATTGCCACTTGGTCTAATGCCAATTGGTCTAAAAACCAAATGGTCCAACATCATTCGGTCTATTCGTCCATCACTAATTCGTCTAATAGCCATTTGGTGTAATAATCATTTTAATCACTTCGTCTAATCACCACTTCGTCTATAGCCAATTCACCTGAAAACAAGTTGGTTTAATACCCATTTGGTCTAAACCCATTTAGTCTAAACATCACTTGGTCTAATAATCAGTTCGTCTAATGTTCACTTGGTCCAATCTATTTCGGCTAAAAACAATTGATCTAATAACCAAATGGTCTAATCATTTCGTCTAATAGCCATTTTGTCTAAACCCAGTTGGTCTAACACCCACATCGTCTAATCATCACTTCGTCTAATTACCATTTTTTGCTAATCATCGTTTGGTCCAATTCTCAGTTCGTCTAATGTTCACTTGGTCTAATATCCATTGGTCTAATACTACAGACAAAATTTAACCTGTCATAGTTATATAGGTTTATTGCTACTTGGTCTACAGCCAGTTGGTCTAATAGCCATTGGTCTAACATCATTCCATCTAATATCAGTTGGTCTACTGGTCTATTGGTTATTACCACTTGGTCTAATCATCATTTCGTCCATTTACCATTTGGTCTAACTTTCACTTCGTCTAATTACCATTTGGTCTAAAACCATTTGATCTAATAACCATTTGGTCCATTATCAATTGGTCTAATTGCCATTTCGTCTAATCGACAAATGATCTTAACCCATGTGGTCTACACATCATTTGGTCCATTTGTCAGTTAGTCTAACCTCAGTTGGTCTATAATCATTTAGTCAACACTCATTTAGTCTAATAACCATTTGCTATAATTGTCTTTTGGTCTAATGATCAACTGGGGTAATTTCTTTTTTCCCCTCTACAATACTACTCTAGGTGGCTTTGACTAAACAGTCAGGCCTCGGTTCGGCGCACTGGCCGAAATTTTCGAACTTTTTTGAAGTAATTGTATGTTAAGTTTACTTGGGGGTGGTGGGGGAATACAAAAAAGAGGAGAAAAAAAGGTGCTTAATCGATCATCTAGAGAATAAATTGATTAATCAATTAATATGTTCAGTGAATTTTCAATTATTGTTTTAATGCACTTTGCTTTAGTTATATTGTTATTTATCCGTTCATTTCTCTCTCTCTCTCTCTATATATATAATAGCAACAATTGGCTCACACTCTTTAACATGGTGGGGTAGTGTACTCGGGTGCTAATTATATAGAGGCAACAGAATAAGCAAACATGGGTATGCACATGCGTCGATGCATAAACATATTGTACATAAGATTGTTGTTATTATAATTAATCAGAAAATATATATTCATTCTTTCTTTTTATCTTTTTTGTCTGCTTTTCATCTCTAATTTCGTTATGTTATTTTTTCCTTCTTCTTTCTTGTTTTTGTTTGGGGAGCGGGGGGGGGGGGCCTGTTTACAATCTGCTCTTCCATCTTTCGCCATGGTTTTCTTTATTCTTCTACCATTTCTCACTCTCTTTCTCTATCTTTACGTTAGGCCTATGTCTTTATCCTTCCATCCCTTAATTTTCAATCTTCCCTATTGTAATGTTATTCATCGATTTATCTTCACTTCCGTCTTTCCTTATAGTACTCTTTATGTTCATTCTTCCATTATCTCTCTCATTGCGCCATTCTGTTTCTATTCATTATTATCATCAATATAACTACATGTACCACAATGCAGGGAAATGGAACGTTTTTGGAAGTGGGGACTTTTCAACATTTTGCGAGCGAGCGAAGCGAGCGGCCAAACATTGTTACAATGTATATGTCTCTAAAATGTGATCTCTTTTAAGAATATTGTGCATAATCATTAAACAAAATTATATGAAACGTGTCTACTCAAAGCCTGAAGGGGCCCCATCACCCCCCTCCCCCACCCCGGCCCGGTTCCAAAATTGCCAAATAGACCAACTGGCTGTAGACCAAGTGGCAATAAACCCTTTATTTTTAATCAAAACAACAGCGTGCGTCGTATAGTGTAGGATCTCTACATTTGTGTTATATTTGATTATCACTATAGATTGAAACGATAACATGCAGGTTTCAGGCATTTCTCAACCATTAAATATTTCATCATTAAAAATCGCGTGAATAAAAAGAGTATTATTATTAACCATATCAGACATCTGAGCAATGCAGTTTTTACGTTTACATTGTGGGGGGGGGGGGGGGGGGGGTACACATTTCCTTTCATTCGATGTGTTACTAAGATATGTCAGATTTGGTTTTGGCTGGCACATAGGGGCACGTGCATTCCTGGATACGCTACCAATAAAAATAAGATAATCTTGGATACGACAATCTTAATTTAATCTTTATATTTATATAAGGAATTGCTCGCACGCCATCTCATTTTATTAAAGCCTTTTCTGTCTTGACTTTTAAAAGAATAAGGCTAATAAATTTACATTATAGGTCTATAATCCCTTTAATTTCCATAAATCATATCGAATGAAATATTGTGATTTTTTAAATAGAAAAATAAAGATAGCATTTTATTATTTTTTAAAATAACTTTTCTCGACACTCCCGTCAGATATCGCAGTGTTTGCTCATATAGTGCTTAGTATCAGGGAACATGTTTGGACCAACCCCCCCCCCCCCCTCATCACATAAATATTAATAGAAATTTCACAGCAAATAACTTTAACAAAAATACAAACATCTAGTCCTATAGCCCCCCCCCCCCCCCCCCCCCCCCCCACTCTCTCCCTCTCCTCCCTGGTGCAGTTAGAGTTTGTTCCTATCTGGTTTGGGACATAATTTTTTATTTGAAGGGACAATATCAAGATTTAGTTACTGCTTTACCAAAAGCAATGTCCAGAAAAAGAAGAAAAAAAATAAAGAAAATAAAAAATACAAACATCTTGATAAAGACTATAACCTCTCCCTCTGGGTCGATCGACATGTACCACAAAATGTACGCGTGCTTTATTTTGGGACTGAGCACTCTTCGTATTTAAACTCTTTGGTTTAACCCCCTTATAACATTTAACCCTTAACAAGGTCTCCCTCAATTTGAACAACACCAATTTATTTCTCCATTGATGCTTTATATGCTTGTGTAGAATAACAAAGGATGATAACTACCATGACTGTTTCTGAAAACATCTTAGAATAATTTATGTAGAAAAAAGAAATATGAACACGATTAAAACATACATGTAATCTCGTTCCTGATTAAAGAGAACGAGTTCTTGATCAGGTTAAATGTTGTTGAGTAATAGGAAGAGGTTACAATGATAAAGAACAATATTTTAGGCACTCCCCTTCATATTAGCTCTGTCTGAGAGTTTGTTGTTGACGACAAACATATGCTTATATTGTTCTCATTTTTTGAGTACGTGTACAAGGAATTCCATCAGTACATTCAAATTTTGTCAGATATGAAGCACGATTTTTCCCAAATGGGTTGAACATTAAATACGACTTTTCTAGACCCTTCCTTCATCTGTTTTTTGTTTTTTTAGTTTGGCATCAACAACTACAGGCAATTACAATTACAATTAGAGCAGCATTTAAAGTATATCTGCATAATAAATTATATACAAGGTATGCATGCACAGTACATATTAATTGGTGGCAAGGTTTTGCTCAAGTATTGAAAGCAAAAGCAACATAATTATCTGCACAACACTCCGTTTTGTACAACATCAGCGTCGACTTCTGAAAGCAACAAATCAAGAAAATTATAACTAATTTTGTTATTTACTAGATAAATCTATGTATCTACCTATTTGATAGTTTCCCAAACTATGCCGTCATTCGAGAAAAACTAAGTCAGAAACGCGCATGCCCTGCCCGCGCGCGCGCTCCCGTCCACCAATCATGATCGCGCAGCCGCCATGCTCTTCCTCTTCCGAGCAGTCAAATTAGTTATAATTTTCTTGATTTACAGCAATAAATCAATGTATCTACCTATTTGCTAGAATAGCACGGATAAAAACCCGGGTGGCATGTCCCAGGACGGGAAGAACGAACGCGGGGCAGAAAGGGAAGACGAAGCAGCTCTCAAACCAGAGGTAGCAAACCTAACCTCACCCGAAGGAACATCCTTAAGATAGAAGGATGTGAAGGAGGTAGGGGAACGCCAAAAGGCAGCCCGCAAGATATCTTCCAAAGGAATACCCTGAAAAAGCGCCCATGAAGTAGAAACACTCCTGGTATCGTGCGCTCTTGAAGGATTCTCAGACAGTAGAGCCTCCGAACCCGCAGCTTGGATAGCCTCGACAATCCAACGGGAGATAGTCTCCCGTGACGCTGGGGAATAAGGGTGACGGGAAATCAGAAGAGCTGATCATCCTTACGAAAGACGTTAGTCCTATCCAAGTACCATTTGAGAGCCCTAACAGGGCACCAAGATTTATCCTCTTTGACAGAAGAGAATTCTGACAGAGGACTCAAGAACACTTCGATCGAGCCAGAAGAATCCGTCTGATTCTTGGCAATAAACAAAGGTCGAGGGAAAAGACGTACACCTTGCCTTTCCCATCTGATATGCCCGGGCGCCGTAGAGAGAGCCTGAATAGTGCTTCTCCTCCGCCCAGAAGCAATAGCGACAAAAAAGGCGGTCTTAATCGAGAGATGGTGTAACGACGCTTTGCGCAACGGCTCAAAGGACGGTTTGGCCAAAGCGTCCAAAACCAAAGGAAGGCTCCACGCAGGAGTCAACTGGCGATTTGCTGGTCGTTTTAAGAAGAACGACCTCAGCAAATGGGTCAAGAAGGGAGAGTTCGAAACTCCCGAACCATCAGAAAACCAAGGTGAACCGCAGCAATAGCTGAACGGTATTCACGAATGGTAGAGAGAGATCTACCCTTATCGAAAAGGGCGATCAGGAAATCCGCAATAGCATCGACCGGGGCAGAACGGGGAGAAGCTCCCGTCTCCCCACACCAAGCATGGAAGGCTTCTAATCTCGAGTTGTAAACAGCTCGGGTAGATTCTCTTCTACTCTGGACTATCAACTGGGAGGCTCTCTCTGAGAGTCCTGCAGTCCTCGCATCCTCCCCGACAGAGGCCAGGCGGCCAAATGCAGAGCCGCTGGACGAAGGTGGAGGATCCCCGATAGGGGCTGAGCTATGAGGTCTGCTCTCCGGGGAATGGAGAGTGGCCGACCGTCCAGCAGAGACAGAAGAAAAGGAAACCAAGGTCTCCTCGGCCAACAAGGTGCTATGAGCAGAACCCACGCCTGATCCTCCTGAATTTTCCCCAGGACCTAAGGAATTAAGGTGACCGGGGGAAAGGCGTAACCCCGGAAGCTTCCGGATCTCGCACTCGAGAGCAGTATCTCGGGAGGCGATGATTGAGAGATGTCGCAAACAGATCTATCTCTACCCTGATAGCAGAAAGTGGTAAAAATTACGTGATATTTACGTCGTGGTTTTCGTCTTTTTTACGTCCTGTAATTACGTCAATAAGACGACAACTTGCACCAACGCAAGACGTCAAGAGGACGTCTTATTTTGACGTCATCTCTACGTCTTCATTCCTCTTCCCAGATAGCAGAAAGTGTTAAAAATGACGTGATATTTACGTCGCGGTTTTCGTCTTTTTTACGTCCTGTAATTACGTCAATAAGACGACAACTTGCACCAACGCAAGACGTCAAGAGGACGTCTTATTTTGACGTCATCTCTACGTCTTGTACACTGTAAAAAACTAAAGTGCTACTTTTAGGGGCATGTATAGTGACTGCACCTGAAATGCTGTTTATAGCACTTGTAGTGTGCTAATTTACCAGCAAAAAAAAAAAAAAATGTGACCGTGGCGAGCCTCGAACCAGGTTCCGCTGATTGAGAGGCATGCATAGGGACTGCACTCAGAGTGCTATTGAATGCACACAGCGTGCTATTTCAGCACTTTCACGGGAGCTGGACCGGCTCCTTAAACTGCTAAACATTCATTTAAACAAATGATTTGGGCGTGCTTGGTCCGCTGATCGAGAATTGCTGGCATTACCGCTCGACTAACTCACATTGTACGATTTAGAGCAGATCATATTGTTACATAGTGAATTTACGACACCACATAGTTCATGTTATCTACTTGACTCCCATGACTAAACTGGATTGCAAGAAGCATTCGTTAGTCCATCGGTAACGTCAGCGCCTCTCAATCAGCGGAACCTGGTTCGAGGCTCGCCACGGTCACATTTTTTTTTGCTGGTAAATTAGCACACTACACGTGCTATAAACAGCATTTCAGGTGCAGTCACTATACATGCCCCTAAAAGTAGCACTTTAGTTTTTAAAGTGTACAAGACGTAGAGATGACGTAAAAATAAGACGTCCTCTTGACGTCTTGCTTTGGTGCAAGTTGTCATCTTATTGACGTAATTACAGGACGTAAAAAAGACGAAAACCGCGACGTAAATATCACGTCATTTTTAACACTTTCTGCTATCAGGGAAGAGGAATGGAGACGTAGAAATGACGTCAAAATAAGACGTCCTCTTGACGTCTTGCGTTGGTGCAAGTTGTCGTCTTATTGACGTAATTACAGGACGTAAAAAAGACGAAAACCACGACGTAAATATCACGTCATTTTTTAACACTTTCTGCTATCAGGGTAGAGGGACCCAGACTGAACTGAGGTAATCGAAGACCTCTTGAATCAGTGTCCACTCGGAGGGAAGGCACATGCCCGGGGACAGAAAATCTGCAATCAGCTTGTCCTGGTCGGGAACAGAAACAGATCAGAATTACTCGGTGAGACCGACACCACCTCCAAAGCTTGGCGGTCAGATCGTTCAGAGTAGTGGAACGAGTCCCGCCTTGTCGGTTGATGTAGGCAGCAACAGAGGTGTTGTCCGTCAAAATCAGGACGGAGCGACCTACAATCATGTTCCCGAAATGACGGAGAGACATGAAGACTGCCATCAACTCCAATACATTGATGTGGGGCAAGGTGCACAGGTGTGACCAGTCCCCCGAGACCACCTTGTCCGAACAATGGCCGCCCCACCCCAGAAGAGAGGCATCCGTCGAGATGGTGACTGACGGAAGGGGCGTGCGAAGAGACTTGCCTTGAAGAAGGAACGACTCTTTCGACCAGGGGATAAGCAGGCGTTTGATTTCCCCGGTGAGAGGAATCCACACCTTGAGAGAGTCTACACTGGGCTTGAAAAACTTCAGAAGATCTTCATCTTCATCTTCATCTTCATATGAGGAATGGCCTCATATGAAGCCGACAGTGTTGGAGGACATCCACAAGGCTTGATAAGTGGCCCAAGAATTGGAGCCATCGGCCTGCCCGAACTCGACGTAAGAGACGAAGAGATCGAGCTAGCAAGACAATCGCTTGAACCCTCTCCCGACTGGGGCGGGCAACTTGGTTCACGATGTCTATTTCCGCACCCAGGTAAATGGGCCTGCGGGTAGGAGTCAACTCCGACTTGTCCCGGTTGACTATGAACCCTACTCTCTGTGTGGTACGGAGAAGTAAGTCCATGTGAGACTGAAGGACGGACACAGAGCTCGCCACCAGGAGCCAGTCGTCCAGGTAAGTGAAAAGTCTCAGACCGCGATACCTGAGGAAAGCGGCTAGGGCAGAGACTACTCGAGTAAAAATTCGAGGTGCCGGTTTCAGGCCGAATGGTAAGGCTTTGAACCGGAAAGTTTCGCCTTGAAAGGTGAAACCTAGAAGGTCCCTTGAAAGAAGGGTGTATCGGTACGTGAAAGTAAGCATCTTTCAAGTCCACCAAAATGGCCACGTCTGACGGTGTCATAGCCAGAAGAATCGAGGCCAAGGTTTCCATGCGGAAACGCTCCCTTGGTATGAAGGTATTTATGACCTTCATATTCAAGATCATTCTGAGCTTTCCCGAGCGTTTGGGAATTACAAAGATAGGGGAGAGACACAGATGGGGGTGGTCTCGTACCCTTTCGATCGCGCCCTTTTCCAGCAGCTCTTAAATCTCTGTGGAGATGTGCTCTAGAAAAAGGGGCGAGAGTGTAGGAGGGTTGCGGCGGATGGCTCCGTGTGGGAGGGGCTCTGCGAGCTTTATGCAGAAACCTCCTCGCACGATGGAGAGCACGAACTTGTCGTCGGTAATTTCTTCCCAGGCGGGAAGAAAGTACTGAAGACGGCCTCCAACCCTCTCCTCCAACGCTCGGTCATCAAACTCGCCGCGAATCGTGGGCCGACCACGGCCCCGACCGCGACCTCGGGCCTTCTTCCTACCACGAGGAGAAGGCTCCGCCTTGGCTCCAAACGAGCGTGGAGCACTGGGCTGAACTTGCGGTGCACGAGTGGGCTGATAGCCGGAAGTGACACCGCGTCTAGGAGGTGAGCCGAGGACTTAAGGCGTTTGGAAAGTTCCGCCGCCTGCTTGCGTGATTGAACTTCAAGTTGGATTGCCTCAGTCACCTGACCTCCAAAGAGGTCTCAGGCCAGACCTGGAATTAGGCTTCCATCAGGTTTGGGAACTTCTCCGCTTTGGTGTAACTTGTACTCTTGTACTCGACCGGACGATCAAAAGCTGAATGTGGTCGGGAGGCGCCCGAAGAGGGGCGGCAAGACTCATGTGTGTTGGAACCCAACAGCACTGAGCCGGATACCTGAGCAGAGGAACCGGATCCCAATCCACTGGAACAGTGGTGGAAACCAAGGGAAAACCAGCGTTCCTAGCCGGATAACCGGTAAAACCGGATTCGGGAACCGGAAAACCGGTATCCGAAAGCCTCGGAGGGCTAACCCGCTTCTTCTTGGCCTCCCCTGACACAGTTGGTGAAGACTCGGTCGATGTCGAGGGGAGAGAGTCCGCCCCGCCGGCCGGCTGGGCAGGACCCTGGCGCTTACGTTTCTTGGGCAGGCGAGCATGATTACCGCTCCCTTTACCCTTTGAAACGGGGTAAGCCCTCCACTGGGTACATTAGGAAGATCACGACTCCTTTTACTCTTACCCGCCTTGCTTGGATTAGAAGCGTGCAGAGAGACAAAAGGAGCCGACCCCTGAGCGAACACATCTGTGGCTAGAGAGCGAGAAGTGTCACTCGAGCGAGACGAACTGCGGGCTGGGGTCCTGCCCGCAGTTTTATCGGCGAGAGGTATTGGCCTAGTGAGGCACTCACTCTCCCCGTTATACAAGTCTCTATCCCCGAGAGAGATATTGGCCTAGTGCGGCACTCACTCTCCCGGTTTATCCCGCATGAGTTGGTTGTCAATACAGACGACGAACTCATCACGGGGCGAGCCTCACACGAGGTAGGCCCTAACTTACCTACAGTCGAAGCTCCGGGGAAGATAACATTGGTGCGAGATGAACCTCTCGCAGCCAACCCTCCCAAGGCTAGGCGAGTCCCCACTGGGGAAACACTAGCCGTACGAGACGGAGACGGAGACATGGCTGAAAATAAAGACAAGCAAACAAATATAGAACTAAACCCCTCAAAAAAAGTTCTGCAATTCAACTTTGAGCCTTGATATCTTTTTGGCGGCTTTTTAATTCTTGTAGATCATTGGTTCATTTATCCCCCTTCACATCCATGCCCCATTTGTAATGGTTATGTCATCCTTGAATGCACAGCACCTACAGCACTTACAGCACCTACAGCACCTACAGTCGAAGGCAAAGTCAAAAGTGAAAAGTTTCAAATTGAATGGCTATCTTGGTTATTGTCTATTACTTTTGTTGCAATGTCGGGTGTGTGTAAATGATGTTGAATGGGTCATGAATGATTCAACAAGTTTATTTCCTGTTTGGTAGATGAAATGTGCCTTGCACAAGCTTTATGCTTGGCAGTGCTTACTTTTAAAGAGTAGCGGTTCGCGTATGTTAACATTCCACGTCTATCAAATGTTGAGAAGGCTCGAGCAATCGGCCAAATTGAAGCCGGTATTCCCCAAAGAGAAGTTGCTGCTCAATTTGGAGTGAGTCCCAGTACCATCTCCAGATTATTGGCAAAGTTCCGGGAAACTGGGGATGTCAAGGACAGACCAAGGAGTGGTCGTCCAAAGAAGACAACCCAACAAGAAGACCGCTTCCTGACCCTTTCTGCCCTGCGGAATCGAAGGTTATCTTCCAGGAACCTGGACGATTTGCTCGAAGATTTGCCAAGCGACTCTCCGACCAGACCATCAGGAACAAACTTCACGCAGCCAATTAAAGAGCTCACAAGGCAGCAAGAAGACCTGCACTTTTGGCCTTGCATCGTCATTCCCGTCAACGCTGGTGTTTGCAAGATCTTCAATGGAACCGGGAAATGTGGCAGAATGTCCTTTTTACAGATGAATCTAGATTCTGCTTGAGGAAACTGGACGGAAGGGTGAAAGTGTGGCGTCGCCGTGGGGAACGCTTCGCTGAAAATTTGCTTTGTACTGCTAAGGTGGAAACTTGCAATATTCTGCATGAAACCAAAACACAATATTAATGTTATCACAATGACATTCCATCTTAAAACAAAAGAATAATTCCACTTCAAAATCACTGAAAACAATATTTGTCCACCAAACAAGGGATTACAGCAGAAACATGCACACCTAATACAAAATTAAACAAACCAAAGGGAATTAAAACAAAGAAACCAAACCTTTCATTCCCGCCCCCCCCCCCCCCCCCACTCAGTATTATTTAGGGTACGCGTATGCTTGTTCCCTCCCTTTGAAAGCACCCCCCTATTTCAGGGCTGCCAACATTTCTGAACCCCCTATCGCGGGCTTTGCGCGGGCTTTTCCTGCCTTGGAGACCCCAAATTCAGAACACTGCTCACTGTACCCCCCTATCTCAGGTGAGCTCTCATTCCAACCCCATATCTCAGGACAGACACCAACCCTCCTCCCAAGTAGGCCGTCATTACAATACCTTCGAAGAGATGTTTTTTTTTCTACTTTTCAAAATGAAATAATCCTGGCTGAATGAGCTATCAAAACTAGCAGGAATTTCAGGAATTTGATCCTGGGATTTTATCAATTTTTCAAGATATTTCATAACCCCCCTTTTTTAATTTCTCAGGTGTCGAAGAGAGAGAGAGAGAGAGAGAAAGAAAAACACCCCCTTTTTTAATGAAATCTCCGGGTGAAAGATAAAAAACACCCCCTTTTTTTACAATTCACGGGCTGGATTGTGTCGCCCCAAAAATACCCCTTTACCGGAGATTTTGGGAACATGCATGCGGTCCCTTCGACCTCCGAGTGGGGGGGGGGGGGGGGCGGGCTTTCATTCCAGTTAAGAACTCAGTGTGAACAATAACAATGCATTCTGCAACTTTTCACTTTTGACTTTGCCCTATATTTAGATTTAGGAGCACTGCACATTCCGTGATTACATAATCGCCTTAGTCGGCAAAAACTACCCTTGTCACGCGTTTTTGGGGTCGCGCTTGTGAACAGCAATATAGTTGAGTGCCCCCCCCCCCCCCCCCCCGGAATCAAGAGATGCTTGAACTGTTTATTTTGTGTTCAATATCTCACGGTACGTCAAAGCAATCACCACTCGTTGATGCAGTCCAACGTCAGCATGATAACGTACTGTTTGCAATAGGCATTGGCCCGAGTCCGTGTCATTTTCTGACGCTAGGACCGCGTCAGTGACTGGTATACGGTCTTTTGCAAATCATGAAAGAGTGATATCGTTCAAAAAGTACTTGCAAAATGAACAATACAAATAATACTTTTAATAACTGGTGTGTGAGTTAATTGCCTTCAAAGCTGGCTCGATTAGCGTAGGTCCTGACGCAATCAAAATGACGCCACGTGTGAGCTGGGCTTCATACTTACAACTCGCTTCCAAGTCGTTGCCTGAGCGACGGTGGACTGTTATGGGCCCACTGCTGATCGTGTGAGTGGAGGACCCATCGGGAGACCGTCGATTGCGCTGAGCAGCAAGAGAACAGTTGGCCTGGTCCCTGAGCTCTAGAATGCGACGTGTCTTGCAGACCTTGACTGTACAATGGATGTACACCTAAGTGTAGAAAGAAACATAAATAAACGAAACAAAACAAAACAAAGCAAACAATGCATCAGGACAAACGAATAGGAAATAACATGATGATGATTCACAAGTACACTCTTAGAAGAATTTTTTTTTTACCTGGGCAACATACTAATTTGTACACTATTGGTTGAAATTTACCCAACAGCGGCGGTATCATGTTATCTTTTATGTTAAGGAAAACTATGTTAAACGTCATAACAAATTGAAATTGCTCGCAATAAACACTAATTATTGGTGCTTGTGCAAATGACCTGACTTTGCTTTGTTATGACAATTAACTTAGTTTTACTAACATAAAAGTTCCCACAGTTTTCAGAATACGGCCCCTGATGTTGCGTAAATCTAAATGCTTTGTGGTTGGGCAAATTGAATTGATCAATAGCTGTTGCACCAATCACATTTTACCCAACTCTCGTTTTTCTCAATTATTGGTTATATTTTCAGATGGTTAATTAATTTCCCAACTATAATCTTATCCAAAGAGATATTACTCAATTATTATTTTACCAGAGCTAGTCAACTCAAATGAAACTCTTATGGAGCCTTTATAATTCATGATGCGTTTGGTGACAATGTGTATGTCGGGCCACCCAAAACAACACGCAACTAAAAAGTCATGAATATTCACACTTTACTTTACCAACTCTGTGGTAAATTTACTCAACTAAAGGTGCAGTACATCCGATATGCATTTTCGCAGTGTTTTTACCCTGTACAGTATGTACATAAATAATGTAAATCGGCCTTTGCGTATCGATTACGAAAGAAGTTGTTTTCCAATATGAAAAGTCATACTGGATTATGAAACTACATGTATAACTATTTCTCTACCAGTCGGTAAAGACCCCGTCCGATTTGGTCCAGTAGTCACGAAGAAATAGGGATTTTTGTAAAGCATGTCACAAGTCCGTTTCTTCCATCTTTTGTCACTTGGATATTCTTGGCATCCACATGAAAGGAAAAATTAGTTATGTTTATACGTAGTACATAGCATCGATGCTTTGTAAGTCTCGAAACTATGTCCAGTACGTTCAGACAGGCAATGATCGACTTGCTTCTATCACCCACTCGTGACTATTCATCACTCACTCGCTGCCAAAACAATAATTACTGCGCCACACACGGTGACCCGAGTATAATTGGTATTGAAGTTTGTGCACAGGGGTCATATCATGCGAAGTTGCGAGTGAAGATAGCAGCGAGTGAAGCAGCGATTGCGTTCACATTACAAATAGTCACAAGCGCGGTGGGTGGTCTACCGCAAAGCATCGATGCTTTGTCGCTGGATCCTGAGATTTACTCCTGCCAAACTCGCTGCCAGAATAGTTTCGAAACCTAACTCCAACTCGCTTCTATCTCGTGACTATCTGCGTTCAGACAGCGTTTGGTCTTAAAACTATCTGGTCATGACCAAAATAGTATCGAAACCTAGATAGCATCGATGCTATCGCTCTACGTGTGAACGTACCTATTTTTTTCACAATAGACATGTTTACTAACATATTCATATTCTATGCATACCATAATAACAAAAGTAAATTATCATGCCAATAATGTCTTCCTAAACACATGAAAAAGATCAATACAAGCCGTTATTAAACAGATTCATAATTTTGTTTAATCAATCACTTTCAATTACAAATGACCCAACAACATACCTTCCAAACATTCCTAATTTAGAGGATCGATTAATATTTTTGCCTTCAAACTAATGTGAGGGGCCCTAGATTCCTCTCTTTTCATTAAAGAACTGTTGTTTCAAAACATACAAGATACACTGTATTGCTAATTTTGCCTTGCAAGATTCTAATTTTTCCGATGGAAGGTTGGCATGTATGCAACATGTTTCAAAACTCTTCAAACTGCATATCTTTTTACATTCATGATTTATTTCGTTTTTGGAAAAAAAAATCCAAATGCAAATTAATAACAAGAACAATGGTAATTATGAAGATAAATGAAGCAATTAATTAATTACCGTAACAGATAAAAACAAAACAGTAAGTTCCTTTTCAAACCATTTCATATGAGTGTGGAATCTTGGATGGAAGTGACCTATGACATACGTTACAACAATTTTTTGCGGACATACTGTACTTTATACTGGCGCGATGTTTTTTTGTTTTTTTTTAGACTTGTACGGTCTTATGTTCGTCATGAAAGAGTGATATATTTTAAGTCGTGATTGCAACTTGAACAGCGCAAACTTGCGTATGGGTTTAATACATTCGCAGTGATCATGTGATCCTGCAGCCTACTCACAGTTCCGTATCGGAATAAAGTTTCGATAACGTCTGTACACAAAAAAATTACAGGTTTTTGGCCCTTGAAATTACAAGTTATTGCCGTTATTTCAATTTTACAGTCTTTTTTCCTGTAAAACAACAGCAAGTTTGTTGGTTTACCGGAAATCAGCATATATTTACAATCGCCCGACATATATTTTATGTAATTTTATTGTAAATATATGCTGATTTTAGGTTTTAAAAAAAAACCCTGTTGAAAAACGGGCATTCCCGGCATCCTGACTGCCAGGAAATTTCCCATGATAAACGGCATTTTTTGCAGTGTACCTGCGCTTATCGAGCCCGTGAAGGCAATGAACCAGTTATTGAAAGTATTGTTTGCACCGTTCATCAATAGGGACTTTTAGAAGCAGTGGACTAGTACTTCGTCCCAGTCAACTAATTCGCGCATGTCAACGTCGTCGACTGCCCATGTTGACTACAGTTCTGATCATTTTAGATTTCACTGGACGTGTACGTACCGTCGACGTCAACCGGAAGTACACACTCAATGGATGAGCATTATAGTTGAGCTGTTCTGATGACGTCATATACGTGAACCTCGTCGAAGATTTCGGAGCACCGCAAAAACGAAGTGAACACGTTCTCGATTTTGCAAGTCAGGGAGGAGGACAGGGAGAGGGCGAGTGGCGCATGCGCAGTGGCGTAGAATGATGTCCTTGCGTACCAGTCGACTAAGTGGACGTGCAATTCTAAAAGTCCCTATTGACGTTTCGTGTGAGACGGGCTTTACTGATACTGAACTGATCACAAAACAGTCGCATGCCCTGCATACATGCAGGAGGCGTCATAATTATGCTCAACGGTGCAAACAATACTTTAAATAACTGGCGTTCATTGCCTTCACAGGCTTAATAAACGCAGGTACTGACGTAATCGAATCGATGATAAGTTATATTTATAAACACGACCCCTTTAACGACAAATTTATTTTACCTCGCTAAAATCGCCCACGAATGTGAAGGCAGCAAAGTCGAAATACTCGGCACGAGGGGGACCGTTTTGTATACGAACCGTACTGTCGGACTCAAGATCGGGACACCTATAATAATGATAATGATAATGATAATGATGATAATAATGATATTATTATTAACAATAATAGTAATGACGATGATGATAAAAATAATGTTATTAATAATGATTTAAAAAAATAATGATAATGATAACAACAGGTTCCTGTAAAACGCATATCACATTATGCCAAATATTTAGATGAAGGTTTATCGTCGTCATCATCATCATCATGTAAAGTAATAGCCATAACTAAACTAGTATTATGATATTGCCGATGATAATAACAATAATATGGTCTTATTTACCTAAGGTAGTCTCATCAGTATAACTAGATTTCTAATGACCTTCTTCATGGATTTTTAAAATCATTATTACCCCAACATTGTCATGTATTAATTTAATACACCTGGGTGGAGAGGGGCAAAATGAGGATGGAAGCACAGAGGAAGGATCACACAATAGGACCTCTCCTATGAGAGTCAAAAGCCTTTACCAAGATACCACAGTGCTCAAAATCGTCATCATCATAAATAGATCCATGTCCATTACCAAGAAAATAGACATAATAATGACATAAAAATTAACAGTGATAATAATAATTTAAAAGAAACCATAGCAAATTGTCTGTCAATCAACGCATGAAAATAAATGGCGCAGCATTGTTCCAGCCATTCAATCGCTCTTACTCGGTGGACTGCAATCGAATGAAATAGGTCAACGATTGGGGGTGCAGGAAGGGTCTGTAGAGCCCGCAAATGTAAAAATCTACCACAAATGTAAAAATAACCACAAATGTAAAAACATTGCACCCGCATATGTCAAAATAACCACAAATGTAAAAACATTTCGCCTACAAAATTATGTAAAAATTTCCATTTTTACCTCAAATGTCATAACATGTCAACCGCAAATGTAAAAACATTTCGCCTACAAAATTATGTAAAATCAGTTATTATGAGATGTGGGGGTGTGTATGCGTGTGTGTGAGGTTTCCTGACCATCAAAATTCTTAAAATATCGAAAGACCCTTAACCACAAATGTAAAAACACGTCAACTGTGCAAATGTAAACAATCATAAAACTAGTGGTTAACTAGTGTTTTTCCTTTGTTTAATGATCAGTTTACCATTTGCAGGGGCGACGGGGGGGGGGGGGGGGGGGGGGGGGGCAGGGTCGAGGATCTAATCTTAAGGGTCGAGGATCTAATCTTAAACTTCAATGCTAGGAAAAATTCACATACAAGATGTAGTCGCAATTGAACAGCAATTTATTTATTAAGTCTTAAGAGGCGCTTCATGTAAATTAAATTTGAACGTAATTTCTACTCTTTACGCGATTTTTAATGATGAAATATTTAATGGTTGCAGTAAATTTAATTGCCTGAAACCTGCATGTTATCGTCTCACTCTCGTGTATAACTACACTATACGGTGCACGTATAAAATAATAAAAGAGAAAACAGTATAATAAAAAATAAAATGAAATGAAATAATGTAAAATAGAATCGATTAAAATCTGAAATAAATATATTTTCAGCAGAACAAACAAACAAAATTAATTTTGAACGCTTTTTAAACATGACCCAGAACAAAATGATTAATGCACTGTCCATTGAAATGACGCAACCTATACCCAGTTGCGTCATGGTATGGTCATTACAATAAAAGCTGTGATTCACACAATGTGCCATTTAGTTTGCACCCTCTTTCTTAGGAAATGTTTACCATTTATGATCCAGCGGCAGCAGCTAGAGACTTTTGAAGAAAATAACTTAATTACCTTGTCCATAGTAATTTTCATTACAATGCAATAATAAATTTTGAGTTGGATATTGGTAATCGTATCACTCCTACATGTACTTAACAGCATATTTTTAAATTTCAAAAATAAAATTTGTAATGGATTTCTTCTCGGTGCTAAGTAATGTGACATGTGAATTATTTTTGTTACACAATCATCATTTTTGCGACCCACAAATGTTCCTCAAACTTGTCTATTGTTCGTCATCATTTGTGACTATGGTGAGTGTCAATTTTAGTGGCTTTATTTGTAAAAAAAACTGACAGAGGTGTGCCTGAAGTTCAATTTCAATTTGACGAATGACACACCATAGTAATTATTTGTGGTAAATATAGGGTGCGTCATTACAATTGGCACGTGCATAATTTTCATGTAAATAGAAATTTGCCCTTTATTCTGAAAATTCAAGTCTATTCACTATGTTTTGAATATTAAATAAAATACTTTTTTAACACACACACTTATTAATAACCATCATGGGCGTACGGGCTCATTTTTTCGAGGGGGACTGACGCCTTTAGCCCGAATATCAATTTTACAATCTTTAGGAGCCAGTGAAAATGTTTAAAATGTGGCACTTCATGTAATTCGAGTGTTGCCCGAAAATCGGAACATGGACAATCATGGGGGAGGGGGGGGGGGGGGGGGACTTTTAAGAATAAAGTGCGCCATCTTGACTTACTAACGGCTTTGACTGCCGCACCTTATTTTGAATCAAAACAGCATGCAGCGTGCGAAAAAAGTGTACTTAACATGCACCCCCACCCCACGATTAGGATGGTGATTGTGATTATGATTGTGGTAGAAAGACTACATATAATGTACACAAATATAAATGGCCCAAGAGAGATCATGACCGCCGAATAAATTTTCAACAACAAAAAAAATGAACAAATAAACAAACATGAAAATAAAGCTATATGTCCCAGCATGTAATGTCCCACACCACACACTTTGCTAATTGTACATGTCGGTGATGTGACTAGGTATAACAAAAATTATGTATGATCGCTCAGTTGCTAAATAGTGTTTATTTAGTGGGTATACAACCCTAGTGGAAGCAAGTGAAATGTTTGTTGCTCACTATACCGTATAATTTAAAATGAATATAGCACGGAACGAAGCTAGCGGATTTATTTGAAGATTGGGTGAGATTAACATGATTAACGTGTATATTTTGTCTGCAAAGCGTGTGAAGTTGTATGCAAAGAAATGAATTTGAATTCACGGAAGGCGTTATAACCTAATCGCGAATCGTCTCGCTTTAATTTGAATGAAAATTCTCCAAAGCTTTTTCAGCTTTGTTGCCCAAATGGCAACCTTGAGCAATTTTCATAATTTGCATAATTCCAAATTGGCGCCTGGAAACCCATGTATATAGGGGTTTCGAGGGACGTAGAATTAATTGTTAACGCAATTTCTGCAATTTAAGGTCACGTTTGGGTCATAAAGGTCAAATTTGTTACATGTGTATATGACTGTGCATACGTTAGATTTTTAAGCTATTAAAGATGTCTAATGTTGAAATGAAGGGGCTTTGGGTGTGTAGAACTAATCTTTGAGATCATTCATTCATTTATTGGCCAGAAGGGGTCAATTCAAGGTCAAAGATGAACTTGATATAATAATGGATAGTATTTTATATTTTTTATATTATTGTCTTTGAGACGGATACTTGGTGCCGAATTCATTTATGATGTTATATTTTAAATTTAAATAGAGTTCACGAACTGATTATTTTTCAAGGTCAGGTAAAGGTTCAATCTTACCACTGGGTCACAAAAGTCAAATTCAAATATCTGTCATTTTTTAGTTCGCTGTCAGGACTCAGAGAATAGTATACGTATTCAGAATTGTGCCGCTTCAAATCATCTCAGTTTAGTTTCTCTAGGTTTTGGTAAGCTCCAAATCAATGAATGTTGAATTACTAAAAATATATTAGGTCGTATGACTCGAGGTGCTACAGTTCAGGATGTCCATATAACCTATGCGTAGCATTGACGTAGGTGAGAGTCTTGCTGGGCTGTTGAAGATGTAGTATGCACTTGGACAATTAGACTATCATTTAGCTTGCATTACCGGTAATTATAATTTTTTTTTCCAGAGGAAAAAAAAATTATTGTTTCAATACAATGACAATTCCTATACATCAGTTTCAACAAATCGTCATTCAGAGTATTTAAAGAAAAGCACAGGTGAAGCCTACTGCATAAAATATTTTGAAAGATGTACCTCTCAAGATCAAAATACCTCTTTACCTCACCTTTGAAAATGCCGAAATTTGGAAGTGTATTATTCATTTTCATCTTATAAATATGAAAGCGGGAAATCAAAATAATAGTGTTCAAAGCACAGAATTGACGAGACCTGATTCCAAATAAACATAACTCCTCATCAATCTGTACCTGAGTTTTTGAAATCTCCCTCAACCACTGCGCTACATTGTTCCAAAAGAGCAGAGTTATTGGACACACACAAAACAGGTGAATTAAAGTCTCTTCTTCCAGATTAATAATAATAATAATAATAATAATGCATTTATAAAGCGCAGTAACTATCCAACAATTTGTATATATTCTACTGCGCTGCGCAGTCATACGACCTAATATATTTTTAGTACAAAAAGAGCACTGTCCTGAGTCAACTCTGTTAATTTTCAAAAGAAACGAGTTAACCCCCCAAATTCTATGGATGAGCCTATACTGGAACCACCGTAACTTTGTATCTGTTGTACATTTATAAGGAATATTGTATACTATCGACCAAATATCCTGAGAGTATTGAATGTTCAACTTATTGTGCCATTTTTCTATAAATTTCCTTTTAACTTTTTTAACAGAAACAAGCATATCATAAATATTTCTCGATCCTTTCTTATCTTTTAGAATGAAGCTACAATGGAAAGGTTTGAATGGTTGAGTAATTACAAAAGATGTGTTTATAAAGAGACTGTCAAATGCTTTTCTAACTGCGTTCACTATACCACCATACTCAATGAAATTTGTGCGAACATTGTATCTTTCCTTAAACATATTAAGGGAAAGAAATTTCCCCGAATTATCCATGATATCACATACAAACCTAACACCTTTCTTAGCCCAGTGGTTATAAAAAATACACTGACCACCAATTTTAATTCTATCGTTAAACCACAGCATATTTGTCATTACATCATGTTCATTTTGTGGAACGTGTGAAGCACAAAATTTGCTCCAAGCGAATTAAAACATCAATCCAAAATTTATTGTAATGATTTGGAGGAATTGTATTATACAAACTCCTCGAACCACCTTCAACATATAACAACTCGGGAATGGTAGTAATGTTCCCCAAAAAATTTCACCATTGTAAATCAACCGCTCCCATTATTCTCCTTATCCACGTCACTTTTAATGCGTAAATGTAAGTTTGAACAACTACCATTCTTACACCACCTTTATTATAATCCTGAATCATTTGATTTCTAGAGACTCTATCCAAGCCTTTCCAAATGAATTTGTATAGTATTCTATTAAGATAGTTAACAACTTCTGTTGATGGATCTGGTAGAGTTAAAATCAAATACGTTAACTTTGAAAGTAACAGAGATTTTACAACAGTCACTCTTCCTAGCACAGTAAGATTTCTCTTGGACCAATGATTTATCAAATTTTTAATGGACAACAGAACTTTCTGATAATTTAAATTAATCATGTTCTCCAAATCAGTACTGAAAATTACACCCAGAATTTTGAAAGTATCGTTTACTCCGACCCAATTAACTCTCAGGTCAGCACAAATCGAATCATTTCTACCTTTATTTGCTCCTATCCACACCGAATTTGTTTTTTTCGATATTCACTTTTAAACCGGATATATTGGCAAAGCTTTCAAGAACCTTAAAAGTTGCATACATTGAATCTGGTAACCCATCAAGAAAAATGACGGTGTCGTCGGCATATTGTGACAGACAATATTCAGAATTATTAAGTTTGATACCCTTAATTTCGTGATTATTTTTAACCATCATACTTAACACCTCTGCACATAGCAAAAATAGATAGGGACTGAGACCATCACCTTGTCGGCAACCCCTCCCTACATCAAAAGCTTCTGATATGAAACCATTTACCAATACCGATGCTTTAGCGTGACAATAAAATAATTTTATCCATCTTTGCATTGAAGGACCAAAATTGAAATTGCAAATAACTTTATTAAGAAAAAGATGGGAAACAGAATCAAACGCTTTCTCGAAATCAATCGACAAAAGTAAACCTGGAATGTTATCATGCTCGACAGTTTGAATGAGATCATACATGAATCTAATGTTTTCCCCTATATAACGTCCTGACATAAAACCCTTTTGTTGTTCTTGAATAATACTTGGTAGGACTGATTTAATTCTCTCCGCAATACAGGCCGAGGCAAGTTTGAAAGAAACATTCAGGAGGGATATCGGTCTCCAGTTTTTCAAGAATTCCCTGGGCTTATCCCCTTTAAGCAAGAGAGTTATGACACCCAAATCTGTAAAAAAAAACTTATAAAATTCATAAGTAAACCCATCTAAAGCGGGAGATTTTCCAATCTTACTCTTCTTTAAAACTTTAGAAAGTTCTTCATATGTTATAGGACCCTCGACTGAATCCCGCTGTCCATATGACAAGATGGGTGCACCTGACATTTGAAAGATAGCCTGAACATCAACATCTTCGTCTGTCTCTATTTTAGAATACAAATTTTTATAATAATTACGAGTTTCCTCCAGAATTTCTTTGGAATTTTTAAAACTTACATTGTCACTTTCCTTTACAATATTACTAATAGTTTTGTTTACATTTCTCTTGTCCATATTCAAAAAGTACTTGGAAGGCTTCTCCCCTTCTTCCATCCAGCGGGTTCTGGATCTCACAAGCACCCCTTCCATTTTCTTCTTACGTATATTGATTAACTGAACCTCTTTTATTTTAAGCAAATCGCCAACGGAATTATCATCTTGGGCAATCAAACCAGTAAGGACCCCAATTTCCTTCTCCAGTCCGAGTTCAACTTTACCCTCCTGCTTTTTTTTGTAAGAGGCGTACGAGATCGTTTTTGCCCTGATTTCCATTAGAATCATTTCAAACAGAAGTTGATCATTAATAGTAAATTGCAAGTCATTTGGATGTAAGAGGGCGTGGTTCTGTCCTGGAGTTAGGTTATATTGTTCAATCACCGACCTTATAGTCCCTTTCACAAGATTCACATACGTCTTATCTTTTAAGAGGGAACCATTAAATTTCCAAAAGCCTTTACCACGCTCCACTTGTTTAAGGTCAAAATAAATGTCAACAAGAGAATGATCAGAGCCGGTACCCTGGTTTGATGTCACAGCTGACAAATTTGGCATGTAATTCAGATGAGATCAAAAAGAAATCAAGTCGAGACTGCTTAAGTGTATTATGCTGTCTCCATGTATATCTACAACTAGGATTCTGAATGCGCCATACATCAATAAGATCTAGCTCGTTACACACTTCAATGACCCTCTTACGAGAATTAGGATTATTTAGTTTAACATAGTTCATACAGTCTAACTTATCATCTAAAATCAGGTTCCAGTCACCACATACAATTGTGTGAGGATTTTCAAACTCGTTAATAACATCACTGAGATCATCATAAAATGCTGGGGAGTCATTATTTGGACCATATAAATTAACAAGAGTAATTCTATAGTCTTCAATTTCAACATCCAAAGTAAGCCTATTTCCTAACTCGTCCATTTCACACCCATGCACTTTAAATGTAAAATTATTATTGAACAAAACCGCAACCTCTCTTGAGTTTGTTGTAAACGCGCTAAAGTAGCAGTCAAACCCCCATTCTGCTCTAACAATTGATTCTAATTCCTTTGAGAAATGAACATCTTGAAGACAGTAAATTGAATATCTTTTATTTCGAAGATAGTGCAAGACATCCCTACGTTTATCGGGCATGGCTAAGCCACGGCAATTCAATGACGCAATGGATAGCTTAAATTGTTTATCAGTCATCATGAATAAAATAGTTTTCCACATATTTTTTTCGCGAAGTTCTATCTAGGCTTAATTTAATATGTACACATATCGGGTGATAACTTTCTTGACCCCACTCATCGTGCACAAACTGAATGACCAGTAATGATTTTGGTGGAATCAAGAGCGATCGTTACTGAGATTCTGAAGCTGTTACATAATTTTCCTTGTACATCAAGTTAACAGATAGCGTCAGCATAAAATTATGTTAATCTCCTCCATACATTTACGTCTCACTCATGCTCCGACATTAATGCATTAATGCATCCGACAATATGATGATGCATTTCCTTTTAATTGTTCAGATACTACAAATAAAATTATTGCTGTTGAGAGGTGCTCGGCAGGAAAACCCTAACAGACCAATCAGAACGGTTGTTTGAAATCTGCGATTGACTGCAAACCTTTGTACAGATCTCCACGTAAATTTTACGTGCAAATCAGTGGTTAAAGGATCCTTGCCCTCGGACCATACCAGATAAGTCGGAACATCGTCTCAAAATCCCCCATGCTGCCTGAGTTTGCTGGTTCGTCATAACCAAAGTAGGCGTTTCGTTGCCGTCAAATATAACTCTTGGTATTATGAATACTGTAGAACGGAACAGCCACCCATGAAACCTTACCTAATACCTGGTATAACACTTTGTGAGAACATTCTCCTGTCTAATCTGAGACTTGAATCCAGTAAACCCCTCTGGATGTCTGCAGACAAACTAGATGAAGCAAGATTCTATTACAAAAGTTGCTTGGGGAAATGTTCATGAAAAATACCACCAAACCTGTGCTAGCTACGTCTCATCACCATGCTTCTGGGTTTTCAACTATACTTTACATCCCATGTTTGCAGATAATTCCTACAACTGAAGATTTGGGGAACGACTGAGGGTGTAATTGGTGATCATTTTATGGCATAAACGGTGATATCCGTCACTTATACCAGATCACCATCACCACATACATCACTGTGAATAATTGTGGACTAAAACCCTGGACTACAACATAGTTCCAAGTTTATTATTTACAATACTAGCAGAAGCAGCCCGTGGACATCCACGGGCGCTAGCTGTGTTTATGATTAATCACCGTACCGCATATTTGTTACAATAATCAAGTGAATAAATAAAAAAGTTGGGTAAAGTTATTTTTACCAAGAAGTATTTACAACATGTGCATTGGCGGATCCAAGGGGGGGGGGGGGGGGGACTTCCGCCCGTGCCCTCCCCATCCCCCTTTTGGAAGGAAAGTATGCATTTTGACCATAGACGATCCGCCCTTTTGTCGATTGTGCCCCCGCCCCTTTTAGAATGAAACCTTTTTTTTTTGCTTGTCAGAGAATTATGGAGGGACCCCATAACCACCCCCTCCTGAGCGAATTTTGTAGGCCTGACTAAAAAAAAAATTATCGTCACCCCCCCCCCCCCCCCCCCCCACCTCAGGTCTGCCCTTTTCCAAAAGTTTACAAACCTGCACTTGTTTTCCCCGCCTTAGACTAAATTCTGGATCCGCCCCTGATCATGTGAGTATGTCTTATTTATCTAAAGCTTGCATGAGTTCTGAAGAAAATGCATTTTCATCTTGATGAAAATTGATGATATGGATATAATAATGTTCGAGTAGAATATCCATGCATAGACCTAGAGGGAGCGATTTGATCTTGCCATGTTTCTGTGGTTTATTAATACTCAGAGTAACATCCATAATTACCGCTACGTCCGCTGTAAAGGATGCAATAATGAGAAAAAATGAATTTGTCATTTTATTTTCAGAGCGATTATGGCCCCCTTATACGGGTCTTGGGAGGACCGACGGATTGACTTCCCCCCTGCTCCCCCCCCCCCCCCCCCCCTCCAGCTCCCCCATTCCATTGTCATCCCATCACCCCCAGGGCGAGGGGAGAAGGGATTAATATCATTATACGTATTCATAATCATTATGGAAATATTTTCGAAGGAATTTTCTTCTTATACATATACACTAAACTGTATGTGTGACCATGAAGCTTCAAATGATGTAACTCTATATACCTGTATAATGACCTGTACACGTACGTGCGAACGATCTAACACGTGTGTATAATACTGTACTGTACACTGAAGCCATGCGGATATATGGCCATGCTGTTCTTTGGCATAGCTCCCCTTCACAGGGAAAGGTATATGGGTTGGCTGGGCCTGAAGCTACAAACCCGCTTCATGGGTTGGTGGAATTATTAGGCCTACTCCCTGCGGAAATTCAGTGTTTAAAAATGAAGTTATGAAATATGGACGGGACGTCAGCCCTCAAGAAGTGCCTCCCACCACCCTAAGAACCCTGCCCCACCCGTGGGTACCAAAAGGCGGGGACCGAAAGGGCCAGGGGAGGAGCCTATTTGAACCAAAAAAAGAGCCCGAAATCCTTAGTGTATTATATTATAAGATACGTGTGACAAAAACTGACCGTGATAGTCCCCTGTTCATTCCATTGGTCGACCAAAGAGAGCAACCTGGAGTTCACTTTTTGTTTTTGGCCAGTAGAAATGCAAAACACAACGAAAACATATCATTCCCGTTCATTTGTGCCGTATACAAAATATACTTGACCTCTCACCCTGTGATGAAGATTAAGTTTGACTTAACTTTAAATGGCTGAAGATGAGTTATACAACTAAAATCACGACGAGATTCGGACCCGAAATCTTCATATTATACTAGTCCAGTATCCACCGTCAAGTTTAACATTGACCTTGAACGGATCCCTTTGTGACTGATATTAAATGGAATTTTGAAAGAATGTTATCATCATATAGATCGATTCCGCATTATCCACAGTTTGGTCGAACATAATTCTGAATACAAATATTATCCTCTAAGCCTTTAGATTTGAATGACAGATACGCTGTATTTGAATTTGCCCTTCGTGACACAGGGGTAAGATTGAACTTTGACCTGACCTCCAGTTTGTGAACTCGACTTAAACTGAAAACATAACATCATCAAGTCATTCGGCACCACATACCCGTCAAAGACAAATCATATCCAAACGAAGTATTATCCATGATATCAAGTTCAGCTTTGACCTTGAATTGACACCCCCCCCCCCCCCCTCCCCGAGCAATAAATGATCTCATAGATTAGTTCTACACACCAACCCAAAGCACCTTAATTTCAACTTTAGACATCTTTAATAGTTTTAAAATCTAACGTATTGACCTTTATTTGACATTTATGACCTAAACGTGACCTTAAATTGGAAAAAGTGCAAAATTTACAATATTATTTGTTTGATATAGGATCTACATTAATTTATGGAAAAACAAAGTTTCTAGATCGCGTACTTACCCATCTGTAATCAGTTTGTGTTCAATTCCTTCCCCGGGAGTTGCAGAAGTGGACGCCACACAACTTTCGATATACAAACCTACTCTTCTGGTTGTAAACGAGGGAAGAAAAACACGATAAAACAGTCGTTGTCCAAGCCATACAACATGTCTGTTGCCATAGTAACCATAGTGAAAAAGGCGTATCAGAATTGGTCTGAAGCTGCCGGTAGATTTTTCGGTAAAAGAAACATTGCCTAGCTGAGGCTTGAAGGAACCCGAGAGGATCTGCTGTTTGTCCAAGCAGCACTTGACGCTAGCTTGCCTGCGATACTCACGGGTTATCACCGAACCACCCTGTGGCGCCGGCGTGTAGTAAGTGACGATATTGGAGAAGGTGATTTTACCAGGTTCGTCCTAAAATTATATCAATGAAACGAAATAGCGAATTAATGTCTGTCGCACATGATGCGTTATTTTGCGGTCGTAGGACTACGTCAACGACTGGCGCGGTCTTTGAAAAAACCGAACAGTGCAAACATTAATCAGACCTACCGGCGCATAATTTGTTAAGTTGAAGTTGCCTTCATAGGTTTGATTAGTGCTTCATGCAATCGAAATGACGTATTTTGTGAAAAGGGCAAAGTGCCAGTTGCACACGCACAAGGCGTCATTTTCACAGCGTCATTTCCTGTGCTAGTCAATCATGTGAAGTGAATTTAGCCTATCAATCATGTTGATTCTCCAGTAATTTAACGCTGTATTTGCAGTGTTAATTGGTATTAGGCCCGGCTCACACGAGACTTTATTTGGTGACGTTAGGACCGCGTCAGTATCTTGAACGGCCTTTTCTTTGCCATGAACAGTTGTATCGTTTAAGAGGTGATTGAACTGCAGCTCATTCCGAAGGGGGAATGGGGAATATTAACTTTCCAAAAAATTGGCCAGTTTTCCCTTTCCTTTCCCTTTCAATTTCTTTTTCTTTTTTTCCTACCCTTTCTCGTTTCTCCTTTTCCTTTTCCCCACACACACACCCCTCTAGCGACGCCCCTGGGTAAAGGCCATCACAGGATTATTGATTAGCGCGTGTACTGACGCGATCAAAATCACGCCTCTTGTGAGCGGGGCTTCAATACTCTTTTACGATTTCACTCACTTTGCGCGTCACAGACCATATAGATGTAGGCTTACATCAGTAGTACGTAACAAATCAATAATCTAGGCTTCTGCCAATCAACCCCGAACCCCTCTACACACACACACACACACACACACACACACACGAACCCCTCTGTAACTTCTGTTTCTGTAACTGTTTAATTTGGCTGTATTAAAATACAGCCAAATTAAACTTGACAAAGTTAGGCTAGGCTGAAGGCTTTGTGGTATTTTGAGT
The DNA here is from genome assembly GCA_025617745.1 of Heliocidaris erythrogramma. Taxonomy (NCBI): domain Eukaryota; kingdom Metazoa; phylum Echinodermata; class Echinoidea; order Camarodonta; family Echinometridae; genus Heliocidaris; species Heliocidaris erythrogramma. The sequence continues at coordinate 37,366,850 of CM046863.1, forward strand.
TAGTGCCAGGATAGAGTCTGGACCAGCAGTCTAGCTTACCTCAGATAGCTCTGTTCCACATTGGTCGTATGTCGTTGTCAGACGAACTGCCGTTCCCTGTCCTGCTTCTTCTAGGAAATGAACGCTGTCAGGCGCGTCTCCCGATCCCTCTCCCGATCCCTCTCCTGCTTCTTCTCCAAAACACATGGGATCTAGGAAATGAACGCCGGTAGTATTTCCCGATATAATGCTGCCATCTACGATCACAGTCATTGAATCACTGGTGCATTCAACAGTAGTTACTACATGCAGAATGAGAAGCATTAATGCAATTGAATGATATGAAACATGAGAGTGCTTTTCATTGTTTGTGATTTGTCCGCTAGAATTAGTCAATTTGTTATTATGTTGATGATTCCAAAATCTCTCAGTTACGCAAATGAACATTTTGGTTCCAAAACATGCTACATCATAAAAATTAAGAAAGTCAAGGAATTTCAATATATTTTGCATACTCGATTTGAAATGAAACTTGGTCCTTCGATACGACTGTGTAATGGGCTAATAAAGTTACTTTCTCTCTCTCTCTCTCTCCCTCTCAAATCCAAGTGCCTTCTTTAAAACATGGGATGAATTACTTAAAGATGTGTGGAAGTTGCATGTTTTGGAACTAAAATCTGGCTCCATTTGTACAGTCCACATTTATAAGCGGTCTTTGGAAAAACCATGTATAATAATAATTATATTAAATATGATAATAATACATGTAATAATATTAATAATGATAAAAATAATAAGTATATGAGGTGGTCTGTCTTTTATTGTCAAATTGTTTCAGGACAATGATAGTGAATATGATGATTACAATAACAGTGTTGATAAAATTACTGATGATGATAATGATGAAGATAACTATGTTGATAATGAAGATGACAAAGAAAAGGATGAAGAGGATGAATAGTAATATTCCTATAACAAGTTTCAGACTGAATGACTATCTTATTTCGGAGATATTGAAATGAATATTAGAACAAAGTTTTGACGCTCTGTTGACGCAAGGCTGACGTGACGTTATTCGTATTCATAGAGCTGATTATGACTGTTTATTACTATAACTGTACCAATATATATATATAGACCAGTATACTCTAACTATATAGTGCTGTTTAGTACTATAACTCTAAACGTCTTGGTTGTCTGTGCCAGTGTGGTGGCAGATCGTGGGACGGTTGAGTATTTTGTAACGAGTACAAAATCCGTGGCAGACATCGTTCAGATTGGCGGATGTCGTTCCTGCTAGAACCATATCAGCCGCGTCATATACGGCAGATTTTGTTCCCTTAGCGGATTTGGTTTTTTTGGCGCGATAGTCTTTAGTTCTAGACCCAGTTTAATAAAATAGTCCTGCATTGTTGACCACCATTATAAGCAGGGAGGTGGAAGAGAGATGGTCAAGTACCGTATCGTATAAATGTAGTGTCGTGTTTGCATGTTTTTGCTAAAATATGGTGGAAATAAGTTTTTAGTGTTGTTTTGGATTCCATTCTTCTTTCATTAATTGAAAGATGGTCTTGATATGTGACACTATATCAAAATAATAAAAATTTACCTGCTTTGATTATATAACTCTTTTTCCAGGAGGAGGGGGGGGGGGGGTTATTGCTTACTTCTTCTTTGTGTGTTTATTTGTTTTTGGTTTGTGCTTTAATAAACAGACTTTAGAAGCCGTTTCGAGTGCTGGACAAATTTTTTTTTTTTATTTATTTATTTATTTATTTTTTTCTTTTTTCTTTTTCTTTTTTTTTTTGCGGGGGGGGGGGGGGGGGGGGGGGTCGTAATTATATCTCGCCTGTGGAACACCCGATCGTCACCGTGACAAATTTGGCGCAAAGATCACCTACAATATATTGAGAGAAAGACTGCACTGTCAATCTTCTTGAAAAGAGCCTAGTCTCTTTGTTGAATATGAAAATATGATAAATAAAGCTTCAAGAGGAGAAAGATATAAGCACTTTTCCATTTGTTCTGTGATGACTCCTTGGTTTTACATAAAATCCGAAAAAAATGAATGTAACATCATGCACACCCCTCCAGCCAAGGATGTACTAGGCAGGGGCCGCGGAGCGTTTTTGAAAGTTGGGAGGGGGGGGGGCTGGGGGAACTGATTTGATTTCACTTGAATAATGACACTTTAGAACCTTTTCTCGGTGATTTTATGAAACGTGTCTAACGAATGGGCCTATGGTTATGGTCCAGCCAATCGAAAACACAATACCTTGCAGGCACAAACCCTTGTCATATGTAAAAGAGTGTCTGCATTGTAAGACTACCATAGGCCCTGTATTATAGCTGCTCCTATATTGACACAACCATTAGGTATCTTGGTTAGGTTTCTCTCAAAACAACGATTTTCTGATAAAGTGTCAAATTGGGGTTTGTGCGTGCACCCTACTGGTGATATGTCAGGTTCTTAAATTAAAATCTATTTCATGAAATAAGATGGCCCTCTAGTCACGATAAGAGGCATTTTGCCCAACTTCCATTCAGCAGCGTCGATCGGGGGTGGGGGGGGGGGAGGATATATTGGAGTGGAAAACATATCGCCCCCCCCCCCCCCAACCGAAAAAGAGAGAAAAGGGAATTGAACAAAATAGGAAGAGAGAGAGAAAAAAATGTCCTGCCAGTAATGGTCTGCGGGATAATTGGCCAGGGGGCATGTCTAATAATCTGGATAATCCATGTTCTCTCCTGAAGAGCCTTTTTTGTTCAGAGTTGATGACAGCTACATTGCTACATTGCTACATTTGATGACAGCAGGCATACCTCTTGGCATGCTGGCCAGGCCACAAGGTGTTAATATTTTCTCCTCAAGACAGCCATGTTATAAGAATCTTTTCTTGCTCAATGAGTCTACTGTCTTTCAGTAATGACCTTAAACTGTTCTTCATAGGAGTGAAAGCCGGCCACATTACGCCAACCAAGATAAATAACACAGAATCAGGGGCGTAGCTTCATAGGCGACTGGGGGGGGGCACATCATCCCCCAATCGAATATCGAAAGAAAAAGAACAGAAAAAAAAAAGAATTAAAAAAAAAAGAGAAAGGATTGCTATCCTTTCTCTTTTTTTAAAATTAAGGTGATAATTCATATTGAATCTTCCGAGTTAGACCGGTATCCCGCCCCCTCCCAATGATGCCAGTGTCTCCTCAATGACTGTGAAGTCACGTTTCGCCACTTCACAGAATAAGCATCCTCTTGGACACTGTATGTAATCTTTTAGGTCGTCCAAAACCATTTAAATAGGAGAATGAGGACAATGTTGTTTTTTTGTATTTGTTTTTGTTTGTTTGTTGTTGTAGTTGTTGTTGTTGGTTGTTGTTGTTTGTTTGTTTGTTGTTTGTTTGTTATTTTTTTTTGGGGGGGGGCTGGGGGAACTGATTTGATTTCACTTGAATAATGACACTTTAGAACCTTTTCTCGGGGATTTTATGAAACGTGTCTAACGAATGGGCCTATGGTTATGGTCCAGCCAATCGAAAACACAATAGCTTGCAGGCACAAACCCTTGTCATATGTAAAAGAGTGTCTGCATTGTAAGACTACCATAGGCCTGTATTATATTGGGGTTTGTGCGTGCACCCTACTGGTGATATGTCAGGTTCTTAAATTAAAATCTATTTCATGAAATAAGATGGCCCTCTAGTCACGATAAAAGGCATTTTGCCCAACTTCCATTCAGCAGCGTCGATCGGGGGTGGGGGGGGGGGGGGGGGGGGGATATATTGGAGTGGAAAACATATCGCCCCCCCCCCCCCCCAACCGAAAAAGAGAGAAAAGGGAATTGAACAAAATAGGAAGAGAGAGAGAAAAAAATGTCCTGCCAGTAATGGTCTGCGGGATAATTGGCCAGGGGGCATGTCTAATAATCTGGATAATCCATGTTCTCTCCTGAAGAGCCTTTTTTGTTCAGAGTTGATGACAGCTACATTGCTACATTGCTACATTTGATGTCAACAGACATACCTCTTGGCATGCTGGCCACAAGGTGTTAATATTTTCTCCTCAAGACAGCCATGTTATAAGAATCTTTTCTTGCTCAATGAGTCTACTGTCTTTCAGTAATGACCTTAAACTGTTCTTCAGTTTAAGGTCACTAAGATCACCTACAATATATTGAGAGAAAGACTGCACTGTCAATCTTCTTGAAAAGAGCCTAGTCTCTTTGTTGAATATGAAAATATGATAAATAAAGCTTCAAGAGGAGAAAGATATAAGCACTTTTCCATTTGTTCTGTGATGACTCCTTGGTTTTACATAAAATCCGAAAAAAATGAATGTAACATCATGCAGACCCCTCCAGCCAAGGATGTACTAGGCAGGGGCCGCGGAGCGTTTTTGAAAGTTGGGAGGGGGGGGGGGGGGGGGGGCTGGGGGAACTGATTTGATTTCACTTGAATAATGACACTTTAGAACCTTTTCTCGGTGATTTTATGAAACGTGTCTAACGAATGGGCCTATGGTTATGGTCCAGCCAATCGAAAACACAATACCTTGCAGGCACAAACCCTTGTCATATGTAAAAGAGTGTCTGCATTGTAAGACTACCATAGGCCCTGTATTATAGCTGCTCCTATATTGACACAACCATTAGGTATCTGGGTTAGGTTTCTCTCAAAACAACGATTTTCTGATAAAGTGTCAAATTGGGGTTTGTGCGTGCACCCTACTGGTGATATGTCAGGTTCTTAAATTAAAATCTATTTCATGAAATAAGATGGCCCTCTAGTCACGATAAAGGCATTTTGCCCAACTTCCATTCAGCAGCGTCGATCGGGGGTGGGGGGGGGGGGGGGGGAGGATATATTGGAGTGGAAAACATATCGCCCCCCCCCCCCCCAACCGAAAAAGAGAGAAAAGGGAATTGAACAAAATAGGAAGAGAGAGAGAAAAAAATGTCCTGCCAGTAATGGTCTGCGGGATAATTGGCCAGGGGGCATGTCTAATAATCTGGATAATCCATGTTCTCTCCTGAAGAGCCTTTTTTGTTCAGAGTTGATGACAGCTACATTGCTACATTGCTACATTTGATGTCAACAGGCATACCTCTTGGCATGCTGGCCACAAGGTGTTAATATTTTCTCCTCAAGACAGCCATGTTATAAGAATCTTTTCTTGCTCAATGAGTCTACTGTCTTTCAGTAATGACCTTAAACTGTTCTTCATAGGAGTGAAAGCCGGCCACATTACGCCAACCAAGATAAATAACACAGAATCAGGGGCGTAGCTTCATAGGCGACTGGGGGGGGGGGGCACATCATCCCCCAATCGAATATCGAAAGAAAAAGAACAGAAAAAAAAAATTAAAAAAAAAAGAGAAAGGATTGCTATCCTTTCTCTTTTTTTAAAATTAAGGTGATAATTCATATTGAATCTTCCGAGTTAGACCGGTATCCCGCCCCCTCCCAATGATGCCAGTGTCTCCTCAATGACTGTGAAGTCACGTTTCGCCACTTCACAGAATAAGCATCCTCTTGGACACTGTATGTAATCTTTTAGGTCGTCCAAAACCATTTAAATAGGAGAATGAGGACAATGTTGTTTTTTTGTATTTGTTTTTGTTTGTTTGTTGTTGTAGTTGTTGTTGTTGGTTGTTGTTGTTTGTTTGTTTGTTGTTTGTTTGTTATTTTTTTTTTTTTTTGGGGGGGGGGGGGGGTCAGAGGGCAGTTTGTCCTGGATACTATAATTCTCCAAATGTTTGTTTGTTGTAGTTGTTGTTGTTGGTTGTTGTTGTTTGTTTGTTTGTTTGTTGTTGGTTGTTGTTTGTTTGTGGTTGTTTGTTTGTTGTTGTTGTTGTTTTGTGTTTTGTGTTTTTCTTTTTTTTTTTGGGGGGGGGGGGGGAGGTGTCAGAGGGCAGTTTGTCCTGGATACTATAGTTCTCCAAATGGTAATTGTTCCGGTGTATTTCTCATACAGTCATAGGGGTAATATTGTCCAGGGGAGTGTCAGTCCATTTATCATTAATCAGCTTTTAATACATGGAATCATATTCTGAAGCATAAACTATACTAATACTTAGCTTCTCGTCTGCCTCCTACAGGAACTGGTCCAATATTTTTTTTCCAGAGCGTACATATTTATTTTTCCTTACAAGAAAGTCTCGGCGGGGGATTCGAAAATTCTATGCAGATATCCGTTAATTATTCATATTGTTCAAAATCACACTAAAATGCTTCTCCTTCAATATTTATAGAGTAATCTGATTTTTTTTTATCTTGTAGAGCTAATTCATTCATCGAACTTCTACAATGACTTTTGCCTTAAGTATTGATTACGATATGATAATTTACGCAGATTTATTCAAAATTTCTTTTAAATACTTTCTAACTAATTTAGTAGACAAATTACATTCTGGTATCCTAATGGATATCATGTACAACTGTGGGGGGATGTCATCAAAACCGGTTTTGTATGCCGAATTTTTTTTTTACAAAAATTGATAAGTTTCAAGCTTAAGATAGTATCGTTATTTTTACTATTTTCTATTCCTCTGTTTTGTTAGTAGTACACAACACTACGCAATTTTTTTTCTTCAAAATGCTATAATTTACTTCAAAACATCTCTTCTTAATTCTTTTACATGGTTTTCTTGCTGTCTTTAAAAGTATGAATTGTTTTATCATAGCTAAAACAATAATAAACTGTAAACTTTTAAATTGTAGGTCTATTTGAACAAGTGTTTCATATGAATAATAACACTTGCCCCGATTTCTTATTATCATCATCTTATTATAATATTATAATCTAAATACTTACACGGTAGACGACAGTTAATTCCACCATAACCATCAACGCAATTGCAAATATACGAGTTCTCCGCGTCTTCACATTCACCGTTAGAGCCACAAGGGTCGCTTGCACATTCGTTGATATCTATCAATTCAAAAGATGAAATTAAATTTCACAAATGATGTGCCAAATGGTGGTATACGTAGGGCTATATAAATGCGGACGAGGGCATCAGAAAGAGAGAGAGAGAGAGAGAGAAAGAGAAGGACAGAGGAGAGACGGGGGGGGGGGGGGCGAAAAGAAGATGATATGACTGTCTTCATACGACACCCTATGTTAACAGAGTTTATCTGCCGTTTTTTTTAAGTGATCACTCCTCGGGCCTTTTAAATGGTGATTTAACCGTCACTACAATCTTTCGAGAAAAGGAAACTCACATTCAACAAATATCTCAAACCAATCAAGATTATTTTCTTAATTCAAATATAGATCCTTTATTATGATAGGTATCATAATATGACGGTAGATGCCGGAGTACACTATCTTTCCAAAAAATGGAATCATAACAAAAATGCATAATTTCTTGCTCAAATATTATCCATAAACGTAACATTTTTAATGACATTCAAATATCAGAATGAGATATTAATTCCAATAATCATACAATGCATAAGTCTATGTAGAGTTCATAAGTCGATTAGGAATGATGTGTGGAAGGGCAGGTTGTGTGGGTAAGGGTGTGTGGGGTGTGTGTGTGTGTGTGAAAATGAGAAATTATTGAAAAAGCAGTAATTTCACGCTCGTTGTTGTCGAGAACACCGCGGCTGTTCGTTTTGTTTCCTTTCTGATTATCATTAATTTTTAAGAAACACACTCACACACTTATTAATATACCAAACACCATTTATTTAATGTACAATAAAAGAACAATGTAGATAAAATAGCTTGCTAAAGGGCGTGGGCATATGTGCCGTACCGGGGACAGTCGAGTGTATTTAACCACTCTGCTACGTCACATCATAAAGGAGACGATACCGATACCATAATATTGCAATAGCTTCGGCACCATTCTCGCCGAAGGAAAATATTTCGTTTTTATCTAATTAATTAACTCTCTAAAATCTCATAAAATTACACGAGTATCCAGGCAGGGGCGGCGGAGCGTCTTTCAAAGTGAAGGGGGCACCAGCAAGAAAGGGCACTTTTGGGAAAAAGCGTAGGCCTACCTATAAGGGGTGAACATAAAGCGAAAAAGGGACAATATAGTGACATTGGTATTAATACCTTATGGTCTAATTAACATGATTAATACATAATCAAGCATCATGTTCTTCCTTTATATTGTGGTTCTGGACACTGCTTTGACATCTTCTCTAATTAGCAGTTGTGTATGATGGTCTGATGATCCATGTGCGAGCGAGCGAAGCGAGCAAGCAAACAGCTATCAGAATTTTTTTCTAACCCTGAAGTCCTTTGTGCATTATTTACAGCGATATAACGAAAATGATGTAGCGCCCACCCGGGGAGGGGGGCGAGTCAAGTAAATAACAGACAAGAAAAAAGGTTAAGATGTAGTTGTGAAGTGACTTACACAAGTCACTTTTATTCCATCGAAAAATCAATAGGAACATACTAAATACAAAACATGATACAGAAAAATAATCTTTCACCAGTTAGCTTGACTAACCTAGCATCCTCAGTGAATTATTCACACTTATCCTATAACTCACTAACATATTAAAACACAAACAAATCCATAATGAATATCTACTTTAACCATAATACGACTAAACATATCCAGTATTATCATAAGGCGTAATAAAACTGTAGAAAATCAAAGAGAAAAGATAGAGAGAGAGAAGCAGAGAGAGAGAGAGTGAAAGGGTTGTGATGTGGCTTACCCAAGTCACTTTTATTCCATCGAAAAATCAATAGAAACATACTAAATACAAAACATGATACAGAAAAATAATCTTTCCTCAGTTAGAGAGAGAGAGAGAGTGAGAAAGAAGGAAACATGACACTGAAAGGGAAATCATCATAGTTCTATCAAAATACCTAAATCTCATTTTCATTCTGTCTTGTAAAACTCATAAATCATTAGTCTTGTATCATAAATTCAACAGTCTTGTATCATAAATTCAACTTAACATTTCACTGTATTATCCCCATACTATCACAATATAAAAGCATAATAATCACATACCCTTGTAATATAAAGCAAGGGTTACACCAGAACCGAATTCTCCCGAATAAATTCGGACCGATTCTGCCCGAATATGGCCTGAATTGGATGGATTCGGTTGATTCGGAACTTATTCGTCTCTGATTCGGGGAGCTCCCCGAATCAGAGCCGAATAGGTCCCGAATCAAGCAGAATCACCAAGAATTGACCCGAATCGATTTTGGGCATCTCGAATAAAGTCGAATGGCAATCCGAATAGAGGCCAGAATCGAGCCAAATGTGACCAGAATTGAGCCCAATATGGCACGAATTCCCCGATTACACCCGAATAATGACCCGAATGTCGACCCGAATCGGGACGAATATGGCCGAATGCGCCGAATACGCCACCGAATTACCCGAATTCGCCATAGAATCGTTGGATTTTGGCCAAATTTGGACCCGAATTATAGCCGAATTAAAAAAACATGATTTTCCCGGAGGTATTATGAGTGTGCAGGCCTATTCGGCTTATTCGCCTGTATTCTGCTCTGTATTCGGATGGCGATTCGGATGGATTCTGGGAGCTATTCGGGGCATTCTGGGCAGATTCGGCTCTATTCGTGTTATTCGTGTCTATTTGGCTAGATGATTCGGGTCGAAGCCCGAATCTACCTAGAATGCCCCGAATGCCTCCCCGAATCCAACCGAATCCGGCCGAATTCCATCCGAATATATCCCGAATATGGCCCGAATGAAATTTGTCGGGGCCACATTCGGGACCATTTTTCAGCGTATTCGGATGGTTTTGAACATTTCAAAACAAGCCGAATCCCTCCACGAATGTTTCAGAATACCTCCCAAATTTTTGCCCATTCGGGGAGGGAGAACAGAATGCTCCCGAATACACCCGAATTCGAAAATTCGGGTGTATTCGCAGCTGATTCGGTTCCGGTGTAACCCTTGCTTAACTAGGCATCGGTAAATAATGTCTGCAAACTAGACTAATCAATATCATGTATTAAATCAATACAATAATAATTCACGTTGAGAGGAGTCAAATAAAAAGCACTCAAAATATCAAAGAGAGCAATATCATAAACTGTCCTTGGAGATTTACCTAAACGATAAAACTTTCCTCTGAATTGCATTGCACAGTCATAAAAATATATCCTGTCCTATGACTCATTATTTTAAGGAATATTAATAGGCTATAAATATGTGAATGTTGGCTTTATCATCCATACATATATTTCCTAATAATATCCTTACTATTTCTATTCTGAAACTGGGGATCATTCATGCATTCGCAAGGGGCGTGCGCCCCCCCCCCCCCACCCGTTTTGTCTGACAAAGTATGCCCCCGGACCCCTAGATGGCCGTTTGGCTTCGTAAATTGGAGGGTTCCTCAGTGTGCGCCCCCCACTTTCTGAAAATCCTGTATCCGCCCCTGTGAATTAATATAATATCAATATCAATTCCTCATTGTAGTGTTAGCATCTCCCCTTACATTCAATAGACCTGTTTACTAAGTGATTCAAATTTTATGCATACTTTTGAAACAAAGGTTGTTCTTGACAACCTGAAAGCTTGCCAGAGGCTTGTCAGACATAGCAACAAGTAATGTATGCAAACTGGATTCCAAGTACTGTAGTTCATTCATTAATAACATGTTAAAGGGAGTGGCAAGTCGTAATCCATGGGCCTGACCAGTTGGCCTGACTCGGGGAAATTCGGATACAATCAGGTCCAATCGTGCGCTACCGAAGGAATGTTATTGCCGGATTCCTCGCGCGATCGTTAACTCGAATCCCTCCATACGCAACCGACCAATGAGATTCAAATACTGGAATAAAGAACACGCGATCTTGTTTACTCAAATTTGGGTCAATGTGCGAACTTTTATTAGCTGCGCACGATAAATTGAAGTCGCTTTGAACTTTGATCCAGAGAAAGGAGCAGCCAACTGTAAGAGCGCCCATAGATTGAGACTTGTCGCTCCCTTTAATGGAATACCTCGTTACTAGCTAGGTCCCCAGGAAAGAAACATCCATAAATTTGAACACTTAGTAAACAGGTCTATTAGCAGGTCCACAAAAAGTGGCTCCTTTCATCGAAGTCATATGCATGACCTGAGCGGTGTCTGAATACATAATGAGGAAGATCATTTCGGAACACCTCTTTCATTCAGGCTCTAACTGTTCTAAATCTGCATCAAATCGGACATTTTTAGTATCAGAGTAAAGAAGAAGAACCAAACGTTTGTGTCCTGTCTTTCATTTTAATGAAAAAATGTGTAAAGTTGGTGAAATTTTGGATTTCAAAAATGATAAGAAACTCAAATTTATATTTGAGAAAGTAGTTATTTTGCAAGTCTTTTTATTTTGAGCCCAAATGATTTTTACATGATATCAAAACTAAAAATCTATGCTTCTTGAAAATATCATTTATAACAAAGGACAAATTTTAATCTGGTCAAGAACACACTTTTCCAAAGCCAAGTGCAAATATCTTCCTAAAAAACCAAGAATACCGCACTGATTGGCCCACCCACAAAGGAATCTCAGCATTCCACAGCTGTTTGCCACCTAGCTGGGTCACTCGAAGGTCACTCTGCCCATGTAGTATTCTTTTCAAAACAACCGCGCTGGCTAGTTTTCGGCCTTATTCAGCCAATCAGAAGACTGGATTTCGAGCTTTTCAGAAAATCACGAAATCTCGTCCTGTACCTTGGTGCTTAAAAGTGTGTTCTTGACCCGATTAAAGGGTGCCTCATATTAAGAATGGTTATTTTGAGAAAATATAGACTTTCAGCTTTACTGTACATATAAATTTTATTTGGGCTCAAAATAAAAAGTTTTGCACAATGATCAAGAAAAGTGAGAGGACCAAAATTGACGGTTTTGAAGCATCTTTTTCTCCATAAATTTCACTTATTTATCTGTTACAAAACAGAATTAACAAATTTAAAAGTGTGAAACTTGCTCTTAATTTTTAAACGTATAATAATCAAGACCTACACTTAATGATAAAGTGGTTAATTTCTTCCAGAAAGAAAATCACAAGATTCATGAGATTTTACAGGATGAAAGATTTGGCCACGAGAGGATCTGGATGAATACTGCTTGTTTGCTCATTAGCATACAGACCTGCCGCCTGACTGCCTTATGAGTACAGTACCTGGCTTTATACATGTATCGAGTTTATCTAAACTCTGCCAGTACTGTTACATAGTACACAGGCTACAAATACCTCTGAAGGGCAGTTACTTAGGCAACCACCCATGACCCAATGCCTTACCTATGCAGAGCCCTTTCCTACTGTAGAGGTGTCGTGGTCTAGTGGATACGTCACCGGACTGTGGATCTCATCTCAATGTCCTTTGACAAGACATTAATCTACATTTGCCACTCTCTACCCAGGTGTAGAAAATGGGTACCCGGTAGGAATTTATTCCTTGAAATGCTGTGAGCACCGAATTCGGTAGCCTAGCTACAGCCGGGGTAATAATACTTCGGCGCTTAGAAACATTTGTATTAAGCGCATTATAAATGCAATGTATTATTATTATTATTATTACTGACACAGCATGTTAAAGTTCACTCTTCCTCACACACACACGCATGGTATACGTGTATTGTACCTGTAGTATACACACTCATAAGGTTGGGAAGCATGGGGTATCTCCGCTACCATACTTTCTCATCACATTCACAAAGAGAAACTAGTCTATCATCATACTTAATATATACAACAATGGTTACTTTGGAGAAGGATATGACTTTCCTCCCAAACATACACGTACATTAAAGAGTTACATGAGATGGAGCAATTATAAAGGAAATGCTCTTAAATGAAAGAAAAATGTATAATATATAATTAACTTTCCTCTCACTTTCCAAACTCTCAAGAGGTAAACTGACATTATAAATTTACTTAACTACACTGTTCTGTCATATTCTATACAGAATTGGCATGATGTGATGCAACAATGGTCTTTCATAATAATTGCAAAAACATTTAAATACAAGCAAGTATGAAAATGTTTCTTACGTAGTAAATAACAGACAAGAAAAAAGGTTAAGATGTACGTTGTAGCTGTGATGTGGGTTACACAAGTGAGGAGCAGGCCACGTGGTCACAGCATCCACTCTTGTACATAAAGGGGGGGGGGGGGTATTCTATACTCTGTTGAGTTTCAAAATGACAACAGCAAATTAATTTGGGAGAATGACAAATAATCTTTTAATTCGTACATTAACCCTGTCGTTTTTCTTTAGGATTACATCGATATCAACATACTTTAAGAGATATGCTTTATCTCATAATATATTGAGAGAGTTTGGGGGAATTTTCAGGAAATATTACCCTTACTTGGTGTAAATTATGGGCACATTCGAGCAAGCGGAATGAGAAATCCTTCGCTGGGGGGGGGGGGGGGGTAGGCATTATGCCCCTCTAAAGCTTGTCTCCAGCTCCATTGCCTTACATTGTAGTTGTGGGTACCTATTACTAAAGCCGCACATATTCTTTGAAGTTATAGATATGGCTCTTTTCGTAAGAAACAGTGGGAAATATAGGTAAAAGGATGCTTCTCAGAGGTCAAGCGGCACTTATGAGAGGTGGAAAGCGGCACTTATGAGAGGTGAAAAGGGGCACTTATGAGAAGAGGAAAAGGGCACATATTTGATAGGGAAAGTGGCCCTTATTAGAAGTAAAGAGGGTGTTCTTATTAGATTTGATCAGAAGGGTAAAGTGCATTTATCAGAAGGGTAAAGTGGGCACTTATTATAAGTGAGAAAAGGGGCACCTTTTAGAAGTAAAAATGCACTTATCAAAGGAGAAAAGGGCACAAATAAAGAAATACTGGGCACTAATTGAAAAGAAAGGGAGCACCTATTCCATGTAAAATGGCACTTATCAGAAGGAGAAAATGGCACTTATTAGAGAGATGAGGAGATGAGCAGTTCTCAGATTTGAGAAGGGGCATTTATCAGAAGGAGAAAAAGGGCACTTATAAGTAGGGGAAATGGCACTTATCAGAGAGAAAGGGGACATTCTTTTCAGAAATAAAAAGTGCACTTTTGGGGTACTTGAACACGTGGGGGCACTCCCCCCCCCCCCCCACCCGGAGCGCCGTCTCTGAGTCCAGTAATTCTAAAGCAATCATTATTAAAGGGGAATTAACCTCAAAATATAAATGTGCTCATATTCAAAGATGTAATCTATTCCTTCTTGTTGCCCTACGTAGTTTTGCATAAATATACGAGATGGGTATAAATCAGGATTTTCTCAGCAAGATTTATCGTCTGCTAGCGATACCAGGGGGCTGCCATTTTCTTGATGTGTACATAAAGATATTTATCTTGTCTTTCTTCCTGATACAAAATTCCATCTGAGATTTAAAATATTTAACAGATATATACATATATTCTAAAAACGAAAATGTTTTATATTTCTTTGAAAATTACGATTTTACTAAATATCAATCTATTTTCTTGATACTATGACGTACCTGATGGAGCGAATTAATTCAAATTTATGGATGATGACTTTCCCGAGCGTCAATAGTGACAAACTATGCATTCACCTGCTTTGAGATAATGGACTTCAAAAGTCAGAATGCGCGTTGTATAAATTATGTTCTGCTCTGCCAGGCAAGACCAAGAAATCGATTTCTAGTTAGCAAAACCGGAGAATTTAAAAAGAAATCTATAAATTTCAAATTTTAAAATAAATGTATACACCTGTTATGTAGTTTCCATCATATATGGGGCTTTTTTATAATGAATAGAAGCAATTTAGCTCGTGGATTAAAAATATTTTCCTGACCGGAACGGTCTCCAATGGTTCATGTATAACTCCATGTCATCAAGAAAATGGATAACCGTGTGATAGAATGTCTTGATTTAAACCCTTTTCTGATATTTTATTTCTAAAGTGATACAGGTCAGTGATAAAGAATATATTACACCTTTGAACATAAGTACATTTATATTCTAGTGTTAATTCTCCTTTAAATCTAGAGGGAGGTCAGAAACTTTACAGAAATGGATAGTCTTGATTGGAACAGTAAGTCATAGCCCCTTTCCACTGACCATCGGAGGCTTGTCTGATCCCCAAGCTAGAAAAATTCCAGCGTTCCGATGAGTTCCGATGAAATCTGAGCCGCAAGCGATTTTGGCAAATCCGATAAAGATCCGATGTTGATTGGAGTTATAGAATGAAAGACTGGTAGCCGCCCGATATCTGTGAACCGTTTTCATCGGCGGCGGCGTCCGATTCATCCGATTGCAGTTGGGTAATTCGAGGGTGAGCTGACACTAGCCCGACAATTCCGACAATCGCCCGACACCAATCCGACTAATTGGTTAGTAATCAGAGGGTAATCGGACACTGACCCGATACTGGGCGGATTTTTCGCCAAAATCGGAAATCGTGTATAAAAGCAGGATCTTGGTGAAGCGCTGTAGCACGGTTATTGTCCGATAAAAATCTGTCAAGCGCAAGTGTTGGCTGACTCTGGGATCACCCTCCTTTTATAGACCGTTGGCCGTCAGATATGTCACCACTTGTTATGCGAGTGTCGTGTGACAGTTGAGTTAATGAGCTATTACCCTCCGATTTCACAACGGCTTGTAATCGGACGGTGCAAAATATGGTTTACCCTTTGAGTGTTGAAGTTGTGCTGGGCAGATATGGAACACGTCGGGCAGACCGCAGTTTCAATCAGATGAGCGTCCTATGACTGTTAATCATCGGACACTCAACAGACTGTCATCGGACGTCGGCTGGACATAGCCACAAATCAGACACATATCAGACTGACTCGATGCTTATCCGACACTGATTCGACTTGCGACCAGAAATGGCGTCCGATTGCAAACTATAAAGCTCTGAGCTTAGTTCCTTCATCGGACGATCTTGCCTCATCGGATCACGCCCGACACGTCTGACACTGATCTGATAGTCGACCAACACAAATCGGATTCAACGGACTGTGATACGATACACCTCAGTGGGTGACCGGAAAAACCTGAAAGCTTGCCAGAGGCTTGCCAGACATAGTAACAAGTAATGTATGCAAACTGGATTCCAAGTATTAACAGGTTAATGGAATACCTCGTTACTAGTCCCCAGGAAAGAAACATCCATAAATTTGAACACTTAGTAAACAGGTCTATTGATTGCTCTTTCCTTAAAGGAGAATTACGCTCAAAAATAAAGACGATAGTGTTCAAAGGTGTTATTTATTCCTACTTTTTAGACTATATGGCTTCGCGTCAAAATATACGAGATCGATACGAATCAAATTTTTCTGAGCAAAATTTACCATCTGCTAGCAATATGTATCGTCTGCTAGCAGCACATGGGGGCTGCCATTTTGTTTATGTGTACAAGAAGATTTTCTTAATCCAAATGCTCAATTGCCTTTTTCAAAATTAAAAACCCATTTGAGATTAAAAATATAGAATAGATATGTCAATTTATTTTTAAACTGAAGATTTCCTTATATATTTCTGTTGAAAATCGATATTCGCTTAATAGAAATCTATTTTCTCGATACTGGACGTATGGGACGGAGCAAATTAATTCAAATTTTATGGATGCTTCTTCCCTGAGCATCTATAGCGGCAAACTATGCATTCACCTGCTTTCGGATAATGGACTTGAAAAGTCAGAATGCATGCTGCATATATTATGTTCTGCTCTGTCTGGCAAACCCAAGAAAATAGATTTTTGTTAAGCAAAACCAGACAATTTAAAAGTATCATTATAAAGATTTAATTTTTATAATACATGTAAACACCCACTTTATATTTTCCGTCACATATGGGATTTTAGGTAATGAAGAAAATCAATTTAGGATTTGGATTCAAAATATCTTCCTGACTGGAACATTTCTCAATGGTTCATGTACAACTTCAAATCAGCAAGAAAATGGCAGCCCCCATGTAAAGGAGGAGGAGACGATAGCGGGTGTTGGAATATCTTTATTTATACCCTTTTCTGATATCTTATTAGAAAATGATTTAGGCCAATAAGTAGGAATATATTACACCTTCCAATATAAGTAAATTTGTAATCAGGGCTTAATTCTCCTTTAAAAATCGTTTGCTTTTAATAGGAATCTTGATGACCCATTTGAAAAATTCGTTGCACAGTTCACGAATTTGAAGGAGCAAAAACGAAATTGAATTTACATGTACCATGGCGATCATTTGTGAATTCGAATGCTTGAAATGTGAAATAGATTGAACAAATTGTGAAATTGAACAGGAAAACCTATATTTTTATAAAAACGGGTCGGCAATATGATTATGAAGTCTATAAAAATGGTTACGAACCCCATAGAAACGCCAAGAGTGGCACAGTCATGGAGGCTGCCATTTGCTTTCCTGGATGACATCACAGAAGCGCAGCGCAGCCAACACAAGTCATGCGCGTTTCTAACTCACGTTGGGTGATGGTGGATAGGTCCGTGCGACTGAGTTTAGCGACACTTTCAAGATTTGAAAATCCAAATTTCAGTGCTCTTTTCGTACTGTTGGAATCCTTCCCATTCAGTAGATCGTCGAGTTCTTCCTCCGTGAGAAGTGCAAAACTGAGATTCGAAGATACAGCTATTTTTTACACGCTGCTATCGTCCAAAATTAAACTTAAACTTTCATTTACGGTACTGCACTGCACCGATCCGACCGCGGTAGCGCTACAGCTGTAATTTTGTTGATTTTTTGTTTTTGTTGATTTGTTGACATTAGTGCGACGATCGATATCGCGATATCGATAGCGTATACGGTATAGAAATACGGTATAGAAATTTATATCGGCATGTTCGGCAGGGTGTAACACGGTTCGCGGTTCTCCTCCTCTCTCCTATTACGTAACGTGGATTTTGGAAGTGGAAAATTTTCTACAAGACTACGAAAATGTCCAGCGGTCAGCGCGGGAAACCAGCCGGGAAACGCCCCCGGGCATCCAATAGCTCTAGTCCAGAGCGGACCACTTTGTTGCCTGCTATTAAGGAACTGTTAGCAGAAGAGATAGGAAAGGTATTAGACCGAATTCAAGCTTTGGAACTGAACTTCGAAACAAAGCTAAAGAGATTTGAAGAAAAACTCAACGATGTTGTGAATTCGGTTACCTTTAATGGAGAAAATATAAAGGAACTTCAGGAGAACATAAAGGAGGATAAGGAAATAATAAACCAGGAACTCGATAGTCTGAAGGCATATATTAATCGAGAAAATTTACTTTTTCACGGAATAGTAGAAGGAGATCAACATGAAGATGTAGAAAGCCTTCTACGGGACTTTTTTGTCGAGCATCTAAGATTTGATAGAGCGATGGCAGATACTATTGAATTTCAAAGAGCCCATCGGATTAACTCGGCCAGGAGACCGCGCCCCATCATTGCGAGATTTTTAAGGTATAAGGATCGTGCCGCAGTGCTTCAAAAGGCGAAGTTTTTGAAGGGCTCGCGCATGTTCATTACCGAGGATCTCCCTTTGCGAGTAAGGAAACGCCGCCGGGCTCAAATGCCAGCCTTGAAGGTAGCCCGGTCATCAGGTAAGATGGCTTACTTCTCTCGAAGCGAACCGTGGAAATTGTATATAGATCGGGTTTACATGCCACGAGAGAGACAGCAAGAGTTCATTCGACATCAACACCTTGAGGAAAAAACCCCGGAAGGCCCAGAATACGTCTTCAGACGAATGGCGCCAGAGCTGAGCCCAGTCTTCTTGAACAAGCAGCTGACGCGGTGGGGATGCAAGCAGAGAATCTCGGATAAGTATCAGTCATGTTTCCATTCGCTAACATTAAGAACTTTAATTACCTTGACCTTGGAGCATTAGGGGGTTTTCAGTGAGACTATTTTAACAACCTTTTAAACGTTCAATTTTTATTGCTTTGGTTTGATTGGTATTTCATGATCAATTGGAAGTCAGCTAAAACAGTTTGGAAGCAGAGAGGATTTAGCCGGAAACATAAAAGAAAAATCAAGCAACAATTACAAAGAGGCAAGAAAATGTGACGCTGAAGAGGAAAGATATGAAAAATTAAATATTTGGAAAAGCATTTTGTTTCAGCTGCATCATTTCGACAAGGAAGGATCCTTTTCAACACTCCCGGGTACATTTCTGTAAAATAGTTGGTATTTTCTGTCGCATGTACTAAAGGTATGGGGGGAAAATAAGATAAATATTTTAAATACTTGCTTTCAAATTCAGCCCTTAAAAATCTCACTCCTACCTCAAATGGCCGTTAGGAAGAACTTTTGATATTTACAGCAAAATCCAAAGTCAAAATCTTGTCCAAAACCGGAGAAATCCCCGCCGATTTGTTTCGCGATCGCGTGTTGTTTACAAACTGCCGATGTCTTAGACTAAAATCGGCCAATATAATTTTTGTCCACGAAGAAACTCGGGATCGCAAGGGCACATCGATCTTTACGATCGCGCACACAGAAAATCGGAACTTTTCCGTGTACGCCATAGGGACCGAATTTTTGAGGACAAAACTCTTTTGGGGAGATGTCAGCGCCCGCGGCGACCAGGAAATGTACACAATGACTCCGATAGCTCGTTTCGCGAGAATCAACAGTAAATTGCGGATTTCATTTTTGTAAATATCTTTTCCAACATTGGTGAGTTGAATTTATTGTATTTCTTGGATATTTTGGGGTCGGTTTTTGAAAATTAAATGCCGATTTTGAGTGAATATTGGTGACTTTTGTGCAGTGGTGTTTTAAAAAGATGAGGTGTATGACTGCCTACATTATACACACGAAGTATAGGAATGTACCTATGAGTGCTTTTCAATGGTAACAACATGTGGACCAAATGATGTAAAATTTTTATGGTAGAAAATTAATGAACACTATATTCTTTCTCCTTGAAACAAAATAGTAAGAGAAATACTGGACATAATTGATTGGAAAGATAGAACAGCAATGAACAAAACGTGGCGTGAGAAAAGACATCCCTTAAAGCATACACTGGAAACACTGATGGACAATGCTTTTACTAATGAAAAGTAATGAAGGAATATGATTATTGATCAAAGAAGATTATTTATCATGTACTGGCTTTTGAAAGCGGGGAAAAGCACAGTTGTTATTTATAGGTTTATGATTGTAATTTTGTGAGACTTAAAGGCTGGGGGAACGCATGTGAAAGCATTGCTTTCAATCACGCTGTTATAAAATTCTTGTAATATATTGCATGGTTAAAGATATGATGTATTCCATTTGATACAGGCCTTTGATTGTGTACCCAGTAATAGGCATCATGCTTCACACATGGATTGATAGATAAGGTAATAAGACTAGTTATTCAAGGGGAGTACTATTGGGCATATATTTTCCACGCTAAATTTAATAAATCGAAAATTGATTAAAAATCCCCTTAACTAAATTGATTCATACAGAGATAATACAAAATAGGTATGGAATACCAATTTATTACTTTTGTCTTTTGAGATATTTTACGGGTTAAAGGCTTTCAGTATGGTACTGGATGCAAGGACAGCAGGATTTTAAGCTTGATATTAATACTCCAAATTTATCAAACATCAGCTTTCAAAAACGGAAAGAAGAACAGGATAGTTTATTTGGTTATTTTATAGGTTTATAGATTGATTGCAATTTTGTGAGACCCATGGCTTGGGAACTGTAATGATGTAATCCATTACAGGCCGCTGAACAGTAAACAGACCTCAAACTTCACATTTATTGATTTTTGAGTAATAAGACATTTTTTTATTCAAGTGGAATACCAAATGGTAATTTTATATATATTTTTTTTTCCACGCTATTTTCAAGAAATCGAAGCCGATGAAAAAAAAAGGAAAAAAAAAAAAAGAAGAAACCAATTGGATGTACAGAGATAAAAATAGGTACAATATCCCAATTTGTAATATCTTTAAAACGGCCGTCAATTTTTATTTTTATTTCTTTCTTTTTTTAAGTTTACCTGGCATAAACTTATCAGTATGGTATAGGATCCAGTGACAGCGATATTATTTTGGTGACGCATGGTTTTGAAGAGGTGAAAACTCGGGGTAAACTCGAGAATATGGATCAGCCAAGTTAATTAAAGGAGAATTAACCCCTGAGTACAAATTTACTTATATTGAAAGGTGTAGTATATTCCTACTTATTGGCCTAAATCATTTTCCAATAAGATATCAGAAAAGGGTATAATAAAGATATTCCAACACCCGGTATCGTCTACTACTCATTTGCATGGGGGCTGCCATTTTCTTGCTGATTTGGATTTGTACATGAACCATTGAGAAATGTTCCGGTCAGGAAGATATTTTGAATCCAAGACCTAAATTGATTTTCTTCATTACCTAAAATCCCATATGTGACGGAAAATATAAAGTGGGTGTTTACATGATTTATAAAAATTAAATCTTTATAATGATACTTTTAAATTGTCTGGTTTTGCTTAACAAAAATCTATTTTCTTGGGTTTGCCAAACAGAGCAGAGCATAATATATGCAGCATGCATTCTGACTTTTCAAGTCCCATTATCCAAAAGCAGGTGAATGCATAGTTTGCCGCTATAGATGCTCAGGGAAGAAGCATCCATAAAATTTGAATTAATTTGCTCCGTCCATTGCGTCACAGTATCTAGAAAATAGATTTATATTAAGCGAATATCGATTTTCAACAGAAATATATAAGGAAATCTTCAGTTTAAAAATAAATTGACATATCTATTCTATATTTTAAATCTCAAATGGGTTTTTAATTTTGAAAAAGGCAATTGGGCATTTGGATTAAGAAAATCTTCTTGTACACATAAACAAAATGGCAGCCCCCATGTATTGCTAGCAGACGATACATATTGCTAGCAGATGATAAATTTTGCTCAGAAAATCTTGATTCGTATCGATCTCGTATATTTTGACGCGAAGCCATATAGTCTAACAAGTAGGAATAAATAACACCTTTGAACACTATCGTCTTTATTGTTTGAGGTTAATTCTCCTTTAAATTAGGTTTCAGGACTGCTAGGGAAAAGGTGGTTTATGCTATGTTTGCATTTTAGTATATAGCACGTAATGTCAGGGGAAGGTGTTTAATTCACAACAGTGAACATTTCCAGCATAGTCGGTAGGCTATACACTAGTTTGTTTGTTTTTTTTTACGCTTGGAAAAGTCTGGGTCTTAGTGTAGATATTGTGAAGCATGTACGTGCTTTACGGCCTACTGAGGATGAGGCGAGGTCAAACGATTGATAAGGTGATAAGGTATTCATCATTTACGGAAACAAAATCTCGTGGTTGAACTAAAAAGAAAAAAAAAGAAAAAGGGCATTCACTATTTATAAGTGGATACAGAAATAGCAGCAATCAGTAATTTAAAGTTTAGATAAGTTTATATGTGGTGAGACGAACCCTTCCTGTGTAACCTCGAGATTATGTCCGATTTTTTTTTTTTTTTTTTTTTTTTTTATCTTTCCCTCTTTACCTCATTAAAAAGTTTATCTTTTCAGGTTAAAAGAAACCTTATTCTTTGCATGTTGTTATGTCGCCCCATTAAAATGATCAATTATACATTTTATAATAGACCTGTTCATTAGTTTACACAAGCTTTAATGAGGGTAAAAGACGGGGGCATTTAATGACAGAGCGGCATTACAGCTGCAAGTAATGTAAAAGGGCATGATACAAAATTATTGGCATAACCTTTGTTAATAAAATAAATTTCTCTACCTTTTAAAGTATAATCACAAGGGACTGAAAAGGAGAATTACGTAATAGTGCCAAATCTTTTTTTCTGTCATTTTATGGAATAGATGGTCTATTCTAAGGATAGGTTCATTTGTATAACAATTACATCGTCAGCGCCATATGTTTCTACAGTAGTTTTTATGCCTGATTTTAACGGTTAATTGTCGGACATACCCTTAACCTCCATGTACTGTGTAAAGTATGTTCGTTCTTTGATATGGAAGTTAATTGGCTACTAAGAATAGGCAAGTCAAATAATTGACGCGGTCTTGGTAAATAGCTGTGATAATAGAAAAGGTATTTATAGGGAACGCCTCAAGACATTGTTAATGTAAGCTCTGAGGCAAACACTCTTTGAAAGGAATGCTTCTTAAGCACATTGTTAATGTGAGAGAGTGTCTTCTGCCATCTGTTGAACTTTTGAATACACTTAACATTAGTTTACAATACTATATGTATTGAATTTTATGAATGCTTCTTAGAAAGATTGGAGGTTGGCAATAGGAATGTTGACAGTGGATACTGGTAATATATGCAAAACAATCTTTGTTTATCAAAGGCATTTTCTGGGGGTTATCAGAGAATGGGTACATACACATGTACATTCATATATACAAAATAGTTGTGATTATTCATCCATGCCCTTGGTCATACACAATTAAACGGGGTAAATAAGCATTCATGAATTTCAGGTATCCTTAATTGATCAAAAACCAAACAAACGTAGTAAACGTAGTAAGCTTGCAATCTTTAAAGTAGAACGTTAAAGATTTTAAATATTGGCTTAATACTTATTATTGCATAGATGGCATAAATTAAACAAGGTTATCCAAATTCAACGCTTGGAAACATTTGAAGTAATGATTATTATCAATTATAAAACGGTAAAATACAGCCCCCGATATAGCAGCTGAAGAGCTCCTCGAACGCTGCTGAGATATGTGACGACACACCCTGGACCAGTCTTGTCTAAGCAGACGATGTCCCATAACATCTTACACATTTTTCAGAGCCTATTTTGTCATCTCCTCTTCACTTATTTCTCTTCCTTCACTAGCGTCAGTCTTAATGTTAGTCTGTTGCCTCACTCTTAACTTCGTGTATGGTATTATTTTGATTAAAAATGCAGCGTTAAAAAAATAAAGGAATCAGTCACTTGTAAACAAAATAAGACGCCATTGTATTTTCAGCTGCTTGCACCGGGGCATGTTCGGCGTTTCAAGAGGGAACGGAAACCATCCTGCTATTATTCGGAGGGCTTTTCAATTTGAAAGTGGGGTTTATTTCATTGATCATTGACCCTTCTATGTATTTACAATCAAACGGTTTTAGCTATCAGAATCAGTTTCACTTTCCCTTTATAATGGTGTGAAATAAGGTCATGTTTAAATACACCAAACTCTTTATAATTTGATAAATAATTGCATTGCAATTACGTTCATTCATTATAGGACATCGTCTGCTTAAGCAGGATCGATCCCGAGTGTGACGACATCAAAACATCGCTATATTTCTGGCGAATCCTCGGATATTCCAGATGTTGAGAAGAACTTTTATTTGTGTTGTTTTTATAATCACCAGATACGCAGTTGACATAAAACTTATACGATTGCCATCTGTAAGCTTCCCAGTTTCTAGTGATACATTAATTGCCATATTTGTGATTTGCTTTGAATATCTACTTTAAAAGGTGCCAAGCCAGGTCGAAATGTCATTTGTCACTTGTCTTTAACAATGGAATAACTGAATGATCATTGTGTAAACGTTCCCTGTGGTATTATGTTTATTATCCATTCAACTAAAATATTTTAGAAGGTTGATACTTTGTCAGAAATGTGTGGTCAAGCATCCTTTTTTTTTGTATAGGTGTTAAGAAAATATACATTACGTATCTTGCAAAATCTAAGTTCCTCAAGATACTTAGATACTTTTTGTCTTTTCTTTTTCATTTTTTTTTTCACTGCTCTAGACAAAACAACTGGGGGCGTTTGGTGAGGTGGTGGGTCGGTGATTTTCACCGGCAAATGGTATAAGCTACTGAAAGTCCTTCCATCTGATTGGTTGGGGGCAGATTGGTCGGTGAGGGTCGCCGACGGGGCTTTTCATGAAGCGTTCCCCTGATCTTTAACAATGAAATAACTCTATGGTCATTGTGTAAATGCTCCTTGTGGTGTTATATTTTTATTCATCCATTTAAAATAATTTTACAAGGTTGATGGTATGTCAGAATTCCTTGCTAAAGACCCGGGTTTTTTTTTCAGGTGCCAAGAAAAATCCGTATCATTTCTTGGTTTCTTATTAAAGGTATCTCATTTTCACTGCTCATGACAAAACTGATCTCTAACAATGGCAATCTATAACCATTGTGCAAACGTAACTTGGGTATTCTGTTTATTATTCATTCAACTTAAATGCTTTTAGATGATGTTCTGTCAGAATTACAGCTGGTTCTTTGTAGGTCAGAAGGCAGTAGTGTAGGCCTATATGCTATAACTATGAGCAAAATAATGCTCTCTATTTCTTTTCCAATGTGCTGTTTCTATACCGGAGATGAAATTGTGTATAAAAAAAAAATATATATATATATATAAAAAAAAAAAAAATGAGTGTTAACGGGGAAGTCACTAATTCCCAAAATGACTCTGATGGGATTAGCCTATTTAATAGTAATACATAGTAAATGTGATTGTAACTTTGGTTCGATGCTCGCTTAAAGTCATCCTTTTTTCTTATTTTTTAAAAAATGTTTTCCGTTGTATATTGAACACTCAATTTAACAATTGTCTCTTATCATGCAATTCCATTTTTAAGTGTCATGAGTACTTTGGGTTGTAGGTGACTTTCTTAACTTTAAATTGGGTGCACGATATTGGAAATGATAAGTCAAGATGATATAAGGCCTTTGTTGAATTCTTATTAGGAAAATATACATCTAGATATTACATTTCAAGTTCTTTGGGTGGGATAATGAACAGGTCGAGTAAGGGATTTTCTTTTTTATACTTTTGTTTCTTCTATAATTCCTTTTTGATATTCTTTTTTCCATATTTGTATTTATTTATTTGGGTAACTAGAATTTTAATTATTTTTCAATATCACAGTTATTATTGAAAGAGGGAGGAGAGGGCGCGAACACTTACATAGGAAGTTATTTTATGTTTATTACAGCATGGCGATTCTTTGTGTGGTGTGTTACTGGGAGTGTATACTTTTGTTGTGTCTGCATAACATGTGTGTCTGTCTGTGTGTTGGGGTATCGCAGCTTCTTTGAGATAATTACAGATAACCAAGCGAGAGTATTCCGGTTCGCTTCGTCGTCAATACTTCATGGTGATTGGGAAAGTCGAATAAAAGGGGATTTCTTATTCTCTATTACTCCTCATGAATAGTAGTAGTGTATCGATAGATTGTAGTCTCATTTCATTGAATGTGAAGGGAATAAGAGAAGAAGCCAAGAGGCAGAAAATATTTGGTTGGTGCACAGATAAACGTGCAGATATTATATTTTTACAAGAGACATTCAGCACAAGGGATATTGAGGAAAGATGGGAAAGCCAATGGAATGGAAGCATATATTTTAATCATGGCACATGTCATAGTAAAGGAGTTATGATATTATTAGATTCAAAGTTAGATGTAAACATTTTAAAAGTACTTACTGATGAAGGTGGTAGGTTCATTATTTTGGATTGTATTATACAAGGGTTAAGATTAATCTTAGCCAATGTATATTTCCCGGTTCGAGGGAAGGAATCGGAACAAATAATCTTTTTGGAAAATTTCAATGAGAAGCTAAAAAAGATAAACGAGAGAAATTGCCCAGTCATAATAGGAGGAGATTTTAATATAATTCGAGATAAAGACCTAGACTACATGGGTAAGTGTAAACATAATATCAACTCCCGTTGTAATTTCATCTTTGATCAATTTTTAAATGAGCATAAATTAATAGATATATGGAGGAAAAGAAATGGCATTAAAAAACAATTTACTTATAGACAAAATAACCCATTCATGCAAAGCAGATTAGATTATTGGTTTGTTTCTGAGAAAATAGATGAAATTGTCTGCTAATGTCAAATAATGCCCTCTGTGGCACCAGATCATTCGGCAATTCAACTGCATTGATATAATATGTCATTTAATGTTAAATTCAAAGGTTCGTATTGGAAATTCAATAGCAGTTTATGCAATGATGAAGATTATAAAAAAAAGATGAAAGAAGAAATCCTAAAGGTAAAAGAGGAATTAGAAGGAGAACTTAAAGATAAAAGGGTTATATGGGATTTTTTTAAAATGAAAATTGGTAACTTCACTAGAAAGTATTCCAAGGATAAGGCAAAGCTAAGGAAAGAAAAAATAGATAACTTGGAAAAGGACATATTATCTTTGGAAAAAGAGTTATTAGAAAAGGTTGATAAGGAAAAAATAGAATTATTAGAGTGTAAACGAGATGAATTAAAAGCGATTTATGATTATGTGAATGAAGGTGTTAAAATTAGATCCAGAGCATCATATTATGAGAGTGGGGAAAGAGACATAAGATATTTTACACAGTTGATGCAGTCTAATAAACGGAAATCTGTTATACGCAAATTGTTGATAGAAGGGAAGGTAAGTTTTGATCAGAAAGAAATAATAAAAGAGATACGTAGGTTCTACAGTGGATTATATTCTAAACCAGTAGGTGAAAATAATGACTTGAATGATAATACATTTTTGAAGGATTTACCCAAATTAGAGCCAGCTTCAAAGGAAGTATGCGAAGGAAAAGTTACACAACGTGAGTGTTTAGAAGCTTTGAAGCAAATGAAATTCAATAAAACACCGGGGAATGATGGGCTTAATGTTGAATTTTATATAACATTTTGGCCAATATTAGGAGATGTTATGGTTGATGCTTTAAATGAGCCTTTTTGTAAAGGGGAACTTTCGTCATTTCAGAAACAAGCTGTTATTATTATGTTGGCTAAAGAAGGGAAAGATCCGTTGTTAATTAAAAATTACAGATCGATATCTTTATTAAACGTTGATTATAAAATTTTAACAAAAGTATTATCTAATAGAATTAAAAAAGTTTTACATGAAATAATTTTTATTGACCAGGTTGGGTATATAAAAGATAGAAACATAGGAGAAGCAATAAGATTAATAGATGATATGATTTTCTATACAAAACAAAATAATGTTCCTGGTTTTTTGATGGCAATAGATTTTGAAAAAGCCTTTGATTCTGTGTCGCACATTTTCTTGCAAGACGTTTTGTGTTCTTTTGGTTTTGGACCAGCTTTTTGTAGCTGGATCAAAACATTATATAACAAATCTTTGAGTTGTGTATTCAATGGGGGCATATCTACAGGATATTTTAGTGTTGAGAAAGGAGTAAGACAGGGGGATCCACTATCTCCATATCTATTTATACTTTGTATCGAGGTCCTCGCAAATTCCATTCGCAAGGATTCATCCATATGCGGAATCAGATTTGGTGATGTAGAAGTGAAACAAACGCTCTATGCAGATGATATGACACTTTTTGTAAAAGACCTCATATCAATTGATAGAATAGGAAAAGCATTTAAAAATTTTGCAAAGATTTCTGGTTTAAAGATGAATAAAGATAAAACTGTTATATTGCCGTTAGGCCCTCTCTCTCTCAAAAAAAAGTATTGCAGTTCCCTTTGGTAAATTGGTAGAGATTATTAAAATATTGGGGATAACCTTTTCATTGGATGTAGAGGTACAGGAGAGGATTAATTATAAAGAGATTTTAAGTAAAATTAAAACATTGTTAATATGGTGGAAGCAGAGGGACCTTACTTTGATGGGTAAAATACAATTAATGAAAACATTTGCAATATCAAAAATACATTATGTATCTTCACTTTTACCAGTACCACCATGGGTGTTTGAGGAAATTGAAAAGCTAATGTTTGATTTTTTATGGAATGGGAAAGACAAAATCAAAAGAAATGTTATGTTCATGGATTACGAAAGAGGGGGGCTTAAAATGATTGATTTTCATTTATTTGTATACGCACAAAGGATTATGTGGATAAAAAGACTACTATTAGGGGATTCAAGAGTAGGGTGGAAACGCTTTTTTATATATGGGACCCGTGAGGTATTAAGCCTATTGATACTATTCACTAACACTTCATTAAACATCTGTATAATATCTTTGCCAAAGTTTTATATAGATATGTTACACATATGGGCTGCTTCAAAAGAAGTATTACTGAGGAAAGAAATGTCTAAAAGAAATGAGATTATTTTTAACAACAAATTTATACGATTAGATGGACAGATGCTATTTGATGAAAACCTTTTTTTAAAACATATCTACAAATTACATCATATAGTCGATATGGAAGGTAATATCAAACCAACGAGGGATTTCCTGAGAATTGGATTAAAAGAGGAGGAAATAACTAAAATTTATAAGATGTTTGAGAATATTCCAGGGACTTGGAGACACCTTTTGAAGAAACCAGATACATGTGAAGACACTGGCTTAAAATTAGAATTTATATTTAATGGAAAAACTAACACTTTGGCTAATGTTACATCGAAGAAAATATATAATGCTCTGTTAAGCATTAAATTTGAAAAATCAGTTGCGGTTAAAAATATAGAGAAAATATACAATTATTCAGAAAAAGATATTCATGTTATACTTTTAAGACCCAGAAAAAGCACTCTAAATAGTAAGCTAAGGGAATTTCAGTTTAAAATGTTATATCAACTAATATATACAAAGAAACATTTATATTCATTCAAAATTTCCTTAAGCAGAGATTGTTCATTCTGTGGAAAAAATGAAGAAACCTATGAGCAGTTGTTTTTTACTTGTGAAAAGACAAGAGGTCTATGGAGTGATTGTGGTGACTTGTTCAATATATATCAAATTAAAAATGTTAGTTGGGTGGATGTCCTCTTTGGCGTGAAGCATATTATTGTAGGGAAGGAACAGATAATCAATCACATCATTCTTTAATTAAACATTTAATCTTCGTCTACAGCAGAACTAAAACTAAACCACCAACTCCTAATGAAATCAAGCAAAAATTGTTGGAAAATGAACGAGAAGAGAAAATATTAGCCGTAGCGCGAGGTAAACTATCAAAACATTTGATGAAGTGGGAATACTTTCTTTCATGTGTGTAGAGACGATGAAGCGAATGGGATCACGTTTGTTTTTTTTTTTTTTTTTTTGTTTTTTGTTTTTTGCTTGCTCTGTTTCTGTTTGGGGGAACGGCGGCGATGCTCCAGATGTACTGTGAATGGGGAATGTATGTGTTGTGAGCGTGGGTGTGTGAGGATTAGTGTGTGTGTGTGTGTGTGTGTGTGAGAGAGAGAGTTTTTGGGTTTTTTTTTTTTTGTTGTTTTGTTGGTGTTTGTGTTTTTTTTTTTTTGGGGGGGGGGTACTATTTTTTTTTCTCCCCTTCTCGTTATTTCTTTTTTGTTTATAGTTTTGATGAATAAATTTTTATTCGTAGGGAAGGGGATAAAGGGTTCATAGCACCTGATATATTTTGTTTTCTCTCTATTGCTTTAAGATATTACAATATTTCTTTTTCGTACGATGCAAGGTATATTTTTCATCAATATCATTTTTCAGGTTTCTTTCGATGATTGAGGTACAATTCTACAGCTGTATTGAGTTAGAAGATTATGTAAACATTGTTTCTTCGTGATTTGTAATATATATTGTGCTTTGTATTATGTGAATTTGATTTGTATCGTGTAACATTTTATTTGTATCATGTAAATTTGATTGGAGAGAAAACAATAAAACATCTTTAAAAAAAAAAAAAAAAAAAAAGTATAGCGTGTAAAAAGATATAGCAAAATCGAGTCGTATCGTCTGCGCTACATAAATGTTTACATGTTCATTAGACCCCTTTGCCGTATGTTATCACTTTTTTTGCACAGTCACGTGGTGTTATTTGACCAATCAGGATGGCTACATTCTTGAACCCGTTTTATAAAAACTAATATAAAATGGATTCAAGAATGTAGCCAATCAGATGCGCAGAAATGAGTCACGTTTGCGCTCTTTATTTTTTAGCTAACATGCACGGGAGTGCAAAAGGTGCGCAGCAAAAAAGCCTAACTGCAGCGCACTGCAATTACCGATATATACCTATGCATGCGCGGCACCGAGTGCAGAAAGTGAGCAGCAAAAAACATAACTGCATTGCAATTACCGATACCTATACATGCATGTATTCACCCAAAACGGCAAGTGAAAAATACTTCATAGACCCATTTTATAATACAAATAATGCACAGATTTAAGTTCGTGATGTTAGTGGCGATGCGGTGCATCTCGGGTATTCACAATATTGTGCAACATGCACTCGGCTACGCCTCGTGCCTCGAGTGCACTGCATCGCCACTAACGCACTCTCACCTGTGCATTATTTGTGTATTGTTAGTTCTCACCTTTAGCATGCTCAACCAATAGAATCTCTCTCCTTGGTACAGAGCGTATTGCGTCTTTACTTCTTAACGCGTGTTTAAAGCGCAAAACGCGTTTTTGCTGCAAGCGCCGGAAGAGGGGGTTGGGTTTTATAATTATAGTGACACTTGTGTCCGCGTGTCACGCGTACCAACGTGCAAGGCACGCAAGAGGTAATAGCGTGAGATAAAAATATGAGATAAAATCCGAGATAAAATGTGGCCTCAGAATACAAAAATATGAAATAAAATATTTTGGTATGTGCCACTGGGTAGACAAAAAATAAAGGGGGCTTCGGAACTAATTTTCAACTTTTCACCAAAAATGATATTCTTCGAAAGGGACGAAAAATTTTTTTCTCCAAACCTTCAAAAATCGCTTAGTAAGGCATTATGGGGTCCAGCTTCCCTCCATAATTCCCTGACAAGCAAAAAAAAAAAAAAAAAAGGTCTTCACTCTAAAGGGGGGGGGGGGGCACAATCGCGAAAATGGCGGATCGTCTATGGTAAAAATTCATACTTCTCTTCCAAAGGGGGGGGGGGCACGGGCCGGCTGTGCCCCCCCCCCCCCCCCCTGGATCCGCCAATGGTTCATGCAATAAATTGTATCCCACTCAAGGCGATTCAATATTATAACAATTGGCGTATGGATTAATTGCATTCACAGGCTAGATTAGGGCACCTAATGACGTTATCGAAACGACGCCTCGTATGAATGGGGCTTTATAATTCTGTAAGGCTTTGTCAAAAATGTTCTAGAAACAGGTTGATTTGTTTATTGATAAGGCCTATATCATTTAGTGTGTTTATCTCATTTATAATGAATAGAATAGTCACATTTGGTCGCGGTACTAACCACTTTGAAAAATAGATATTAATAAAAATAAGAAGCCGGCAACACACCCACCTGCTGCCGAAATGATAAGAGAGCTCCCCTGCGAGACGCAGAATAAGAACACGTGGGGAATGTTATAATCGACTTGATTTAGAAATGGACTGCATGAATTTGAGACGGAATCTACAAGGCAGATAGCTGATTGAAGCCGCAATTTTCAACTTGTCCACTGTGAGCGCAAACGTTATATTACTGATATAATTTGCACCCTTAAAGGTAAGACCTAACCGGCCTGGTGTTTTAATTTTCTTCCACTTGTTGCACTTAAACATTTTCACACATAACAAACCAAACTAATTAATGTGTCTGTAGATCATATTAGCAATGACTACCTTCGTATGGATTAATTGCATACGAAGACTTTGCAAGTGCCATTTCTAGTCAATCGCAAGACATTGTACATGTACGCCCATCATCTCCAAAGGCGACTGAGAATGTATTCAGTGATCGAACAATTACTTATATTAGGGGGGAGACCACAGAAGAGGATGAGTGGCGTACCATATCAAAAACAAAGGCAAGGGATATGACTAATCAGAGAAAGAAAAGAGCAAGAACAAGCACAATTACTGACTCTCCGGTAAAACCTCAAGGCATGACAACTATTGTAGAAGCTAGGAATAGAAACAAACATAGCAAAACTCAATTCCGTAAAAATGGCAAAATTTCTGAATGAAAATCTAGGTCAAATACAAAAGGTAGAAAGAGGAAGACAAAACCGAAGGATTACGTGTAAAAAGCCGAATCAAGCGGATAAACTGAAAACAATAACAGTATTTGCAGGAATAGCTGTCAAAGCTTCTCTTTATGACCCAGACAAAAAGAAAAAGAAAGCAGTAAAAAAGTAAACACGGAAGTTGAAGACTGAATTGTGAATTTCTCAGAAAAGATCAAGTTGTAGTGGTGAAGAGGTTCAAAATAGAATAAGCGGAGAGTGGAAACACACGTACGCCATCCGTTCTTTTGACATTCGAGAGAAAAGAAATTCCAAAAGAGTTATACTTCGCTTATGAATGCTATAAAGTATTCGAATATGTACCACCCGTTACCGATGTTTCAAATGTCAAATCTTTCGGCACGTAGCGGAGAGTTGTAAGAATAAAGTGCGCTGTGTGCGTTGCGGAGAGGGACATATGTATAACAAACGTATACGTATAACAGTCCCCCAAGTGTTGCAGGTTTAATCAAAACCATTCGGCGGAATATTTGGGTTGTACTAAATACAAAGATGCAGTCAAAATCAACACAATCAAGCAAAACGAAAAAATCTCCTACGCAGAAGCAACAAAGAAATTCCACACAAAACTAGATCCTAACACTATGAACATGACGAACAAAGAAGCGGACAATTTATGCTGCTCCTCATTGTACCCTTCACAATTGCACTGGTTAACAAAAGAACATCCATTCATTGCTATCCTGTAAAAATATGTAGAACAGGTGTCACATAATAGCAGTGAAGTGATGTCCTTTTGTTTACTAGAGCTATTGTGGAGGGTACAATGAGGACCTGCATAAATTGTCCGCTCTCTTTGTCACCGTGTTCATAGTGTAACCTTCAGCCAGTTTCACCCTTGGGAAAGCAAGAATAAAACAAGAATATCTCACAAACAGCCAATCCCAAACCTCCTAGACAAATCTCAAAACAAAATAGGAGACGCCACACCCCATTAGCCTTTGGTAAGGAACAGGGCATTACGAGTACTCCAATAGGCCTGTTTACTAAGTGTATTTAAATTTATGCATGTTTCTCTCCAGAATCCTTAGCTACCAACTATTTAGTGCACCTGATATGCATAATGGCATCTCTATGGATGGAATCCATTTTGCATACATTAGATGTTATGTCGGGCAAGCCTCTGGCAAGCTTTTTAGTCGTCAAGAGAAACTTTTGTTCAAGAAGTATGCATAAAATTAGTAAACAGGTCAATTGCATCTGCTACTAATCACAAGGGGGTTTATTCTACTGCCTCTCCGGCATGGGCGTTAATCGTTACGTAACTCTATTCATCATGGGGGGGGGGGGACGGCTATTGTGTCGTCCCCCCCCCCCATGATGAATAGAGTTACCGTAACTTACGTCACGATTAACGCCCATGCTCTCCGGTACCATCTGGGGAAGAATACATAGAAGATGCCCCCTTAAAAGTGCGGACTCGAACATCATAATCAACAGTCTAGATTTTTAGCATTTATTGTTTTTGTTATCAATAATTTAGAACAGGAACACACCCACTAAAAACAGAATACGACTCGTAGTCGAAGCAGCCAAACCTTGCCTGGGGATCAAAAAAATCCCCAAAATTAATGATACAGGAGAGATTAGCAACTTCCAATGAATGATGGGTGGAGGTGGCACGAACCAAGACCGTGCGGCATGTGGCGTTGGCAACTCCAATATTTCATTCTCCTCTTTTCTTTCCTTCTACTGGTTTTACCGATTCTACTCCAACTCGTCTGCCATGACTGCTCAATCCATGCAAACTCATGGGTTTGATTTTTACCACAGTATTATTAATGTTTCTACAGAAGAGAAACCAGAAATTATAAGTATACAAGAAACTTGGTATGATGATTATAATATACATTTCCCCAATGGCGGATCCAGGGGGGGGGGGGGGGAACTTCCGGCTTTCACCATTGTTGCTTGTCAGAGAATTATGGAGGGAAACTGGACCCCCATAATCTCTCCCCCCCCCCCCCCCCCCCCCCCAATTGAGCGAATTTTGGCATCCTGGCGAAAAAAATATTTGTCGCCGCCCCTAAATCTTTTCACTAAAATCAAGATAAAATAAATCTCATACCACCCCAGTTGGTTACAAAGGGTAGAAAGGATATGCGTGGAGGTTTAGCTCTATATACACTCGTCTAGAAGAGTCTATTAGAGTTCTGAACACCCCTGAAGATAGAGAATATCAGATTATGGACATTTATTTACAAAATTGCATATTTTCTCACATCAGTTTCTACAATCCTTAAAAAAAAATTAGTCCCTCTTTGCTGGACGAAATTATGGCTAATTGCAAAGAACAGGTTATAATTTGCGGTGATTTTAATTCTCATAATCCGCTGTCGGGTGGCATCAGTTTGGATGTGAACGGTAAAACCGTGGAAGATTTCATGAATCAGTACGATCTAGTTCTACTTAATGATGGTAATCCAGCCAGAATAGATCCACACAGTGGTGGGCTATTGTTATGCAGTTACCTTGTAATTAAAAGAGTTTTTAATTCCATTCAACTAGTTTACATTTAATTATCCCAAGTCTTAATCCGGAAGGCCAGTCTTTGGTGCTGTGGCTGCCTCCCAATACAACTTAGCAATGGGAGGAGTTTCAGGTATTCGACGGTATTCACGAGACGAAACACAAAGGCAAAGCGAAGACTCAATTTACGGTTAACAAACTTATGTTTAATTCTTCCTCGTAGTTGTCTCCGGTTTCATGTAATGTGTCTCAAATCTCGAGATAACATTCTGTGTAAAAAAATAACAATAAAATAAACTCATAAGACATTGAATTAAATCACAGGATTGCATAACCATTAATTAACTAATAATGTACTTAACATTAACAACCATATAATGGTCAATCGTATATATACTATTTAACACAACATACGTATCAATGCTACCAAACAACCGAACACAGTACTCACTAGACTATGGAATAAACTTATACTGTATATTCCATATAAAGATATATAACATCAAGAGCTACATGTTATATAAGTGAACAGATCCAAGAAAGATAATACAAACGGGAAACTATATCTACATGTGCTTGTATCTTAATTATTAAACAAATTAAACCATGAGTATTCATTAGGATTAAACTAATTATCATCTCGATTCATAAGGCTAATATATGCATATATATAATTATAAGCCTATCAAGTTCTAACAAACTAACATAACTAATCAAATATGTGTTTGTATTCTTCAACTTCATTATATATCATTGAGATTTTAAACAGAATTAATCAATGTAACTGACTTTCCATTTAGTTCACCCGTATTATGAGTGCATCATTACACTCGTGTAGTGTTCCATCACACGTAAGAAACATACAGCACATACTGTATCGTATGACTAAACAGGAATATATTCCACTATACACCAAGGACTCCCTCAAATAAATGTAAATGCGTAGAACTAACTCTCGTTAACTACATGTATCACCAAAGAAACATATAACTAATATAAATTGTGTGTTTGTCCAATTCATTGTGTGTTTGTCCAATTCATTAACAAAGAACAAAGAAAGCTACTCTCATCGATGCAAGGGATTGGGGTTGGCCATAACTCCAGCTCCCCCTCCTGTGAGAGGAGTAGTCTACAGATTCAAACCGTTTTACAGTAGGCCCTAGACTCCATAAACAGACCTGTGTTCAAAGGGCATAAAACCCTGTTAAAATAGTATTACATCATATATACAAAACAATCGTCTCACTACTTACTGATGTAGTGACAGGTGCCTTTGTCCCTTCTTCCAAGAACAACTCAAACTTATTGTCAACATACTGTTCACCCTCCTAAATTCCTTTATACGTTCCCACCACGAAACTATAAACAATCTCCCTGTAGTTAAACTCCATAGACCAAACAATCTGTAGTTTAATTCCATAGACCAAACATCAAACAAACAGTTCTTCCATCACTCCAAAGCCCCTTACATTGGCGGATCCAGGGGAAGGGGGGGGGGGCACAGCCGGCCCGTGCCCCCCCCCCCCCCCTTTTGGAAGAGAAGTATGAACTATTACCATAGACGATCCGCCAATTTCTCGAGTGTGCCCCCCCCCCCCCTTTTAGAGTGAAGACCTTTTTTTTTTTTTTTTTTTTTTTTTGCTTGTCAGGGAATTATGGAGGGAAACTGGACCCCATAACCCCTTACTAAGCGATTTTTGAAGGTTTGGCGAAATTTTTTGCATCTAATTTTGAACTGTATATATACGACTTGAACTCCTTTGTTATTGTTTCAACATAATTATACTAATTGGTACCTCTCATCTACAACACATACAACGATCCCGCGTAGCGACCCCGCTACACAACACTATCCTGCTTGGATCTAACATTCATGTCTAAGGAACTTAGTAGTCGTTCCCAATGGTCTGTCACAAAACATAATTTTGGAAGCGACCACCTTGTAATTAGTTTTAACATGTTCTCAAATATACAGAATACTTTGGAAACAAGACAAAAACAAAACATCGATGTGAATAGATGCCACACAAACATAAACTGGGAATTGTACAAGATGGAGATTGATTCCCACTTCGAGGATATAAAATTAAAATACTCCGACTTAGATATTCAAGGCACATACAACTTATTAGTAGGTATGATGATAGCTTCTCTGGATAAACAAAAGTAAGAGAGTAAACTCAAACATACTGACAAATCGCCGGTACCTTGGTGGAACAAAGAATGTTCCAGAGTCGCGAAAGAAAGAAATGCGGCTAAAACAGATTTATGTATAAAACCCTTGAAGTTTATCTATCTAAAAAGAGAGAGGCCCAGGCCGTTTTTCGAAAAACGAAAAGAGAGTACTGAAAAACTATTGTGGAAAGTTAGATACTATCTATTAGATAATACGACTAGAAACGGATATACATAAAGGGATGGTTAACAGAGAATATACAGTGGTACTCTTCGTAGACTGGGAAAAGGTGTACGATGTCGTATGGAGACAGGGTATCGTGCGTAAAATACACGAATTAGGCTTTACAGGTAAACTCTTGCGTTGGATTAATGCTTTCTTATCCAAAAGGATATGCCAGGTGAGGGTAGACACCTGTACAGAAAAACTGTGAAATTGGAATAATGCAAACTAGGAAGTGTAATCAGTCCTTTGTTATTCAATTTTATGATTAATGAATTCGAGAAAATTCAGGAGTCGGTAGAAATATCTGTTTTTGCGGACGATATATGTTCTCACACAGAAATCCCGCATTTATCAGAAAGAAACTGCAGATAGCTTTAGGTAGGATAGAAGAATGGTGCAAAACTTGGGGAATGCATAGCTCATCCCAAAAGTCCGCAGCCGTTGTTTTCGGCAGAAAAAAAAAGGTATTTAAATATCATAATTGATAGGATTGAAGTAAATTGAATATATCATAAAGAAAATGTGAAAAAATTACAATGCCCCGACCGGGATTCCAACCCGGGACCCTGGATTACATGACCAGTGCTCTACCAACTGAGCTATCCGGGCTCCCGTCGAAGCAAAGTAACAATCTCACATATAGCCCCTCTCTTTCCATCGAGCGTAGGGGGTACATCCATACCAAGGTCCATCGTACGCTATAATGACCTACCAATGAGACAGGTCTTCCATCCAAAGTCGGGCAAATCTATGCCAACGAATTTCTATAGAGGACAATTAAAAAAAAAGGTATATGATTTTGATTTAAGAATATACGACGACAAGATCCCACTACAAAAAGAGCATAAGTTTCTAGGAGTATGGTTTGACTCGAAACTAACTTGGTCAAAGCATATTAACGAAATAGTAATTAAATTTAAACCATTGCTATGACGTCAATATATTCAATAAAGTGTAGATTCTTTTTTACGAATGTACGCAATGGTTTAAATCGGAGAATAGCCTTGGAAGTGTAGATTCGCCACTCCCAATCTACTCGGCTACGCCTCGTAGATTCGGAACTACGAATCTACACTTTCTCGGCTATTCTCCTTTATGTAAAAGAGACTCAACCTCCTAAAATGCATAGCGGGTACTTAATCACCATGATTATATATTGTGGGATCTACCTGCCAGACGCCCCCATGCCCCTAAATAATGACACACAGCTATGGAAATTAGCAGTCATTATTTTTGTTCCTATTTCATTTCATTAACTTATAAATGGGATACTCGGCGTCGGAAAAACACTGTGCCAGCAAAATATGATTGATTTAACGCACGTAAGGAGTTTTACTGCTATAATCAGTACCTTTTAACAATAAGAATTATGGATTGCTGTGATGTTAATATAGTCTGTTATATAATTTACATTAATTCTTGACTGAAATGGTAAAACTTCATTAGACCAAGTAATGATGTTATAATTTCATATGTTTATTGCAAGCACCAGCAACTGTTTTATTACTGATATAAGTTGTAAATTCATTCAAATTTTTTTCAGACTTTTTTTAAAGTACTAGCGCAAACTGTAGTCAAATTTTGGCCGATTTAATGATTTCCCCATATACAGAAGATAATAAACCATTTCATTGAAACTCGGTCATCGTATTTAGAATCATATTCCGCTCATTTTGATACCAACCAAATATATGTACCTCGCTCAAAAAGCTCCAGGAAAAAGCTCCAGTCTCTACAATCATTTTAAATACAAATATTTAATTGGCCAGACCTATTAAAACGTATTAAAATCGTATCCTGATTATTGTTTGATATTTCAAACTGCTGTTAAGATCCAGAGATTACATTATCCTGATACATGTATTTTAACAATTGGATACCTAATGACTACTTTGCGAAATGTAATCGGCCAGCTGTGCATTTCAAATTACATAATCTACACAGACGCTTTGTTATAAATATGTAATTCCTGATAAATCAGATTTCACTTTTATCCACAAACATAAATGTGTGTTCCATTGATGTCAGTAATGTCCAATGTTTTTTTTTATATTTGTGTATTTATTAAACAAAAATCGAGTCAAATTATAACACATATATGATTCAAATGATTGAAGCCAAATAAAGAAGAAAAATATATATTAAAAAAGTTGAAAAAAGAAAAAAATATATAAAAAAGGCATAACTAAAGTTAGATAGTTGCAGAGATAAGTGGCAAAAAAGTACTTCTCAATAATCAAACACCGAACAATCCCAAGACCATCTGCCTCCCCCAGCTGCTGCTCAACCAAATATCCACAATTCTGTTGTAGTCACTATCTCAAACAAAACTACTGTATGGACAAAATTATGATATACAAGGAGGTATCACTCAGACTGAGAGGTAACTCTTGGGTATTCGTAATGATAGAGAGAGAGAGAGACAAGGAAAAAAAGACCAGTGCACCACGTGGTCCGCTGTAAGCCCCCCCCCCCCCCCCCTTCCTGCCAACACACCCACCCACACACACTCACACACATACACAAACAAAAACACTGACCCACACCCACACCCACAAAAACACAAAAAAGACCCCCCCCCCCCCCCCCCCATGTACAGCACTGAACGAAACAAAGTCGACAGCGTCACACCATGTCACGAGTGAACATAATTATGCCTTATTCTGTAGACCCTGGTGTGACTCGGTGAGACATTGTCAACCCCCCTCGACCAACACAGCACACATTAATACAGCGAACCACACCGCGCACCAGACAAGTCAACCCGCCCCTATCCAACTCATTTCGAGGACGAATAAATACTATATTCCTGAAAAAGATTAGCGCGCCTCACCGGGGGTGATAAAGGGCCAATAGGACAATCACGTAACATAGTACTTGTAAATAATTTGAAACCTGGGATTCCGCCCATCTAACACATTGGCGCTGGAGAAAATACAATTCACATGTAGAGTATGGGATAAAATAACAATATCATTAATGATAGAGATCATCTTAAGTCGAGGGTTGCAGGGGGAAAAAAGAGGAAAATAAGGAAAATAATATCAGAGGAAAAAGGATATTACAAAAATGAGTACCAGTATACAGCACAGTGCTCAATGAATTGAACCTAAGAATACAATACAATAATGATAAACGATTACTGTACTTAATCTATGGATCAGCCACATTAAAAGGTGGCACAGAATCTTCAGCTGGGACACCATATAGCAGAGGCATGCACTAGCTCACCGAGGCCATGCATCAGGACTACAGAAAATACCGTCCTATAATCCACAGCCCCAACGAACCATGCATGCCAGAAACATCAAATAATAAAACGCCATTTCTTGAAATGAGCATGTAATTTGTTCCTCTTCTTTGCTAACAAGTATTCAATTTCCTTTTGTTTTTTAATAAAAGACTTAAAAACAACAAAGTTAGGTAGGTTATTGTTAAATTTGGATGTATAAATAAGATATTTCAGAAGCAAAAATAAGTAAGAAATAAATTTATCACCAGAAATTCCAAACATTTTTTCAAAATTGTTGACTACCACATGTTTGTCATTTTTTCTGCAATTAATACAAGAAGATCTTCCCATATTGGAGTGACTTTTTCACATTCACAAAATAAGCGAACAATTGACTCTTCTTTCTTTTCACACAGTGAACAGTTTGGGGAGCCCTTCCTTTTAATTCTAAAAAGAAAATCATTTAGAGCAATAGCTTTATGAAAAATCTTAAAATAAAAAGACCTCAATTTAGTGTCGACAGTACAAAAAAAAATTGGAGTTATGCACCTGCTCCCAATTAATATCTATTGGAATGGTTAAGTTGTCACTCCAATATGTATATCTTTTAACAGGGGCATGAGAACCAAATAATACAATGTAATAATTTTTAGGGACTTTTTTCATGCTTAACAAGTGGTGGACTATGGTTTCATGAACACCAATAATGTCCTCATCAAAATTATCAATCCACTATCTGGAATACACTTAAATAAAAAATTATATTTTCTCTTGTCTCCAGAGGGAATATCAAAATCCAATACTAATTCTTCAAAGAGTTTATGGCCTGGTAAAGGGGGGTTGAACAGATCGGAAATATAAAAAACGTTTTTGTCAAACCAGGAAGTATACAATGAACAGGATTTGGATTTTGAATGGATCAATTTGTTGTACCAGAGAACTTGACAAGCACTTAAATCTGAAAACCTGTGTCCGTAAAACTCTATAGTTGCTATTTCTCTGAATAAATACCAACAGCGTAGTGTTTCAGCTAGCTGTATGTTATTCAATGATTTCAATACACTCTCTGGAGCCCATAATTTCCATAGAATTAACACATTGTCATTAAATTTCTCCAGAAAGAATAGTTCTATGTTTTTCCAAGGGTCTTCAAAATTTTCATTAAGGAATTTTTTTCACCCAAACCATTTTTGGGGCATTAGCAAAAGTTAAAGGATCAATCATTTTAAGCCCAGTATTAGAATATTCATTACACATCACTTTCCTTTGAACCCTGTCTTTGCCCCCATTCCAGATAAATTTGAAAAAAAGTTTCAGATCTTGGAAAAAAGAACAAGGTATTCTTACAAAGAGCACAGAAAAAGGGTAAATCGGTTGAGGCAACACCAGTGTTTTGATTACACAAACTTTACCAATTAAAGAAAGATTTCGCATTTGCCAGCACTTAATGGTTTGTCCAATTTTCGTTAATTTTTGTTTGTGATTCAGTTCAAAAATTAAATCTGTATTTAATGACAGATTCACCCCAAGACATCTGAATTGAGATTTTTTCCACAAGATACCATGGTTGGAGTAGGGGGTATCTTGGCATCCTTTCTTTGACCCAATCCAAATTGCTTCAGTTTTACTAAAGTTCATTTTACATCCAGAAAATTCTCCAAATTTATCTAAAAAATTAAAAAGTTGGGAAAAGGAATTATCTGACCCATCTAAAAAACATACTGAATCATCTGCAAAAAGGGAAATTTTGGCTTCATAATTTTTAAAAGGAATACCTCTTATTTGCTCATTTTGTCGAATAGAGAGAGCCATAATTTAAATAACTAGCAAAAATAAATATGGAGAAATAGGACAGCCTTGAAATATGCCTCTTTTCAAAGCAAAACGTTCAGTTAAGTGACCGTTATTCATTACGTAACTGTGACGAGAATTGTACAAAGTCTTAACAGAATCAATAAAATTATCGCCAAAGTTAAAATGCTTATTAGTGCTTGAAATAAAAAATCATACGATATGCTGTCAAACGCTTTCTCAATATCGAGCAGCAAAATTGAGCATGGGGTAGCAGTTAAATCAGTATATTCAACAATATCTAAAATAAAACGAATATTATCGCTAATGTTCCTCCCTTTCGTAAATCCGGATTTGTCATCATGAATAAGATAAGAAAGTGAACGTTTTAAACGATTGGCAAGACATTTAGCTAAAACTTTATAATCAGTTGTTAAAAGAGTTATGGGTCGAGAGTTTTTTTATTAACAAGGATCTCTATCTTTAGGAAGAAGAGTACTAATACCAATTCTTTGGGATGCAGACATTAAGCCATTTTGCAGAGAAAAGTTAAAGGAATCTAACAACAGATCATTCAAATCAGACCAGAATACTCTATAAAATTCAATAGGCAAACCGTCAAAACCAGGGGTTTTATTAGACTGCATAGACTTTACTACATTATACAATTCATTTTTGGAAAGGAGGGTCTCCAAGAAATTTTTGTCCTCGTCAGACAATTGGGGGATATTTATATTTATCAAAAATTGCATTGTTCACAACATTCTCATCCAAACTAATCTGAGGGTTACTTCAAGTTGGAACTGAGTATAACTTTGAATAAAATTATTGGATCTTTTTCAAAATAGTTTTAGAATTTAGAATAAAATTGTTCGGGTTATTTGATTCTTCATCTTTAAGTTTGAAAATATTTTTCCTTTGCCAAGCTCTACAGAAATATTTACTGCTTTTCTCGCCTTCTTCAAGCCATCTGATTTGGGATCTCACAATTAAACCCTTCGTTTCAAACAATCGTCAACGTTTACATCAAATATGTAGCCTTCTAAGTTCAAGCTTTAAATCATAGTGTCTAAAGCTTTCCATCCCAGTACGTTGAGGTCATGACTTTTGGAATTCAAAAAGAAATCACCCCTTTTCAGAATGATAGCCTGTATTATGC
Organism: Heliocidaris erythrogramma; assembly: GCA_025617745.1. Lineage (NCBI taxonomy): Eukaryota > Metazoa > Echinodermata > Echinoidea > Camarodonta > Echinometridae > Heliocidaris > Heliocidaris erythrogramma. The sequence continues at coordinate 37,410,670 of CM046863.1, forward strand.
ATAACTTCGTTAAATAAATGTAAAGTTATGCATTATATTCATAGAAATACCTTATCTCAGCATATTTAATTCAACATATTATGATGTTAGACAGATAATATTAGTTAAAAAGAATCGGAACGTTGCTAGGCCCAATTAGAAGCCAAGTGACATACTCGAATACATTAATAACGGTACAAAAAGGGTAGGCCCCTAATAAAGAATAATAATTACACCTGATCTGTTTATTTGCCATTGATACCATAGCGCATTATATACGTGAATTCTTCACGTTCAGAGCAATCTCCGTTTCAAAAAAATACATTTGATTTGATTTGAAGTTCATTTTTATTTCCATGTACATTTTCGTTAATTTACAATCTTCATGTATGTTCACATGAAATCATACATAGAAAAGGGGGTCGTCATAAGCACAGCTCAAGTGGAACATAAGGTCTGTAAATACCAAAAACCTTCATAAACTCCTGACAACTAATTCTTATATTGCAAGGTACAAGCTAGATACATGCTAAAAATAACACCTATAGGTATTCATAAATACGAATGTTGCAGATACAGGCATTGATAATATGTAGACTGTCTTGTAATAAGTAGAAAACAAGTTTAGTCTGTACATATTTCATGTAATTTTTAAGTAAATGTTGAACATTCTCATATTTAAATACAAACGTTTCTATAGCACTAGAAAGGGTAATTGTTCAAATACATATTAGTAGAAATTTGGGTAGGGTATTTATGTATGGGCGAGTAATTGCATAAAGGCTGCCAAGGCAACTGAAATTGATATAAACATATTTCCGCTGTTCCAAACCATGCGGAATATCACTCTGAATATCATCTCCAAGTTTCATTGCATCATGATAAGAAATTAAAAAGTAACAGCCTAAAAGTAAAAGGTTCAATTGCTCAATATGGTCCAATAAATATTCCAAAATCCCAAATGTTAACAAAACCGAGGTTTTTATGGTACTTTGCAGGGCACTCTGCTGAGAAGCAACGAAAATGTCCATTATCAAAATGGTGTTTACATATATCAAAGTAATATACAATATAAATTCACTGTCTGAATATTGTTTGAAACCCATATCAAACCTTAAAAATAATATACGAATCAATTTTCACGCCAAAAATATCAGAAACTCATCAAAAACGTGACGGTTTGCATGGAACGATTGTTATGACAACAGTCAGTGTGGTGCATAATTGGGCGGTATTAAAATGTGCGGAATATGATTCTTAATATACGATGACTAAGTTTCAATGAAATATGATATTCATACTTAAAGTTACATGTGAACATGTCAAAAAAAGGTAAAAAAGGAGTAGACCCTCTTGATTTCGCCATGAGCAACCACTCTTTTTTCTCGTTAACATTTTGAAGTATGTTAGTAAAGAAGATTAAAAATGTCGATTGCGCTTAGTCATGGCGGGTGCACGGTGACCCCTCTTAGATACCCTACTGAACCTGAAGCCATTGGCATTTTAAGATATTTAAAACAAAACAACAAAAAAAGCTTTGTGTATCATGGTATAACTGATGTTTTACTAAAAACATCATTAATGAAATAGTTTCTCTTTTAACAGATATTGTTAATCTATCACTAAAAAACGGCGTTGTTTCTAAAAATGAAGATTGCAAAACCTTTTCAAGAAAGGCGACCAAAAAGACAAAGGTAATTACCGCCCTTTATCATTCTTAACAAGCTTCTCAAAAAATCTAGAAAAATTCTGGACTCATTATATACGTTTTTAGATAATAATCGTGTCCTCTCCGGGGTTTCAACTATTCAAACACGCGCTTCTAATACATGTATTCATAAAATTACCAGAGCTATAAACAGTGTCAGACACTGCAGGTATTTTCTTGGACTTCTCCAAGGCCTTCGATACTATAAATCATGATATATTGTTGCATAAGTTATCTCACTAGGGAATCCAGGGGAAGGCCTTGGAGTGGTTCAGGAACTACCTCAGTGCATACATGAATGGATTTGAATCGACCCTTCAGTCAATTACTTGTGTTATCCCTCAAGGTTCTCTGTAAGGCCCGCTCCTGTTTATTTTATGTACACTAACGATCTCCAAAACTTATCTGCAGTCTTATCCTCTTTGCCGATGACTCCAATATGTTTTGCTCTCACCATAAATCTGATACACTTCTGAACATTTGAAACAATGAAGTAAAGTGCGCTTTTTATTCTATATCATCCTTATCAGGTCATATACAAAGAAACAATGAATTATTTCCCAGGTTGAGTCTATCAATTTTTGGGGTGTTTATTATAAACAGTAAACTAACGTGGAGAGTTCAAATTTATTGTTTATGTAAACTGTTGTCATGTAACTCAGGTGTTATGAACAAGTTGTATTCTGTCTTAATCTTGCCTTATATCTTAATTATTGTACTTGCATGGGGAAATAGCTCCATAACCCTCATGGACAAAAAGGGGATTGTAAGAATTGTAAAGAATGTTTGAATACGTGCTCATACAACTGAGCTTTTCTATAACTGTAATATTATTGAGATATCTGACTTGTACTTTCTTGGAATCTTGGAATATTTATATATTTTATACGAACTCTCGAAAAGTAATTTACCGGATGATTCCTCCCTATTTTAAAACCCAACATTATGCTGTACATTCCTACCCAACTAGACAGACAAACCATTTCCACCTCCCCCGAGCTCCCAACTCCCAACTTTACTGCACCCACATTCTGGAATTGATAGCTCCTCCAACAATTCGTTTGGAAGCTAAGATGTTACCTTTTAAGTAAGTATGTCTGAGTATTCACGTCATGATGGATCGTACAGGTGGTCACATAGACTTTGTTCTTGTTATACTGTCCTGACAATTTTTCTTTCGCTTCTTTCTTCTTCTTCTTCTTTCTCTTCTTTTCTTTAGTCTCTTTCGTCGCTTTCTTTTCTTTACTCCACATTACGAGCTTTGCTCTCCTTGTTCGTTTAGTGAATCTGATATTTCTATTCCGATTCGCTTTTTATTACATATTAATCACAATTAATTATAATGTTATGTACTCTAAACGGGAGCCTAATTATTTACAAGCTTTATACTTTTTGTTTAGGCTTCTCACAGAGTCACAGTTCACATTATCTTCTTTTTCCCAGTCGTTTCTATATCTCTCTAAACTTTCCACCTATTTTCCGCACATTGTACTTGATTTGAGTTCTTTACTCGTACGTTTTGAAATTGACGCTTATATGCTAGTAATAACTGAATGGTTTTTGATGTGAAAGTGGAACAAATAAAACTTCAAACATCAAACTTCAAACTAAACCAATATGTCATATATACAAATATTACACTGTGTTAATATAAAACCGCTCTCTCCATTCGCAGAAAAAGGTCACAGAAAACTGGCCTCTGAATGGTCTACTATCTATTGTAGAACCTGCCCAAATTTGACTAAAGCTTACGCTAGCGCTTTTTGAAAAAAAAATGTCAGAAATTTTTGGAATGAATCTTATATTTTACAGCTTATATCAGTAATAAAACATTTGCTGGTGCTTGTTATAATCATATAAAATAAATATAAATCTATTATAAATTATATAAATAACACGATAAAAAACTACTTTCGAAAAATAAACTCAAGGGCAATTTCAAAGGCCTATTGTAGTGCCCATAGAAATCAGGTTCGGATTATGTAATACGCGATTGTAATGTTTGGCACATTTCTAAAGGTTATAGAAAGGGTATTGAAATTGTCTTGAGTTTATTTTTCGAAAGTAGTTTTTGTCGTGTTATATAGTTTTTCCATTGCAGTCAAGAACCAATTATATAACATACTATAATTATTAACAATCACAACAAACCATCTGGCGAGTAATTTCCCACAGGTTTCATAAGATTTCCTTTCTAGCTGATCTATCTCAATAATGGTGGGTAGATTACCATAGGGTCTGGCAATGGTCATTTGTGTATCTTTGGACTATGGCATATTTTTTGATATAGGTAGAAACCTATATCAAAAAATATGCCATAGTCCAAAGGGTTTCCTTTCCAGCTGATCTAGCTCAATATTGGGGGTTGGGGCAATTTAGGGGCGTCTGGCAAGCACTCCCCACCACTTAAATCGTCTGGCATTGCCCATTCATGTACCCTGGGACTATGGCGTATATTTTGATATATATATATAGGTTTCTTAGGGTTTCCCTTCCAGCTGATCTAGCTCAATTTTGGACCCCTTTTGGGGCGTCTGGCGGGCACCTTCCACCACTTAAAACGTCTGGCATTGTCCATTCACAACTGGGCGTTGTGGCGTGCGCCTGTAATCCAGCTACCAGTGGAAGTTATAAACTGATTCAGCGGACCCAGGTTCGAGACTGAGTCACGTCTTTCGGATGGTGACGTTAAAGGTCGGTCCCAGACGTAAATAATCGTATCTGATTGATACACGTCTGTAAAAACCCAATTACACACACACACATTCATGTACCTTGGGACTATGGCGAATATTTTGATATAGGTTTCTTAGGGTTTCCTTTCCAGCTGATCTAGCTCATTTTTTGACCACTTTGCGACCTCCCCCTGGCCACACCCACCACATAGAACATGCCAGACGGTCAATTCGTTATATCGGACTATGCGATCTTTGTATTCATGCACATGAAAATTGGTTTCCGTTCCAGCTAGGCTGACCCCCCCCCCCCCCCCCCCCCCTGGCTCCCGGACTATAATGGCTCGAGGATGGGTAGAGGAGCGCCACCCTGTAAGTGTAGTAATTTTATCTGATTCCAACTCAGCTTTAGAAGCCATTACAAATTTACATGGAAACAGTATGATAGTCGAAATATATGAAAAACTATCGGTAATAAATCTATTTGGAATAGAAGTAAATTTCGAATGGGTTCCAGCACATTGTGACCTAGCAGGCAACGAAGAGGCCGACTCATTAGCCAAGCAGCGTTAAGAAGCAATATAGACATATTTGTCAATAAAAACAGGCAAGAATTTTGGAGTGAAACAAGCGATGTGTATAAAATAGCATGGCAAAAGTTATGGGATACTACCGAGAAAGGCAGATATCTCTACAACATTCAGCGATATGTTAAACACTCATGTATTATAAAAGGTTTTTGTCGAAAGGATGAAATAATTTTGCACCAACTTCGTCTTGGCAAGTGTAGGCTTATATAATTATTATAATTACGAAATAAAAAGACACGATTCTGGTCTTTGTGACAATTGTGATATATTTGAAACCATCGAACATTTTATGTTAGCATGCCCTAAATATGAAAGGCAGAGGAACCGTATGTATCGCAGGCTCAACATGACAAATCCTAACCTAAAAAACTTCTTGGAAAAGAATAAAACTACTCAAGCATTTTAGCCTTTATAAAAGGCACTGGAAGATTATATAGAACTATAAGGAGAAAAAATTAAAAATAAAATAGAAAATTATGCATATATGTATTTCTTTGGAATTTTTTTCTTTATCATTATGAATGTTTCCAACGAATTATAGACATTGTGTGTGTGGTGTGTGTGGGTGGATGTGTGTGTGTATACACGCATACATACATACCAATAAATTAACAAACAGGAAAATATTAAAGAGAGAGGAAAAAAAACAAAAAAGGAAAAAAGAAGAAAAAAAAAGTGAGCAGATGATGCGCATACAAAATCTTGATGTTGCAATTAAAATATGGCAGCCGACAGACTGTAATTATAACAAGATTTATAAACCGGGTTCAAGAATGTAGCCATCGTTATTGGTCAAATAACACCACGTGACCGTGCAAAAAAAAGTGATAACGCACGGCAAAAAGGCTCTAAAGCACGGCTGAGCTGCGAGTACGCATACCTCTGGTGCAAACTTAAAACGCAATGAAATCGCGTAGTTTAACTGTTATTTTAGCGCAGGGATTACATGCACACACTGAAACGCGCATGACTTTTGTTGGCTGCGATTCTGTGATGTCATCCAGGAAAGCAAATGGCAGCCTCCATGAATGTGCGACTCTTGGCGTTTCTATGGGGTTCGTAACCGTTTTTATAGACTTCATATAAATCATATTGCCGACCCGTTTTATAAAACTATTAAAGGGAAGGTAAACCCTGGACTTTTGGCCTACTGAGAGTGTTAAGAGCACAATTCTTGACATTACTGTGAAAATTTACCTCTTGACGGTGGAGTAATTCACACTTTTGTGAGCAATGATCGTCTGCTACATCCTGCTATCGGAGGTCACCATAATGTTGATTCACCCGCGCTATGATGACGTTTTGTCGGACAATAGAGTCTCGATGTTTCAGAGCTGTTGCGTTCTCAGCATGAACAGAAAAGAGGGCAATGTCGCCCTCTGACAACTAGCCTGGCGTAAATCATCGAAATCGACAAGAAGCTCTTTTTTCATCTTCTTACTTTTTTCCTTTAGAGGCGGTTCGCAGTGTCCCGTGTGAACAAATTATGACAGATGTTTCAATATTGATGATCACTGACGTCACTCCCAGGATCCGGAATGAAAATAGAATGAAAATAGATTTTCTGTGTAGGGTATTCAGAATTCAAGGCTTTCGGTAACACCATGTATGGTAGCCTCTTGTGAAAAGGCTGTTTATTCTTTCGTCAAAAGAACCCACTTATTGAGCGTTTAGAGGAATTCAATAAAAGCAAAATTACATTGCACACTTACAAGAGACCCTTTCTTTTTTGTTTCATCACAGAGAGAGCTTACTGTTCGAAAAGCGTCGAAACAAACTATTTGTATTCTTCGAACTACGGTGAAGCCCGACACTACGTGAGGGGGGGGGGGGGGGAGTGTCCCGGGCGGTACTTTAGGGGGCGCAAAAACGCAAAAAAGAGAGAGTGAAAAAAAAAGATTAATAAGGATTATGCGCCCTCAATTAATCCGCATTGTAAATGCATTGTGCTGCATGAGTAAAAGGCATAAGAAATTGTATCTTGGAGGTTAAAATTGTAAAAGATTTAACGTTCGGTTGCTTTAATTTGCTCCCCTACACAAGTTTAGGCAGGTAGGCAGGGGGGGGGGGGGCGCAACTTCATTGTTTGCCTCGCGCGCCATAATCCCTAGAAACGCCACTGGGTGTTTAAGCCCACTCCTTTTACCGAAAGAACACCATAGGTCGAAAACTCTCTTTCAGAACTATTCTACAGAAGAATACAAAGGGTTCTTTTCAAAAGTACACTCTCCTTACTTCTGTGACCTGCTCACAATTTTCCTACTCTCGATCAATCTTTTTTTGTCATTCTTCCCTTTTCTCTTTCCATCTCACTTCACTTTTTGGTGTATAATTACCGAAAACAAGAAAAAAAATAGTCTCGTGTCATTCAATTCTATTACATTATCACCTCTTCCCTTTAATTTCCTTTCCTTCGATTTTTCCTAAATTTATCTAAACGTCCCATGAATGGGTTCTTTTAAAGAAAGAATATATCAACATCCCAACCTTTTCACAGAAGTTACCATACACTGTTAACCGAAAGCCTTCGATATTTATTGTGAACAGAGAGAAAATAGAGCCTGAAAATTCACTGTTATCTTTGTAGGCCCGGCTCATCACTATGAACACGATGACAAAGAGAGCGGACAAAATATACAGCTCCTGATTGTACCCTCCACAATTGCTCTGGTAGACAAAAGAACATCCCTTCATTACTATTATGTAAAATAAGCAGAACAGGTGAATATGCATGTGACACCTGTTCTAGATATTTTTACATAATAGCAATGAAGGGATGTTCTTTTGTCTACCAGGGCAATTGTGGAAGGTACAATAAGGAGCTGTATATTTTGTCCGCTTCTTTGTTCGCCATGTTCATAGTGCATGCATGTACTGGTACGGTCTTTGCGCGTCATGAAAGAGTGAGAGGCCCTATTGTTTAAAATGTGATTGCAAAATATTAGTTATGTTCACACGTAGTACATAGCATCGATGCTATGTAAGTTTCAAAAATATTTCCAGTACCTTCAGACAGGCCGTGATCGACTTGCTTCTATCACCCACTCGTGACTATTCATCGCTCACCCGCTGCCAAACAATAATTACTGCGCCACACAGAGTGACCCTAGTATAATTCATACATCATACTTTAGTTAAGGTCTGATTCTGAAAGAGCAGATTCTCAGCTTTAAAATGATATATAACTCATTGGATGTTCATAACTCAATGTACAAAGAGAAGAATGCACAGTCCCTCATAATGTTACTACTTAAATAAGGGTTTAAAGTTTGCAGTCTATTGAAGCACTCTGACTTGCAAAGTGTTGTGCTAAGGGGACAAATGGAGGATTAGAACTCAATGAAAATTTCTATGAAGGGATTATGAGATTGTCCTAAAACTTGGCATACTACATAGACCTATCCTGTTTATCTTAGTGCACAAGTATCAATGCAAGAACTTACTCCGGGAGATTTATGGGAGATTAAAATGAGACAAGTATTCAGGGTCGTGAAAAAGAAAAGTAATACAACAAAATCCAGAGGAGACACACATAAGTCTGATAAAAAGCTGTCAAAAATACCACTTCTAGATTGTTTGGTGCCTCCACATTTTAGATTACTTAGAAAAAAGTATACTCTTTCAGGAAATACCCAAAACTAAAATTTGACCATGCATGCCAACCAAAACACATTGAGCTCTAACTGAAAATCACACAGTGCGACTTTTGGGTGGTTTTGTGGTGCCTGGTCATATATAAAAAAGAAAAAGATAAAAAGAAGGAACCCCCCAAAAAACAAACAAACAACAAAACAACCCCCTTCCTTACCACACAGTATACACATTAGCCTACTTACCCCTATATACATCACATCACATTACATTACAGTACCAGATGAAACAGACAGAATGATAATAGAAAAAAGTAGGGAAGAGGGTACATCACATGTAGCACCACATGAAACAGACAGAATTACAATAGCAGCGAGTGAAGATAGCAGCGTTTGCGCTCACATTACAAATAGTCACAAGCGCGGTGGGTGGTCTGCCGCAAAGCGTCGATGCTTTGTCGCTGGATCCTGAGATTTACTCCTGCTAAACTCGCTGCAAGAATAGTTTGGAAACTCGCTTCTATCTCGTGACTATCTGCGTTCAGACAGCGTTTGGTTTCGACACTATCTGGTCTTCACCAAAATAGCATCGATGCTATCGCTCTACGTGTGAACGTACCTAATGTTGAGGCGCGATTGCTCAGTGGTAGAGCAACGTTCTCGTAACTGGGATTACCCGGGTTCGAAACTAAGTGGATGAGTTAGTATAACTGTTAATACATGGTTGGGAGTGCGTTGGTGCGATTTTGTTCTATATATTTTATCTATAAGAGACACCAGACTGAATAAAAACTCCCCGTTAAAGATATTTGTGTTTAACGGAGAGTTTTATTTAGTGTAGTGTCTCTCTCTCTCTCTTTCATCTCTTTCGTTCAATCTTTCTCTCTCTATATATATGCTGAGAGACCCTGCGTCATCTTTTGTTTATTATCAAAGTTTTGTTCTATACGCAAACAAAGGCGAATGGTACAAGTAAACTCGTCATCACATTACACTTAAACACAATACTATCTTGGTGGCTGAGCGTCGGCTGTATCTTGAATACCTTCTGTGTATTGAAAACGACAAATTTGTTTTTTCAGTAATTAGCAACATAATGATGAGTAATATATGATGCATTTATATATATATATATATATATATATATATATATATATATATATATTGAATATATCATAAAGAAAATGTAAGAAAATTACAATGCCCCGACCGGGATTCGAACCCGGGACCCTGGATTACATGACCAGTGCTCTACCAACTGAGCTATCCGGGCTCCCGTCCCGGTCGGGGCATTGTAATTTTCTCACATTTTCTTTATGATTTATTCAATTTACTTCAATCCTATCAATTATATTTAATTATATATATATATATATATATATATATATATATATATATATACGTAGAAAAGACAAATATAAATTAAAAAAAACCCGTAGAGATGTCAATTATCCGATATTTCGGGTATAGCCCTTTGTCAAGGAATGACAAATTTATTAAGCGTCAAGCAAAAATAAGGGCAAATAAAAGACGCGCAAAATGGTTGCGTAGAAAGAAATGCGAGAATAACGTAGCGTAGCCCAATCAAAGTTCCCCAGAGCTGTCCTCCCTTTTTGAAATTTTTGCAAACTTAAGGCTGAAAAAATGTCTCCGCCGGAAATCGAACCCGGGTCGTTGGCTTAGAACGCCAATGCCTTAACCACTCGACCACAGAGACGGGTTGCATTTTATTAATTCAGCTGAAACGGGTTATCCATTATATATACATGTATTTTCAAAATATCGTTAGAATCCATACCACAGTTGGTGGTACTGATAATTGCCTTAATGCCCCATTTACATTTGGTCTACGATCATCGTAGGGTGACCGTAAACTGATCGTATCCCTCTAATCGCACGATCTCCCTGGGGTGGCATACGACGATCGTACGATTTTCGTACGGATTCACGGTCTCCGTAGCCTCTACGATTTTGTTTAGCGCGGAGTTATACAAATTTTTCAAAATCGTAGGATCGTAGCCTTAAAAACATCGTAGGTGGCATCGTACGATCAGCGCAGGGTCATTGTGCTGAGGCCTTGCGCTGATCATGCAGAGAGCGTTTTTTTTTTTTTTTTTTTCATTTTTTTTCAACAGGGGAGCAAAAAAACATCGTGCAGAAATCGCACGATCTCCCTACGACCTCCGTACAATCTCTGTACGCTCTAAGTACAGTCTCTGTACGGCTTTGTCTTTGGCCCCTCTACGATGCCCAGTACATGAAATCGCACGATGACCGTAAATAATGTAAACATAAAAGTCGTAGCCCGTAGCCACCTACGATGTCCCCCAAATCGCAATGAAAATCGTATACTAATCCATCGTACGATGACCGTAGCAAATGTAAACTAGGCATAGTGACCGTTTCCATCAATCAAATGCAGAAGTTTAAATATATTATGAGAGTACAATTTTTCATCAAACACCATTTTGTTATCAATACTTACGTATGCAGTCAGAGCGCCACGCGTATGCTAATGAGCTGAATTCGCGATATTTATTCAGAATCCCGTTTGTGCTGGAAGCTCAAAAATTGGTTCTCGTATATCACGTGATTTCACGAGAGGTTGTGACCTGCGCGTATTCGACGTCGTATTCCATACCGACGGGAAGCCAAGATGGCAGAATGTTACCGTAAGTAAAGTTCAAGATTATACCATTGTTTTGGTATGAAATATGACATGTTTCTGTAAAAATTCGGGCCTGAAATAGTGCCCAGGAATTACTCCTTATTTTGTTACGATTTAGAATTGATTTTGCATCACAAAGTTCACTTTTGGTTCCTGACCGTCTTCAGAAACCGTGGCATTTTTCAACAGCTTGTTTAGCTCGATAAGGATTCAGTGTTCAATATGTATGAAAATCTTCGTGACGCAAGATCTTTTTCATTATCAATTTCACGATGAAAGTTGCGTGTTGGGGAGTGAACCGCTGTGGGTGCCGACTGTATACACATAGCAAGCTGCACTTAACTCGGCACAACAAGTTCAACATGTTCAACATGTTCATTAAGTCTGATGACTCTAAGTTCTAACTAGTCTAACTAACAACAGTTAGACCATGTAGACTGTCTAGCTTATTTATTACTACTTCTGCCCTTTATGATATATGGAAGATACCTTATCAGATTTTCTTTTTGCTTTATGATGTAGGATGGGGCATTTCCGGACACTTGTTAAAATTTTGTTTAACATTTAACCTAGGGCCTAAATGTTAAACAAAATTAGTCTGTCAATTTTTCCCATTTGATTTTTACGAAAAAAATGTCCATCAAGTAACACTAAAAGTAAATCCACTGAATATTTGCAATGCACATGATTTTCAACCTATCCTGTGAAAGATTTGTGACAATTTACATGAAAAGTTGTTCGATTTACTGTTTAAAAATAACCTGTCCAGATAAACAACCTGTCCGGACATGCCGGAATTACAACGTCTGGGTATATTACAGGTATATGAATGATGGATAGTTCCTGATACTCTGAATATTTCTTTTGCACTCAAGTTGTTTCTAAATCTAGTGGGCAATGTGTTGAGTGAATGACAAAACCTGAGAGAAATGTTTGAAATTAATCAAAACTAAATGAATATGATTTTGCTGCTGACTGGTCAAAATGTCCCGCCAATAATTTATTTCCTGTTATAACTTATAATGAAGGCAGTGGCTATTCTTGCGACGAGTCATAACACGCTCCATTTCCTTACTCTACGGCGTAAGAATAATTTTTCGGCTATTCTTACAACATGCGCATACGCTCCATTTTCCTAACCCTAATCCTAACCCTATGCGACGTAAGAATAGCCAGAAAATTATTCCTACGTCGCATAGGGTTAGGATTAGGGTTAGGAAAAAAAACTCGTCGTAAGAATAGCCACTGCGTATAATGAAATTAATAAAATAGGCAAATAATCATGGACTGTCAAACCACCTTGTTGTGTTAACCCATAGTAGGCCTAGTACAAAGACACTTTTGCATTATCTTTTGAATCAGAATGCCAGAAATTACACATTATACATGAGCAGAAAGAGAAAAATTCGCTGAAAAATTTGAGGACACTTTTAATGCAATATGTTTAAATTTTGGTTTGCATAAATATGTTTAAATTTTGGTTTGCATAAATATCTTATCTTTGTTTTATTTGTAGGTCCGCCTATCATCTTGTTATATGCAGCAAGTGTCGTGTATTTCTGGATTCCCGGAGACATCGGTGCACAGCTCTCAATCTGACATGCTCGAGCACTTGTCAATGAATCTACTCACCCATCCGTCCACCTATCGATCCATGTATTCATCCATCTGCTTCAGCTCCTGCCAGCATGCCACTACCCTCCAGCCATTGGGATGGCATCTACCAACCGACTCGTCCACCAGACTATGCACCTCATCAACCAAGTGCAAGTAAATTTGGAACCCATAGCAGTTCTTTTGTTGAATTACCTGTACATGTAAGCACTATTCCCAAGCACAGTTGAAACAAATCAAACAGGATCATTTTTGGGGTAGAACCAACGAGGACCTCACACAGTAAACGTGCATATGACACTGCTTGTGAGGTAAAGGAACGTCAGAGTACCCCATGCAACAAACGTGTATCTGGTCCTTGTCAACTTTGTAGTCGAACGTCTAATAGATATCACCATATTTCAACCTCCTCAACTACGAGATTAAATTCTTATATTTTGGAAAACTGTTCTGTCATAAATGAAAATGATAGTATATATAATGCCTGTCGGCAGAAATATATATAGAACAAAATAAAGTCGGTTGATCAAAAAGCACCTGAAATCTACACACCTGAAAAAGCAGAATGAAAGAACATTTGCCATGCTTTTAAAGTCATCTTATGTGTGATAGGTTATCTGAGTTTGATAGTTATTGCACAATCGGGGATTTTAATTTGACGTTTTTCCTTAACTGTACATCAATTCCAGAGTCAATTCCTCTTTGTAAAAAGCACAGAGCACATATTTTTAATCCTAAGGATCGAGTACAGTGCTCATTATGTGACTCACATCTGAAAGCTAGGAAATATTTATGTATGCTCTCTTCCACAAGAAAGCATTTCTAAATTAAAAGAGATTTAATGATCAGTTTGTTTTACAAAGTGATACTGTTTAATGTCCTTCGTGTCAGAGGTTTGCTTTACGAGAAAATTATGATAGTTTGTCATTAGAGGAACTAGAACAAAGCTTTTCTTTGAAATCCCAAGAAAATGATTCTTCAAGAGATGAAGAAATGTATTATCAAGTGTCTTTAATGCAACTATTTTATACTTGTGTAACATTTGTAAGGATACTAAATGTTTTTTGTTAATTACTGCCTATGAACACTTTTTAGAAGTCTTAAAGGCGAAAGTGCCAGATCAATGATCATACTATAGATTGATAAGAACTAAGACTTTTCTTCATACTAAAAATTACTATGCATAAGTCCTCACGAAAGAAAGGAATCATTTTCTTCTTGTCAGAGTTATCACCTTCAGATATTGTTGAAGCGTGGCATTCAAGCTGTTCTGAGTAGAGGCTTTTAAAGAATAAATGTGATGGTGGTGATGATGGTATTGGAAATTCAAAAGACTAGAAAGGTTCCCATTCTTCCAATAACAGTGTTGAATCACAATTTAGAAATATACTTGGTCAATGTAACAGCAAATTGCACACTCAAAAGTAAATGCATGAGAGACAATTTCATCAGAAATCCATCTTCTGTAATTGATTTTAATTTTCGTGATTTAACCTTGTATTTCAATCCATTAGTTTGGAATGCCATTTGCCTTCTTACTGCCACAAGAGAGGAATATAATCACTTTACAAATTTGTCAATATTTGTAGAGAAAAATGCATTCAGTTTCCAACAGATGCAACAAGAAAAAAATTAAGATTTATCCCAGTTGAGTGCGAAAAGAATTCATTTAAAGAAATGCATCCAAGCACTTTATTTACATGTATGTAGTGGGTGCGATTTTGTCTCCTTTTTTGCAAATCTTGGAAACGTGTATTCTTTAACATTTTTTTCCAGTATGCATCCTTTATTTCTGGAGAACTATCCTCAGATAATTATCTACTTTAATTTGTCCCTCTACAGTGCGTCCCAGAAAAAAAGGTAACAGTCAGAAAAGTCTCCCCAAATAAATATTTCAAAATATTTGAAGCAAATTTCTTTCATACCTGTAGATAGCTTAGGGTCTCTTCTATTAAATGGCACCTAAAGATCCGGCGATATTTTACGCTCGAATGAGCAAAGGCCATTTTTGTGAAAGGTGAAAACTTCAGACTTGACAAGAATTTGCATTTTATCTGGTTGGTATCAGCAAAGTTCATATTTTGATCAATAATAGACAATTCATGAAAGTTTTCTTTCTCTGTATGGACTCACACATCTCATCAGTATGTTTATGCTTCAGTGAGCAACTAATTACTTTATTGAGTGTTTTGAAATATTAATTTTGGCGAGTTGTTAATTTGAGCTGGCTTTCTTAGTCTACAATAAAGTTTTGATGGGATATATCAGGACATACACAAAACAAAGCCTATTCTTTAGTTATGAGAATATTAAAATTTTGAAGCCTTTTCAGGACTCTCAACTTTGCTAATACCAGCCAGAACCAATACAAATGTTTGCACCATTTTTACAACAATGGCTTTTGCTCACTGAAGCGTAAAATATCGTTAGATGTTTTCTTGCCATTTGATTTGAGGGACCCTAAGTTTCGATAGGTATGAATATTTTATGAACATATTTTGAAATATTTATTATGGGAGACTTTTTGCAACTGTTAACTTTTAACGGTTCTCAAATTTGTAAATATCAGCCAAAACAAATATAGAGAACAAATAAAGAACAAATAAGAACAAATACCAACTCTTGTCATGTCTGGATCTTGCACCCTTTTCGCAAAAGTCGCTTTTGCTCACTCGAGATTAAAATATCGCCAGATTTTTCGTGTCATTTGATAGAAGAGACACTAGGCTATGCACGGTATGAAAATTTCCTACAAATATTTTGAAATATATATTTTGGAAGACTTTTTGCAATTGTTAACTTTTATGTGACACGCGCTACAATATTAACCCCCGGCTTTAGCGAGGTATATGTCATAAAGCCAGGCTCGAAGCCGGGGCGGGGGGCGTTGGGGCGGTCGCCCCCCAAAAAGCCCCCCCCCCCAAAAAAAAAAAAAAAAAAAAAAAAAAAAAAAAAACACCAAAAAACATAAAAAGGCGCTAAGAACCGTTATATTTCTTGCATTTCTTGTACGCCTAGCGTACTTACAACCGCACCCTATAATGAAATCCTGGCTACGCGGCTGCATAACGCCGAATACACGAAACTCGTAAAAGCTCGGCAAAGTAGCAATTTCCTGTCAGCAACGGCTTTGTGTTCTTTCGAGCAATAGCTTACCAGACTCGTCGGAAGGGCGAAAGCGAACATTGCTAATCAGAAAATAACAGGGTTTGACTTTGAAGCGCAAAGAATTTTTTTGGTAAAATTATGAAAAAGCTCTTATTGGTGTAGTAAATACGAAGTGCACGTAACAAAAGGAATAGTTTGTTGTCGTAATAAAGCATTTGCTTGATTTTGAGGAAAAAAATCCTCTCGTGTTAACTGTTAAGTTTACTTTTACTTGATTTATGACCAGTCGTCTTTTTCATCTTTCTTCGCCCTCAATTCTACGTATATGATACTTATCTTCAGTTAAAACAGTAAAGCTCATGTACAGTTTTGGTAGCAAAAAAGAAATTGGAAAGAAACGTGATAAATATAGTCTCATTTTGTTCTCCTTGCATAAAAAGATGTTTGGACGAGATCATTTGGTACACGATCCATGATTTCTGGTGAATTTTAGTGTAAATATCTGTGAGGAACGATATACCCGCATGGAGATGGCATGTGTGTCACTGTGTGATATACAATCCTCGTAGGTTTTGCATGGTTTATAGTGTATAGTACACGCTGTTGTTGGGAGTTTAAATCCCTGCATGCACGCCCGGTATCTAAATTATTTTTCGCCTCTCATTTATTTAATATTCCACTTAAGGAGGCGATATCTTAACAGCATCTTAGTATTGCTAGTATCTTGCCATTTATCAACAAAAAATCCAGGAAATCTGAAAATTCCTTTTTGGGGGCTTACCAAAACTGTACATATGCCTTTAAGCACGGAATTTAACTAAGCATAAACTTGTTTTGACATGTTAATTTTAAAAGTCGTTTAATATAAATGACAAGAGATTTAAAAAAAATTATGGAGGATATGTTGAAACCTACCAACTGGGTCCGGGTTCCTGCTACGACGTCTTCTACGTGACAATGCATCTGCAGGAAATAGATCAAAACAACTTTTTGTTCATCTCTCTGTCTAAACGTTTAAAATTGACCTATCATAATCTATATTTTTCACTTTGCTATTCGAATCAATATGACAAGAATGATGCAAAGCAAGCTTGAGAAGTAACCTTTGCTGAAATATCATGAATTATTACTTAAGATATATAAGTTGCAAGTTTGTGAAACTTTGCTCCTCGTGTCAACTTAGTCATGTTAGTAGTTTATGAAAATTAACAAATATTATACCCTTCTGTGATTTGCAAGTATACAACTATTTTTTAAGCAAATAAAACGATAATTCAATGAGGTAATTTCAATCATATATAAATATATATAGAAAGAGAGAGAGAGACACACACACACACACACACACGCACACAGAATAAATGACTCCGTTAGACAATGTCTAACGGAGTCTCTCTCTTTGAAATCTCTGTCGCAGAACTTTTTGAACTACAGTCAAACTTGTCTATATCGGCCACCTGCTTATAGCGGCCACCCAAAAATCCCCCGCAGGATATTACTGTGTTGTAGACCCTGCATATAGCGGTCACCTGCCTAACGCGGCCAGCGGCCACCCATTATATATCCCTCGGTCAATATCTGACCGCGTATAGCGGCCACCAATATCGAGTCGAGCCGTAGCTTCATGCACAAAAAGTAGTTTTTGCCATGAAAAGTTAGGCCTAATAAACATGATAAAGCCGCGATGTGTTTACCGACCGAGTCCTAGCTCAGTCACACTCTCACACAAACGTCGTGAATAGATTCTACAATGGCCAAGAAGATCTAAAAGTTTTACCACATTAATAATAACTAGAAATGTGCATTGCTGGTGCCGCGCAATGCGAAATATATCCCCCGGCACTGGCAGCGATTTGAAGGAGGGACAAAGACCCTCCCCCATCCCCTCCCTCAAACAAAAGGATGGTGTAGAAATTGCCGCCAGTGGCCCGGAATATTGTCAACACTAGGAGCAGCATTACCAAAACGATTTGTGTAGATTAGAGTATAATGCATTTTTATAGAAAATTCGGAAGAAATATGACCTCAGAGCGCACATAAGACATCCACTAAAATATGACCTTTGATCCTATGAAAGACGGAACACTAGAGGCAGCATCACCAAAAACTGTAGAGGTGTAATCTATAATGGACCTACATACAAAATCTGAAAGGAATCCGTCAAGATATGCAGAAGTAAGAGTGCACAAAAGGGACAAATGAGCTTTGACCCTATAAAGGAAGGAACAATGAGGGCAGCATCACCAAAAAGTAAATATGTCTAGATCATACCAAGATACATCTCCATACAAAATTTGAAAGAAATCCATCAAGAAATGTGGCTTGCAGAGTGCACTCATGCCATCCCTTGAAGTATGACCTTTGACCCTATAAAAGACGGGACACTGGTGGCAGCATCACCAAAAAATTTTTAAAAAAATTTAGATTTCACCAAGAGACACCTTCATGCAAAATTGGAACGAAATCCGTCAAGAAATGCAGAAGTAAGAGTGCAAGAAATGGAAAAATGACCTTTGACCCTATAAAGGACGGAACAATGAGGGCAGCATCACCAAAAATTTGTGTATATTATACCAAGATACATCTCCATACAAAATTTGAATGAAATCCGTCAAGAAATGCAGAAGTAAGAGTGCACAAAAGGTACAAATGAGCTTTGACCCTATAAAGGACGGAACAATGAGGGCAGCATCACCAAACAGTAAAGATGTGTAGATTATACCAAGATACATCTCCATACAAAATTTGAAAGAAATCCATCAAGAAATGTGGCCTGCAGAGTGAACTCACGCCATCCCTTGAAGTATGACCTTTGACCCTATAAAAGACGGGACACTGGTGGCAGCATCACCAAAAACTACAGGTTTTTAGATTACACCAAGGGACACCTTCATGCAAAATTTGAACGAAATCCGTCAAGAAATGCAGAAGTAAGAGTGCAAGAAATGGAAAAATGACCTTTGACCCTATAAAGGACGGAACAATGAGGGCACATCACGAAAAATTAAACATGTGTAGATTATACCAAGATACATCTCCATACAAAATTTGAACAAAATCCATTGAGAAATGTGGCCTGCAGAGTGCACTCACGACATGTCCTGAAGTATGACCTTTGACCCTATAAAAGACGGGACACTGGTGGCAGCATCACCAAACACTATGGCCCGCATTCTGAACTCCGGTTTAGCTTAAACTCGAGTCTAAGTGTAGTTTAAATCTGCCCTTTAGATCTGAGTTTAAGAAAATCACATTCTGAACTCCGGTTTAACTTAAACTCCAGTCTAAGCGTGGTTTAATTTTGTACAGAAAATTAGACTGCAGCTAGGGGTAGTTTAAGCCCGGTTTAACTTGTCTTCACGCACGGCCACCGCAGGATAATGTTTGCAACTGAGGCGAAGAGTGATATTAACAAAGGTTTTAAAGTCTGCTGGCACCACCTAAGAGAAAAGTAAACTTACCTCCGTAAAGAGGAAAATCTTCTTTTTCTTTTTCTTTTTAGCTGGATCTCGGATCGAAGTTGGATCTAACGTTAACGGCAGTATTCATGGCAACGCTTTCATTATCGCAGAACTGACTTTGCAACAATCTTTCGCGCTCGCGCGCGAGCAAGCATAGCTCTTTACACCCTGACCCGAGCCGGGCCGGCCGGCCCAGCCGACGCGACCGATACCCTCTCATCCCATTCCACGCAGTGCTGAGCTAGCTAGCTAGCTGAGCCAGGCTACATGTATTGTAGGTCGGAGCTGACTGTTGTTGGGAAGTTGAGTTCCGAAGTTACAGCTACAGAAAAAAAAACATTCAACGAAACTACAAAACAAATATATCATTAAGAGCTCAGCTCCAGAGATTATTGCAATTCGGACTGCAAATTTGACAGCTGAGTCACCCAGATTTAACGTTGAAACTCAACTCTCCTCGACCTCTAACGTTATAGCTAATATCTAACCTTCGTTAGTAAAATAGGGTCTAACTTTTAGAATATATATAGTACAGTAGACATAGTCTTAGACTAGTAACAAACGTAGTTTAGTCTTTACAACTTACATTATGTCTAACGTTAAAATATTTATTTAGTTTTAGAGTCGAGATGCTGTCTTGGAAAATAGAGACACATGAATAACAAAGTTAGTCCAGGAACTTACCAATGGCAATACATTGTCACCAGATTATTATATGTAGGCCAGCAGCTAGTAGCAGCTAACGTCAGGTTCTAAAGTAACACAGTGCCCTTCTTTATTATACATCTATGCCATAGGCCTAGATCTATAGATGTCAAAGTAGATCTAGCTATAGTCTTTTTTACTTGCATTCAAATTGCAAACTATTATCTCCGAAAATGTGCCCTTCATATGGTAAAGTGTATTGACTTTTCAATGAAACGAAACGAACAGGTTTGTTTTCGGTCTAAAAGAACTGTATAGGCCTAGCTCTAACTGTCATATTTTACCTCTAGTTCTAGAAACGGTATATCTTATTTTTCGTTTGGTTTGTTTTTGTTTTTGTTTTTGTTTTCAAAATGCCCCCTGTGCCTCATAACATAATAGATATATAATCTGTCAGGCTAGTATAAAGAGGTCTATAGCCAGGGTCCTTTCCTTTTGCTTTGAATCTAGTCAAATTTGCAAAGTGACGGTATTGCGTTTTCCTCACCAATCAGGGGCAGTTGGGGATCACGAGGTCCAAACACCCCCCCCCCCACACACACATTAAAAAAACAATTATTTGCTTTAAATGCCAGACGTAACTAAGTCATCAAACTCACCCCCCCCCCCCAAAAAAAAAAAAAAATAAATAAAAAATAAAAAATAAAAAATCAACCCCCCAAATCTGATGCTTTTTATGTTTTAGTTGTGTGTCAATTGCTTGAGCCCCTTTTTCAAAATACAAAATCCTTGATCTGCTCCCACATGATGGACATTGCAGGCCTAACTGTTAGATAATATAGATATAACTTTTAGATCTAGAGTCTGCCATGACTGTTTTTCACCAGCCCTCAAAAAGTCGCTCAGTGGGGGCAGAGGTTATCAGATGTTTTCCTCCATAATTATCCGACAAGCCCAAAAATGAGGGTTTCTCGCCGGGTTTGCCCCTCAGCAGTATTTGCCCCCCCCCCCCCCTCCCCCGAAGCCTACGCTAGTGATCCAGCCATTTTGAAATGAATACAGAGGCGTAGTGCCTGCGTTCAGTATCTTCCCTAGGACTACACCTGTAGATATGCCTACTAATAGCAATAACGTAGGATAAACCGACCAACATAATTAACCTTAAAATTTTTAGTCTTCATTTACGATCCAGAAAACTCCAGAAGGCTAATCATGACATATGAAGTGCCAAATGGTATGCCTTTAATTTGTGTATAAAGTATTTCGTGACATTTCTTGATTAAACATCTTAAAAATGAAAGGAATAAGCAAAGTTCAGCTTTCTTGAATATAAATTGAGTTCTACTGAGTATGTGCAGTAGCAGCAGACTACGTCTCCATGGCAACTAAACCACAGTTTAACTTAGACTGGACTTAGACTCAAGTTTAACTAAACTGGACTTTCAGAAACAGAAATGGAGTTAAACCCGACATGCAGTCTAAGTCGGGTTTAGTTAGACTCTGGTTTAGCTTAGACTGGAGTTTAAGTTAAACCGGAGTTCAGAATACGGGCCTATAGGTTTTTAAATTACACCAAGAGACACCTTCATGTAAAATTTGAACGAAATCCGTTGAGAAATGTGACCGCCAGAGCGCACACAAGAGTACACACAAGACATCTATCAAAATATGACCTTTGACCCTATAAAAGACGGAACACTGGGGGCAGCATCACCAAAATCTATAGGGTTCCAGATTTTACCAAGAGACACCTTCATACAAAATTTGAACAAAATCCGTTGAGAAATCTGACCGCTAGAGCGCACACAAACTACCCCCCAAAATATGGCCTTTTACCCTATAAAAGACGGAACACTGGGGGCAGCATCACCAGAAACTATAGGGGTCCAGATTTTACCAAGATACACGTCCATAGGAAGTCTGAAAGAAATTCGTCGAGAAATGTGACCGCTAGAGCGCACACAAGAATGTGACGCGGCGGCGGCGGCGGCGGCGAAACGCTGCTGAATCCAAAGTATCCTCCGGCATACTGCCGGGGGATACAATAATAAGATTGGATATTTATATAGCTCTCATATCCACCATGAATGGTGCTCAAGGCGCTCCAATATTACCCCGGCTCTAGCTAGGCTACCGATTTCGGCGCTCACAGCATTCAAGGAATTAATTCCTGCCGGTACCCATTTAACACCTGGGTGGAGAGTGGCAAATGTAGATTAATGTCTTGCCAAAGAACAGTAGTGCGGCGCCGGGGTTCGAACCCACGACCTTCCCATCTCCAGTCCAGTGTTTAAACCACTCGACTACGACACCTCTACATTGCCGACTAATTAGAGATTAAAAGTCTTTTTAGTAAGAATTAAGCACTAATACGGTACTAGCATTGTTCGGGTACGTAATCTTCGCACCATCCAACTACGATCTCCTGCACCTGTATTGTTCTCTTACGCTATCACAGTCGGCATTGATAGCGATCGCCGTTGCGCAATAGCACAGGCTCGTACACTTCAATATTAATTTTATTTTTTTAAAGATTTATAAAAAAGGAATTTAAAGGGTTAAAGCTATCGAAAAAAATAATAAACGAGTGATTTTTTTTAGAAAGTGAAAATAATAAAATCCTACCCAGCTATTATTTTTTAAAGGATCAATAATAACAATTTCATGTACGAAATTGTCCTGCTGAAAAAAGGCAGGAAAACTCGTCCACCAGCGATCCACTGCACTGTACTGTCGCGTCGACGTTCGCACTTTCGACGAATCAAGCGAGGACCTTCTATCGCCTGTTCTCAAAAACAGTTAAAACTTCTTTTAAACCATTCAAAAGGCAAATATTTATTGAATGAAAATTGATTGCATGATTTTATTCAAAAGATAAGCTTATTATTGTAATTTTTTTACAGGAAGAAAAAGAATGATGAGACATCGTTTTTAGACTATAAAAATCATGAACAGCAGTCTACCGCGGGCGACTACGTACATGGTAATTTGAGGGAAAATTCATTTTACAGAGATTGCTCGTATATCTATTGTTTTTTTCTCATTTATTGACAACAAAGCACATTATTTTGGCATTTAATATATCATATGACATGTTATAGTCAAATCTGTAGATCTATAGCTTGTTTTCCTAAGTGATATATATGGATACATGTAGGCCTACACTATAAAAAGTGATATTGTTGCGTGTATGTGCAAAAATTAAAAATGGCCGCGACCTGTCTATAGCGGCCACCTGTCTATAGCGGCCACTTTTTCCGTTTCCCTTCGGTGGCCGCTATAGACAGGTTTGACTGTATATACATGTATATATATATATATATATATATAATTTATTGGCTAGGTAGTTTAGCTTATGAGTCGTACAGCCTGTTTCACCCGAAGGTTCATCAGCGACTGACCAGTATTACAATCTTTACAAGAGAGCAAGACAAGATGATAGAAAACATGTTCAGTGAAGTAAGAAAAGTACAATAAATGATTGATAACAAAACAGGTATTACAAGTACTACTGAATGGGATTACAGGGCATTAGGATTGTACAGTGACTGTCCGTTCAACTACGGGGATAAGGGTGAAATAAGGGTAAGTATAGTGAGGGGGGGGGGGGGGGTTCATCCATATCCAGAAAGGACGAATTTTTTCTTGTGTCTACATGTAGATGTGAGTTCAGATCTTGAGTTCAATGTGGTATCCCTGTTTGCTGTGATGATGAAGTATTTCTCCCATAGGCAGAGATTGCAGCGGTTTGTTCTTGGTGAGTAAGGCTGTGCGTGGCGTAGTATGTTCCAGGTTAGTGTGTATGGTGTTCCTTCATCTTTGAGTTTCCAGATGTGTTTGCTGAGCTCAGTGCTGTGTTTCTTTCCCTTGTAATACCTGTTTTGTTATCAATCATTTATTGTACTTTTCTTACTTCACTGAACATGTTTTCTATCATCTTGTCTTGCTCTCTTGTAAAGATTGTAATACTGGTCAGTCGCTGATGAACCTTCGGGTGAAACAGGCTGTACGACTCATAAGCTAAACTATCTAGCCAATAAATTATACACAGCTCCTCCAGTTGAGCACTTTTAGAAACTGCAGTGTATTGTACATTACTGTACATGACTTATATAAATATATATATATATATATATAATTTAAAGTAAGATAAAGTTCACTCCGAGAATAAAGACATAGTAGATATCCGTAGGTTTGCTTCCACAAGCGCTTTCGTTTAATTATTCAGGTGGAATGATTAACCTGTTAGTTATTCCACCTGAAGAATTATATCACATACATTCATACATATGCATGATTATATGTTTGAATATGAATCGAATCTTCAGTTCTATACATGTATAGGTTTACGAGGGGAAACAAATACCGCTTTATTCTCCTTTTCTGTGAAATTCGTTTAATCCCTCAAAATATTTTGATTACACTGGTCTACAGCGAAAATGTTTCTTGAAAAAAAAACTAGATGTATTTGGGGTCAATGAAAATGAAAGTAATATTTGAAATTGCTGATTGGCTCAGGTTTTCAAGATATTCTCGTTTCCATATTTTCATGTGTAGTATGTTATATACTAGGTCCACATGCTGTACATATATACATGTACTCGGTGTAAGACGAAAACATGTTGTCCTTCTGCTTGTTTATAACTAAAAAATGAAGCTTGTATTAGAATGAAATTCATACATTGCACTGTTGAACGATGTCAAATTTATGTGGAATAAGTTTCATGACTTTCTTTCAAATGTTATTCTCACAAAAATGCGTGAAATATATTTTCACGTTTTGACAAATCTAGGTAAAAAAAAATTGTTTAGCAGTAATAGATTAAGAACATATCAATTGTTTTATTTATTGTTTTCTTTGTTTTATTGAAATAGTTTATTTATTAAAAAAGAAATCGCAGCCAGATGCAGAATTGTGAAATCTTTTACAAACAATTTACAGTAATAAAATACAGGATAGAGTATTTATACAATATATAATCATAAATATACAATGACCTTATATAAGAAAAAAAGTTAGATACAAGTTCGTGTATACGAGTGATGTGTAAACAAAAATAAAAATGGACCGGTAGTGTAAAAGTGTTTAATCTGGCATTTGGGGACTTTCTTGAATAAGCGACAAGCTATACAGGTAAGGTTGGGGGATTAATTCCTCCATATATCAAAATACTGGGTGTACGGTACGTTACGATATATTATTTCGCTCATTTGGTTATTCGGAATTATATTATATTACAAGCAATACGAGACCATAGGTCTGAAAAACACTGGAAAAGACGGGAATTGCAATTAGTAGTTAAAAGATACTTCTAATCGATTCAATTCGGCAAATACGGTGCGATGAAAAGGAAATTAATCAAGAAATTAAAACATTCTATAGTCAATTATATGCGAAGCCAGATATATTAGAAAAAGATACAGATGCAGGGTTACATCTCTTTTTGAAAGATTTACCTAAGTTAAGTAGAGAATCAAAAGAGCAGTGTGAAGGAATTATTACGGAAGGGGAATGTTTAGTAGCACTTAAGCAAAATGAAACTTAATAAGTCACCAGGTAATGATGGCTTAACACTGGAATTTTATAATATATTTTGACCTGTGGTAGGGGGTTTAGTGGTAGGATGCTTGAACGAAGCATTTTGTCATGGTGAGTTAGCTGCATCTCAGAGGCAAGCGATAATTACTTTAATTGAAAAAGAAGGGAAGGATCCATTTATAATTAAAAATTATAGACCAATATCCTTGTTAAATTTAGATTTTAAAATTCTTTCGAAAATTTTGTCAATTAGAATTAAGGAAGTTTTAGAAGAGGTAATTTTACCGGATCAAGTTGGTTACATGCAAAATAGGAATATCGGTGAAGCAATAAGGTTGATTGATGATATGCTATTTTTTACGACGCATAACAACATACCCGGATGTTTAGTAGCAGTGGATTTCGAGAAAGCATTCGACTCGGTTTCACATATGTTTTTACAAAAAGTGCTAAAAGAGTTTGGATTTGGACAATCATTTCGCAAATGGATCAAAGTAGTGTATAATAATGCTCTTAGTTGTGTTTTAAATGGGGGAATTCAGCAGGTTATTTTAGAATAGAAAGGGGAGTAAGACAAGGTGCCCCAGTATCACCGTATCTGTTTATTCTATGTATCGAGGTTCTTGCACATATGATACGAAAAGATAATCATGTTTTAGGTATTCGATGTGGTTCAACTGAGGTAAAACAAATATTGTACGCAGATGATATAACATTTTTTGTTCGAAACATGGAATCGTTGAAAAGATTGGAGGTTTTGATTGAAAAATTCAAGAATGTGTCTGGTTTGAAATATAACAAAGATAAAACATACATTATACTGATAGGTCCTACTAAAGACATAAGTAGGTCGCTGCCTTTTGGAAAGGAAGTACCACTCGTTAGAATACTAGGCGTGTATTTCAGTTTAGATGTAAATGTAAAGGAGTCTATGAACTACAAAGAGATTCTGAGTAAAAGAAAAAAGTCCTTAACATGGTGGAAACAGAGAGATCTAACGTTAATGGGAAAAATCCAATTATTGAAAACTTTTATATATTCTAAACTAGTGTATGTATCATCTCTCATCCCTGTTCCAGAATGGGTGTTTCAGTCTTTGGACAAAATGTGTTTTGAATTTTTATGGAAGGGAAAGATAAAATTAAAAGGAGTAACTTGTTCTTAAATTATAAGAAAGGGGGCAAAGTGCAAAGGGTCATGTGGGTTAAGAGACTCTTAAATGGAGATCAACGAATGAAATGGAAACAATATTTTGAATATGCAATGCACAATTATGGAGGAAAATTTATTTTTAAATGCAATTACTTTGTTGGAATGTTAAGGATAGATCTACCTCAATTTTATTCAGAGTTCTTAGATACGTGGTTAGAAGTAGGATATTTAAGAGAGAAATATGATGATTTTAAAGGAAAGGAACTTCTTTTTAATAATAAGTATATCATTTTTCGTGGTTCTAGTATATTTGATCATAGCCTTTTTGAAAAAGGCATATTTAGACTGGAGCACATTATTGAGAAGAATGGTAGATTAAGATCGGATGATTATTTCATCAGAAAAGGCCTTTTTACATGGAACATATCACGAATAAAATATATTTTTGGAATGATCCCAGATAGTTGGAAGAAAAAAATGGTGAGAAAGGAAGAGGTGAAAATAAGATTAGATAAGGGAGAAATCAACTTTGTATTTGGTGACAGAGTAATACCCTTAAAGGTCCCCTTTTATGGAATTACAAAGGAACTTCATTTAATAGACTTTTCTACTGTGAATCCAGATCTGTCAATCATATTACCTGAATTCCATTCATTAATCTGTAACCTTGAAAATAAAAAAATAACTGGGAACGCCCCTAAAAATTTTGGAAAATCGGTCCAGCGATCGATGACGTCATGTGACGTCACCCACAGAACGCTCGACTCGCACAAGCTGGATCAGTATCGATGTGTGTGTGTTATGGCTATTGAGCTTCGTGTAGATCCCTTCGACTTCGTGCCATTTCAGCCCTTCATTTTAGCTTTTTAAAGACAAAATCCTACATCAACGATGGCATCATCTTCTTCAGCCAGGACACTTATTCAGGATCAGATATATCTGATTTGGAGCATCAAGTCCCAGAAGAAATTGAAGAGGAATTAGGGGCCCGGCCGTATACTATGTTTGAGCCAGACATGTCGGATTCTGGGCAAGATTCTGATGATGACAGAGACGTCCCTGATTTTAATAACGGAGAGGATATCGACGGGAGACACAATTGGTAATTATTTTTTGATAATAAATTACCGATTAAAGTTTAATTCACGCATATCTACGTATTATGAATCTTGTTTACGCTTGCAAATTGCCCGAGAGGCTGAGCTGATACTTCGCTGATCGAGGCAGTGAGCTCGATGTGCGCAGGGCCGGGGTACACCCCGCGCTGTTTGGTTGTTCGCCTGCTGACCCTGCCTGGGCTTGCGCTTGGGCAGTTTTACTGGTGCATGGGGTGGTAGCGTTTGATTCTAGTAAATTCTAACATTGATATCCAGAAAACTCTTAGCTCTCCTGTTATCTTGCTTGTTTTCTTTGTGCTGCTACACTAAGTAAGTGTAGGTACCGTTATAGTTGACAATAGATATGATCTTCTTCTTCTTCTTCTCCTTCTCCACCCAGGGTTTCATCCAGTGTGTCTGGAGCGGTATGTGATGGAAACTGCTTACCACTACTAGCTATCTGTATCGGCAGCAGTATGGCGGACAGGCAAGGCAGGATGCAACTGAAAATCAGTGAGTACACCATATTTTTTGTTTTAATCCTTACTGCAGTATTCCTGTATTATATAAAGCAGTTTGGATGCAATATGCCAATTTGGCTCCTTATTTAATATTACGATATTCTATAAAATAATGTTTTAGCCTTAATGTAAATAGAGGAAGATTATTCTATTTGCAGTGTACATGTATTTTCTTGTCCTATGTGCAGATTAACGTTTGTTTCCTCTTTCCCCATCACAACATTTTACACTGCGATGTTGACAACTAAATTATTAGCTAATCTTCTATTGTTTATTTGTGAAGTTCAAAGTAAAAGTTACCTCACTATCACGTACATCATAGACTACACTGTGCATTGTTATGAAGTTGTCTAATCATAGTTTCCTTTGTAAAAAAAAAAATCTTTTATAGGAAAGCCAGGCAGGGCAGGACGTGTTCCTCTCCCATCTTGTGCCGTGACAAGAATCCGTGCAGCATTTCCATCAGAACCATTGGCGGATCCAGGGGGCACAGCTGACCCGGTCCCCCCCCCCCCCCCCCCCCCTTTGGAAGAGAAGTATGATTTTTGTTGCTGCTTGTCAGGGAATTATGGAGGGGAAACTAGAACCCAATAACCCCTTATTGAGCGATTTTTGAAGGTTTGGCGAATTTCTTTTTTTGCCCCCCCCCCCCCCCCCCTCACTGAGCGACTTTTCGAGAAGCTGACGAGACCAGAAAAATACGGGTCTACCTTTTGACAAACTTTCATTTTTGTGCCCCCTCTTTTACTCAATCCTGGATCAGAACAGAACAGGGGCTTTGAAGAGGCGTAGACCTACATACAATTTTGCTGTTTTTCCCCCACCTTGTCAAGATCTATGTTTACAGAAAAATATATGTTTTACTTCCACCTTATTACTGAGATTTTTATTACTGTTCTAAGATAGATTTTCAAAGATATTTTTTTAAATTGGAAATATTCCCTGCATTTTACCTCTTTAGGGTATTTTCTTTTCAAAGTTTACTGTATGTATATATATTTGTTTAACCTTTGCAAAAAAATAAAAAGGGAGGGCAGCTCTGTGGAACTTTAATTTAAGCTATGCAACCATTATTCTCATACTTTTTTTTACTGGGGCTTGGATATGACATGCACAAATCTCAACATTAAGCAAAGGTGATAGTAGAATTGAACATTTTAAAAATATTTATGTATCAGAACTGTTGTTCCATCAGTGTAAACATTTACACAAAGTCATTATTTGAAAGAAAAAAATATTCAGTACTAATGAATGGCAAACATCTGTTATTTAATCGGGTCATTCATGTGATCATCATTATTGTTGCTTCACATCATATTTCTTTTCAAATTGACATTATTTTTTCTACAGATTTTTTTTTTTCTTCTTTCATTTGATTTATTGTATTTATTATTATGTACTGATATATGTTGGTCTAGTTGTTAACTTGATAACGCTTAGATAGCATATACATTTATCATGTATATAACTGTTTATAAGAAATGTTAACAATGCTAGTACGTCATTGTTCAGTCTATTTTTTCATGATATTTAATTCCTATACATGGATATCAGTTTTCCTGAAAGTTGGGTTTATTACATGAGGGTGTGCTACACTGTGACAATGTGGTAAAAATGTTATTGCTGTTTTTGCTTCAAGTATCAGAGGAAAAGAGGAGTCTAGGAGGCTTATTTTGAATTGAATATTCATTTTCACTGTCAGAAATAAAATTGGAATTGGGTAACTGAGTTCACATCTAAGTATTTGCCCAGAGCATTTTTGGTAATGGATGTTGTAAAGATGCATGTATCTCAGGCAAGAATGATAACTCTATTGTTAATGGCATATGAGGTCTGTTATTTTTTATGGCATTTGTTGTTTAATTTGTTAATGAAACACACTTTGGAAGCTAATCAGTTTTGTTTGTTTTGTTTTGTTATGTTTTTTTTTTTTGGGGGGGGGGGTGGGCATTCTCCTATTGAATTTTTGATGTTCAATTGTAAGACAACCATTTCCTGGATACATCTATATCTACATTTCTCCAGAAGTAATAATATATTTCAAATCAATTGAATATTTTTGTCATCTCTGGAAGAGCTCAAACACATTTACTATGCAAGGCTTGTCGTGAATGAAACTAACAATTGAAAAGAAAGGTGTGAGTGTGTGAATGAGATCAAAACCAACAATTGGCAGAATGGAAAAAGAAAAAAAAAGAGATAAAGTTGAGAGGAGATGTGTGTAATTGGAGAAAATTGGGCAAAAAGAAGAAGAAAGGGAGACAGAAAGCACAAGAGAAGAAATAGTGAAAAAGAGAGGGAATCACTGGGGGAAAAAGGGAGAGATAAAAAAGCTGAGGGAAGATGTGTGAAAGTGGAGAATTTTGGCATAAAGAGGGAGAAATGGAGGGAAAGCAGAAGGGAAGAAATAGAGAGGGAATCATTGGGGGAAAAAGGGAGAGATAAAAAAGTTGAGGGAAGATGTGTGAAAGCGGAGAATTTTGGGCATAAAGAGGGAGAAATGGAGGGAAAGCACAAGGGGAGAAATAGAGAGAGAGGGAA
Organism: Heliocidaris erythrogramma; assembly: GCA_025617745.1. Lineage (NCBI taxonomy): Eukaryota > Metazoa > Echinodermata > Echinoidea > Camarodonta > Echinometridae > Heliocidaris > Heliocidaris erythrogramma. The sequence continues at coordinate 37,441,558 of CM046863.1, forward strand.
TCATTGGGGGGAAAAAGAGATAAAAAGTTGAGGGAAGATGTGTGTAAGTGGAGAATTTTGGGCATAAAGAGGGAGAAAGGGAGGGAAAGCACAAGAGAAGATATGGTGAAAGAGAGAGAGGGAATCATTGGAAAACAGATTTTCTGTCAAATGAACTACATGTATAAGGTAGAGAAGTAGGAATCAACCTGTAACTGTGATGTATACCCCTTTTTCCTGCCGAAGGAGGGGGGGAGGGGGGGGGGGGTTGTAGGTTGAAAATTGCCCGTTACACTTTCACTACATTCAGGGTGGTAACAAAAATCAATATATTATACGGTGGAAACTTAGTATAACGAGGTCCTTGGGACTATTAAAATTACCTGGTTAAATCCAGAATCTCGTTACATCAGTTAAAAAAAAAAGAATATAAAGAGTTGAGACCAAAATATTGCCTTGTTATATCAGGAATATTGTTGTATCAGACCTCTTTATACTGAGTTTCCACTCTACCATGATAAACATTTTTATAACACTCTTTATGGAGAAAGATCTTTTTCTTCATCAAGAATTTTTAATAGTAAAGACCAATTGAGAGAGGTGCTTGTGAGGTAAAGCTCAGAGTCGCCAAATTTCATATTATTGATACATGTATGATCAAACTTGTTTCAGGGACGGCCTCTTCTTGATGCCATACGCAGCCCCGTGCTATCGACGAAGTCCTCCGCACAAAAGTGCTCGGAGCACACAACACTGTGCTCACTCGGCCCCTTCCAATGGGCGCGAGTTAATTTTACTTTTGCGGTCCATTTCCTTCTTATATTTGGGTCTTTAGGGAATAAATGTAGACTGACACCCTCCTTTGTGGTGTTACTGCAACCTGCAACAACGCAGCGTTGCGGCATACTTCGCTTTAGAGGTGGTTTTCGAGGTGGTATACACAACAGCAAGTTAGTTTGCACATGTAATACATAGGCAATATTGTAAACAAGCATCGGCAATGTCGGTTTGTGACGTCACACGTCAATCATGCTCGCGGAACGAGAATTCGGGGTTTAAAAGGGGGCGGAGCTTAGGAGACTGTTTTGGACATGAATATCTGGGGGAAATATTATTTTAAAAATATCTTGATACGTATTTATTGCAAACGGATATGATTTTTCAATTTAGATGAGATGCATGTACAAAATACCAAGAATTATAATTTCATAACAGGGGACCTTTAAGTGAAATCCCATCAAAAAGATTATAATATTATCTACAATTACTTGATAACAAATCTGAAATTCATCTATTCTGAATAAGTTGAATGATTCGTTTAATATACCCATTATATATGCAGAAAGAGAATTTACTAATTTAAGGAAATGTACTCTTAATAGCAAGCTAGGATAATTTCAATTCAAAATGTTACATAGCATTATTTATACAAACCATCATTTGTATCGTTTTGGTGTAGTTCAAAACAATTGTTGTTCCTTTTGTAAGAAAGAAGAGGAAACATATAGTCATGTTTTTTACGAGTGTGTTCACATTCAAAATATGTGGGAAAAGGTTAGCATTGAATTCAAGTACCCTATTTTGAAAGATTTTAACTGGGAGATAATTTATTTAGGAATTAATATGGATAATGTGGGGAGAGAAAATTTAGTAAATCATCTTATTCTATTAGTTAAATATATGACTTTCCAATGTAGGAAAAGAGCGATACCTCCGACCGAAAAATAAAGTAAAGCAATGATGTCAGACAATCGATTAGAAGAGAAAAAAATTTGCTTTGGAGAGTGGTACCCTCTCATTAAACCATAGAAAATGGGAAAATTTAGATTTCCGGGACGTAGGGATGGACATGGGGAGCTAAGTGTGCTTAATAACATCAAAATCATGCGCGAAAGCTTTGACGTTCTGACAGTCAGACCCAACTCCGTAATACCAAGCACAGGTATATACTCCGAAAACGGCGTATAGAACAAGATGAATATAGAGCCCTCATCGTTCAGTATGAGACAGTGTGTACAAAAGGCATGTGGAAAATCTTGCAAAGTCAACCTGCCAACGATATACATATTCTTAAAAATAATGCTGCGTGTCAATTATCTTCAAAATCCTTGAATGATTCGTCATATGAAGTGAATTTCATATGACAAACATTTGAAATAAATATATCCGCAGCATTATTTTTGAAAAATATATTATCAACAGCAGGTCGACACTGCACGATTTCCCCCATGCCTTTTGTACACACTGCCTCGCACTGAACGATGAGGGCTCTATATTCATCTCGTTCTATACGCCGTTTTCGGAGTATATACCTGTGCTCGGTATTACGGAGTTGGGTCTGACTGTCTGACAAATATGAAAGAAAGATGACGGCTCTTGTTGCACCTTTTTTTAGGCGAAAAGTTAGTTCGATGCCCTGACTGCTTTTCAATTATTTGGACGTAATACAGCACTGTATTTAACAGCGGTGGGCGCGCAGGAAGGGGGGGGGGGGGGTTCCCCCTTCCCGCGCCGTTTTAGCAAATTTGGATAGAAAGATAAGGGCTCGTAGCAACTTTTTAGGCTTTTTTTCTCTCACTTCCCCCCGCTTTTTCGCTCTCGCTTTTTTCTTTTTTTTTTGGGGGGGGGGGGGCGACCGCCCCCATCACCCCCTGGCTACGCGCCTGGGTATACTTGATGCGCCTTGATTACTTGGATTTGGCGCTGTATAAGTTACATTTATTACTATTATCATTATTATTTCACATATGGAATGTTAAATTAAGTTAGTTAGTTCGATGCCCTGGCTGCTTTTCAGTTATTTGGACGCAATACAGCACTGTATTTAACTGCGGTGGGCGCGTAGGGAGGGGGGGGGGGGGGGGTTATTTTTTTTTCTTTTTCTTTCTTTTTTTCTTTTTCTTCTTCTACTTCTCATTTCTTCCTTTTCTTTTTATTTTCCCTTTCATTTTTATATTTCCCCCCTTTTTTTATCATAATAAAGACTTCCAGATTTTGCATGATTTACTATTTGATACACGCATGTAAAATATTATGGTTACTTATTGTTATTATTATGTAAGTTGGCACAATGATACTGGCATGTGAATATATTTGTTTGTGTATTTTACCTTGATTATTGTGAAAATGTTATTTTGAAAAAGGAAGTAATAAAATATACGGTACGAAATAACAAAAAATACGGTATACTCAGCCGCGTAGCCAGGATATCATTTTAGGGGGTGCGGTTGAGCACGCAAAGCGTGCGAAATTGCTGATGAGAAGCGTGCTCCCCAGGGGGTGGGTGCAGGGAGGGGGGAGTTTCCCCCTTCCCGCGCCAAGCGCGAAAGCTTTGACATTTGAGCAAATTCGAGAGAAAGATATAACGGCACGCATTACCTTTTTTTTAGGCGGAAAGTTAGTTCGACGCGCTGACTGCTTTTCAATTATTTGGGTGCAGTACTGCACTATAATAACAACGGGGGAGGGGGGCACAGGGATCGAGGGGGAGTTTCTTCCTCCCAGCGCGATCAGCGCGAAAGCTTTGACGTTCTGACAAATATGAAAGAAAGATGACGGCTCTTGTTGCACCTTTTTCAGGCGAAAAGTTAGTTCGATGCCCTGACTGCTTTTCAATTATTTGGACGTAATACAGCACTGTATTTAACAGCGGTGGGCGCGCAGGAAGGGGGGGGGGGTTCCCCCTTCCCGCGCCGTTTTAGCAAATTTGGATAGAAAGATAAGGGCTCGTAGCAACTTTTTAGGCTTTTTTTTCTCTCACTTCTTCCCGCTTTTTCGCTCTCTCGCTCTCGCTTTTTTTTTTGGGGGGGGGGGGCGACCGCCCCCATCACCCCCTGGCTACGCGCCTGGTTATACTTGATGCGCCTTGATTACTTGGATTTGGCGCTGTATAAGTTACATTTATTACTATTATCATTATTATTTCACATATGGAATGTTAAATTAAGTTAGTTAGTTCGATGCCCTGGCTGCTTTTCAGTTATTTGGACGTAATACAGCACTGTATTTAACAGCGGTGGGGGGCGTAGGGGGGTGGGCGTAGGGAGGGGGGGGGTTCCCCCTTCCCGCGCGAAGCGCGAAAGCTTTGACATTTGAGCAAATTCGAGAGAAAGATATAACGGCACGTATTACCTTTTTTTTAAGCGGAAAGTTAATTCGACGCGCTGACTGCTTTTCAATTATTTGGGTGCAATACTGCACTATAATAACAACGGGGGAGGGGGCACAGGGATCGAGGGGGAGTTTCTTCCTCCCAGCGCGATCAGCGCGAAGGCTTTGACGTTCTGACAAATATGAAAGAAAGATGACGGCTCTTGTTGCACCTTTTTCAGGCGAAAAGTTAGTTCGATGCCCTGACTGCTTTTCAATTATTTGGACGTAATACAGCACTGTATTTAACAGCGGTGGGCGCACAGGGAGGGGGGGGGGGGGAGTTTCCCCCTTCCCGCGCCGTTTTAGCAAATTTGGATAGAAAGATAAGGGCTCGTAGCAACCTTTTAGGCTTTTTTTCTCTCACTTCCCCCCGCTTTTTCGCTCTCGCTTTTTTCTTTTTTTTGCGTTTTTTTTTTTTTGGGGGGGGGGGGGGCGACCCCCTGGCTACGCGCCTGGGTATACTTGATGCGCCTTGAGTACTTGGATTTGGCGCTGTATAAGTTACATTTATTACTATTATCATTATCATTTCAGATAATTATGGAGTGTTAAATTAAAGATGTACAGAAAATCAGGTAAATTAAATAAATATTAGATTCAGTTAATAGTGTTTAAATAATGATCTAATTGCTTTGCAATATTGACGAATGTGGGTATAGCCGGTATAGGTAAACAATATTATGTACCACAAGTACAGCAATAACTATGTTACATACACTCTTAGAAAAAATGGTGCTTATGGGGTACTCATTAGCTCCAAACTGGTGCCGGATTTAAAAGGTGTCTACAAGTTCCATTAAAAGGGCCTTAGCCATTTCTCCACCTTTTGTTATGCGTATTAGTCTTTATCATAATCCGTAGATATTATTTAAACATGTCCACGATAATATCTATCTACATTCGTCATTTTCAAAATACTTTGGTTTGATACAAATTGTATAAATGTGTTCTATTTTGCATGTTGTTATAATTTATTGATTTCAGTTACTATGGATATATTGTATTTTTTTCGAAGGACGATAAAATATTGCTCAAGAGTAGGCTAGCTCTTTGCCAGTGCTCGTGATGAGCACCTTTGAAGGTATCGATGAAAACCTTTTCAAAAGGTGCTTAAGGACACCCTAAAAGGTGGCACTGGTGTGGCAAATATAAGCACCTTTTAAAGGTGCTCAAACAAACCTTTTTTCTAAGAGTGTAAGGTCATAATGACAATACAAATCGATATTATTGATGATCTTCAACATAATCATTTAAAAATATACACCACTAATTCAGTTTTGACCCTGCCACAATATAAATCAATGGTTGTGTTTTGTAGCTGAAATTCATGAATTTTCATTGTGTTTATTTGAATTCAGCTTGTCAAAATCCATAACAAAATGTATACAGTATTTTATTCAATAGACAGAATTTTTTCACAAAATTGTAGAGCAGTGTAATAACCTACCTGTACCCTGTAAAAGGGCGACACCTAGAAGGCACGGTATAATCAGTATCGTCTTCATTATGTATCAGTTTTCGGAGCACACATCAAACAATTATCCGACACACTATGAAGAGAAACGAGAAGTGATATGGGTGGAGCTGGTACAAATGCATCTGTCGCTACCTGAATATACCTCAATATAGCGCGGGTCACATTTTTGTCGATAACGATATCGATAAAGAGAATTTTCATTAAAGGTACATCCTAGAGCTGCCCTATAGGCCTACTATTAACACACACGAGTGGGTATCCACACGTACACACTAGTGTGCACGTGTGGATACCCACTCGTAGGTCATAACTTTAACTGGAAATCTCGTTATCGTTATCATTTTCGGACCAAATGTGACTCACGCTTTAGGAACATCATACCTTATAGTTTAAAGCCCTTTTAATAAAATACATGAATTGTAAAAGGTGTTGAAAAAGGGGACATGTGTTTTGGTAAACAACTCCACCTAGAACAAGGTCAATGAAATTGAAAAAAACAATAATTTATCGCGTTCGATTTCGTGTTCGCTTAATGTGGATTTGCATTAATTATAGTATACCATGCAGGTAGAGGAGCCCCCTACCCCGAGAATTTTGAAATTACCAATATTCGGACAACTCCTACCTCATATTACGGGAAAGAGTTGGGCTTTATGTAGTTTTCTTAACCAAGTTTGAAGACGAAGTATATCTTACTACATCGGATTTTAAGTCAGTGAAATAAAATACCCTTAAAATATTTTTAAATCGGTATTCTGAGAACCATTTTAGCGAGATTTTATCTCATCTAAGATACGCCCATTTATGATGCCTTAAGCAATAAGAAATGTCGTTAGATTTCACTTTCATGATGCTCAGCCAATAGAATTGCTCTATGCCAGAGAGCGTGAATGCGCTATTTTTACAATTTTCAATGCGCGTGCATCAAAGCGCAAACGCGCTTTTTGCTTGGATTTCATGAAAATGACGAAGGTACATGTACTTTCCGAGGATTTAGAAGACTTTTTTGTTTAATATGATCGCACGACTAGCACCATACTTGTCCAGAAATATCGCATTCACCGTGCATCCTTATACCTAGAGATAAAATAGTCCCTACCCTATGGCCTCCCGCGGATCTTTCAAAACGCATTCCGAGAAAAAACGAGATTCAAATTTTTGCATATTGAAAACAGCAAATTTGACGTGTTGATATGAGTTAAATTTGATAAATCATATATAAGAACGAGAAGAATCTTGTCTACCCATTCATGTAGAAATATAGAGGTGTTCATATGAAATGTTAACAGCGCAAGGCTGCAAACATTCGTGTCACCTTGTGAAAAAAATTCCATAATCTGTTTGAATGGACGCTGCGTTGCGCGCTTCATCTGATTAATACGGGTTTGAATCCAATTCATTTTAGGGTGCGTGTGTGTAGCCGTGTCTTGTAGTATGCATTATTTTGAGTGGACCGCGTGTGTGTGAAACAAGAAATGGAGCCGCACTGGTGTGTAGACCCTACGGTGTAGTCTTGCAAGTGAGTAATTGTGCAGCGCGAATTCAAGAACCCGCGAATATGTTTTTGGGTCGCTCAGCGCGAAAATTTAATCACGCGAAAATTAACAATGTTTACAGTAGTAGAGCTTTTGTATTCGCGAAGTGACACGGTTGCCGTGCCGCGCACTACACATTAGTTCGGTTTTCACCTTTTTTCACGAAGTGACACACTGGATGCGCGCGTGTACCGTGCGCGCTATTTATTCATAAATTATGTGCGCTCCATTCACCATAACGTAAAAAAAGATTGCGCGAACGTTCGTGTCTCTTCGTGAATTAAATGGTTGGCCTTTTTTGAGGTTCGTGTCATCTTGATCATACCGTTTTTTGGTAGAATAAATCAAAATTGATACGTTTGTGCCACTTCGTGAATTCAACGACGACCCAGACCAGACGTTATCGCACATCATCGATGACTGCATGCTGACAAGGTTCCCATGAGGCTTCAAGGAACTCCATCTTGTGTCAGATGATGCCCTTGCCTGGCTCAAAAATTTGGATTTGTCACTATAACGCCATAGAAAAAAAAGAAGAAGAAATGGACCAAAGTCAAACCAAAGTGAGCCAAAATAGCAGTTCGGTGATTGTAATTATTCTTTACAAATTATAAAGCCAAAGTTCCCAAGGTCGTAGCTTTATACTGATACCAATTTTCGCTGCTCGTTTCTGCCCGTTTCGAAGTTAAAACCCATCTTTTCAATTTTTAAGCCTATATAAGTGGAGCAACAGCGGCGGTGAAGACGCACAGTGGCCCAGTAGCTCTGGCTATGCATGCATTTTTATAACATTGATTAGGCTTATAGTACGGTGCCCGCAGACGAATAAACTCAAAAACATGCCATTCAAACAAAGGCATCACGCTATTTGGCTTGTAGAGGGCGCTGTAGAAAGGTCGTCGCTAGAGTACCTACATAAAGAGAGTAGCGACAACTCATGATTTCAACGCCATTTTGTTTCCTCTGCTATTCAATTCCGTTGAGCACCTGGGTGTTCTCAATAGAAAGAATTCAAACGCCATTTTGTTTCCCGAAAAGTCAGACGTCTATGTCGCTACTCTCTATATAAATGTACTCTAGTCGTCGCTAGAGTACCTACATAAGGAGAGTAGCGACAACTCAATGATTTGAACGCCATTTTGTTTCCTCTGCTATGCAACATTTCTATTCAATTCCGTTGAGCACCTGGGTGTTCTCAATAGAAAGAATTCAAACGCCATTTTGTTTCCAGAAAAGTCAGACGCCCATGTCCCTACTCTCTATATAACGGTACTCTAGTTGTCACCAGAGCCATCCGTACACTCCATATACTCAATGTATGGAGGGCTCTGGTCGTCGCCAGAGCCCTTTGTGTATGAAGGGCTCTGGTCGGCGCCAGTGCCGTATATATATGGAGAGAGTCTGTCCAACTCGGTTTCAGTTGAGCACAGCATGCATATGACATATATTCCTTTGTTACATGCTTGCCTGACACAGCATCATGCCGCCATGTTGTTAACCACTGCTCCTGGAACAGAGTTGGCTAGACTCTCTTTGTCTATATACGGCTCTGGCGACTACCTGAGTTTATTCGTCTGTGGGCACCGCATTACAAGCCTAATCATTGTTATAAATAATGCATGTCAACTTGTCTATGTATCTCGAACAGTTATTATCTTGTTATGTGGCAATGGATTTGGTACATATGGGTTATGGGTAAAGCACCATTTCAAGGAAATCAAGGAAGTAGGCCTATGATAATCTTCCATAGCCTTGCCAATTAAAACCCAATGCTCTTTTAACACAAGCATATCATAAATGAGTACTACAACTGCCATTATTTCTTATACTGAAGTAAGAAAAATTGACAAATGAGCAATATTAACCCATAGACTACGGGAACCAGGTGGCTCCTGTATTTTAAAAGCCTATGAGAGTTAAAGAATTCAGTAATCAACGGGTTAACTAATTTATGACGTTTTCCCAGAAGATTTCTTCCAGACAACTAAACACAACCAAAAAGTAACTCCCCCTTAATCAAAATGGCGTTACTTTTAACGAAAAGGTTTTGAGCAAAATAACTTGGCAGGAGTGTTTCTACATTTATTGACTAACTTTCCTTGACTAACTTTCCTGAGAAAATGAGATTGATCCATTGAGTCATGCATGAGTGAGCAAATATTAAAGGCAAAATTGTCACTTTTCAAAAAGTCACAAGGGTCATTCTGTGAAACGAGATTTTAGCGAATTCGGTTTCTTGTCCATATTTATGTGTTGTTGTTATTTATTATCCATCGCTTGACCCACTCACACCTTTACCGACATTTTTCTCATTACCATGCAGGCCCGTAACTAGGATTTTTGCGGAGGGGGGGGGGGGGGGGGGGGGGGGTCAACATTGGAATAAATGGACCTTTCTGAAGGAGCGAAGCGACCGAGTAGGGGTGGCCGGGTCAGGGGGCGTGCCCCTCCAAGGGTATGTGTAGGGTTCCAAATTTTGCGAGCGAGCAGAGGGAGAGAAAAATAAAAATGTACTTATAAGTGGCAAAATTTTATTTCATTAGTCACCAATATAGGTGAAATGTAAAGCTATATCTCCGGTCATCTTGTTGCCAGGAATCATTCATATCAATAAAGTTTTTAGGAAGTGAAGCGAACGGGGGGGGGGGGGGGGCACTTTGCTGTTGTTCTTTAATAGAAAGGTAACCTTAATATTTGGGCGCCATGGCGTTAGGGTAGCGACGTGCCTGAAAATTGTCATAACATTGAATATTCATGGACCTCGCTGCATGAAACTATCTCGTTTATAAGGTTTGCGAGCGAGCGAAGCGAGCGAGGAATATGCACTTCACTTTGCTGTTGCTCATTTCAATATAGAAAGTGGACTTCGCTGCATGAAACTATCTCGTTTATAAGGTTTGCGAGCGAGCGAAGCGAGCGAGGAATATGCACTTCACTTTCCTGTTGCTCATTTTAATATAGAAAGTGGACTTAACGAGCATTCAGGTGCCAAGGCAATAGGGCAGGGACGTACCTGAATATTGCAGTAACATCCTATGGAGCGAGCGAAGCGAGCGAAGAAAAATGGACTTTAATTTGCTGTTGCTAATTTCAATATAGAAAGTAAGGTAACCCTAATATCTGGGCGCCATGGCGATAATAAGACAGTGACGTGCCCGAAAATTGTCATAACACTGAATATTCATTATTACACTAACATACTATGGAAATATTCATGGTCCTCGCTGCCTGAAACTATTTCAAAGTTTTGTGATTGAGCGAAGCGAGCGACGGGAAACGCACTTTACTATCTCCCAAATATTTCCCAAACACCCCAAGTATTACATTAGGGTATCTTGATATTTCTCATTATAGTTTCCAAGAAGTAAATGTTTTATAAAATACTCTCACGGCACTCCGGTTTAACAGGCTGTATTAGAGGGCCATAATTTATCGGCTTGAATGACTAGACCGGGTCCGCCAGGAGTACTCCATGCAACTTGAGAGCGGGAAAATTTTCTATTTTCAAGTGAACAGACACATTAAATACCAATCTCTCACTCTTTTCCAGTATGGTTACTATATTTCAATATTATATTCCATTACCACAGATTTCATTTGAGTCTTATCATGCTTATCACTGCTTATCTTCCCATGTTATCTTTGTATGGTGTTTTAGTCAATCTATTTCCTTGTACTTTAACGATTTCCTGTCCAAGCTATAACACTTTTTAAAGATCAAAATGCATCATTGAACACTTCAGTTTCGTCCTTTAAGCTGATAGGAATCAATAACCATCCAAATGCCAGATGTCAAATTAGTTTAAAAATTAAAATGTCATTCAACGGGTTGAATGGTCAATCAACTTCAACATATCTCCATTCATTTTCGTCAGATTTCATTCGAATTTGTCCAACCTGGCAATCCGCTGCAAAGTTTTATCATCAAATCCATCTTAGGGAAGTCGATTTCAAGAAATTGTCATTCAAATTCGTCACATAGACAAGACCTTACAACGAGCGGGTGCCGATTTTGAATAACTGTTTGAACTCTTTCAGTCTTTGACAAAATCGATAGCAAACTGAAAAATAAATTCCGAAAATGAATGGCCAAACGACGTAAATTGACTAGGCCTTATAAATGACTGTGCAATATTATGAAGTTGCAGGACAAAAGCAAATAAAGAAAGTGTCCAAATTGACTGGAAACCCTATATTATCTCACATGATTTTCCACATTCTTTCCGCTCTCCCCTTTCACGTGACCCCTTGTGCCCCCCAAATGGCGTACCTAGGGATTATGGCGCCGGGGGCAAATAATGAAAATTGTCATAACACTGAATATTCATTATTACAAATAACATACTATGGAAATATTCATGGTCCTCGCTGCCTGAAACTATTTCAAAGTTTTGCTCATTTTACCCAGGAAACTTTGCAACTGACCACTGCTATTGAGCAGTAGAAAAGTTCGAATTTTGTACATTGATAAACTTTTTTCTAATCACTCCCTTCTAAAATTGGGAGCAAAATTAATGAAAACCCTTGAGAAATACTCGACTGAAAGTTGAGATTTCTTTTAAATGATGAAGCTCTGCAAATGCTGTTTTATGTACTTTATCCTATATTGGGGGCGCAATATTTAGAAAGAGGCAGATAAAACTTACATGATAGCGAGCAAAGCAACGACAATAACATCTATAGTTTTCAAATTTTGTACCCTTAAAAAAAGCTATTTAAGAAATATAGGCTACTGGGGGCGCTAAATTACGAGATCCTGGAAGAAAATAATTATGCGAAGGGAGCAAAGCGACCGAGCTTTAAAACATTTTCGCATTTTAAATCATCAAAAACTGTATTTCTAATGCATTTACCATGCCGATTGGGGGCGTATAATCCTTAAGGATTAAGATTGTTTTTCTTTATTTCCCCGCTTTTTTCTTTCTCTGTTTTGCGTTTTTGCGCCCTCTCCAAGTGCCGCCCGGGGCACGTGCCCCTGCCCTTCTAAATACGCCAATGTGTGCCCCTCCCCTATCTAAGCCAGTTGGTATGGAAATGTTTTAAAAAATTTAACCTATAACATCACTATTCTGATGTCACTTGGGATTTTTTTTTTCGCCTTATGATTCTTTTTTTGTTTTTGTTCTAGCATTTTTTTTTCTTCAAATGTATTGAAGTTTGTTTGTTTATTTATTTTTTGTTTTGCTTAATTGATTTCAAAATTGAAATATTGTGCATATGTAATTCAGTGTTTTACATGTTTTAATAATGTAGTTGGGATTTCTCTCTTTTTAATGTTTTTCTTATTGTATTATTCTACTTATATTATAACTTGTATAAACTCAACATCAGCATACAATCTAATGTGAAAACTCAATAATAATAGCATTTATAATGTAACAATTTTCACTAATATATAATTGCGCATTATCTAGAATTCGTGCAAAACAGTAACATAATGGTGGGTTCCCACTGCCGATCAAACCAACCCGACCAAGCACGAGCAAGCCCGATCATCCATTTTCCCCCGACCAATCCCGACCACATGCCTAAACACGAGCTCTTCCCGACCGGTTTTCGACCATTGACGACCCACATTAGACCATTCACGACTCCTGCACGACGTATAGTCGACCACAACTTCGATCTCTTCTCGACCATTCCGATCTACATACGATCCCAACGCGATCCCTACTTGACCAACTGGACGTCCACACGATCTCTAGACAATTTCGAAGCGAGCAGATCGTCCGGTTCGAACAGGGATCCAAGATGAGTCGTGAATTGACTGTGGTTGCACAAAACATTATCGTCAGGTGATGGTACAGTACTCATTTTTGTTTAGCGTTCAGTTCATTTCAGACGCTCAAGAGATGGAAATCGAACAGTTACAGTTACAGTGGGCTAGGTGGTTAAGGCTCCAGAGAAACAAGGTAATGGCTGTGGTTCAGCTTTTAATCTGAATTTCATTAATGTTCACTGTCACTGTCATGTTCACTATATTATTGTATTTTTATGCCTCCGCCCACCGAAGGTGGGTGCCGGAGGCATTATGTTTTCGGGTTGTCCGTCCGTCAGAGGTCAATTTACATGAAATTACATAAAAATTCTTGGTTTTTAGCACCGTTACCACGATATCTCAAGAACTGTTTGAGGTAAGAACTTCAAACTTGGTACTAGTATGTTTCCCTATATGAAGATGAACTGATTAGTTTTTGGGGTAAGGAGGTCAAAGGTCAGAGGTCACAGAGGTCAATTTACATGAAATTACATGAAATTCTTGGTTTTTAGTACCGTTACCGCGATATCTCAAGAACTGTCTGAGGTGAGAACTTCAAACTTGGTACCAGTATGTATCCCCATAGAAAGATGAACTGATTAGATTTTGGGGTAAGTAGGTCAAAGGTCAGAGGTCACAGAGGTCAATTTACATGAAATTACATAAAAATTCTTGGTTTTTAGCACCGTTACCACGATATCTCAAGAACTGTTTGAGATAAGAACTTCAAACTTGGTACTAGTATGTTTCCCTATATGAAGATGAACTGATTAGATTTTGGGGTAAGGAGGTCAAAGGTCAGAGGTCACAGAGGTCAATTTACATGAAATTACATAAAAATTCTTGGTTTTTAGCACCGTTACCACGATATCTCAAGAACTGTTTGAGGTAAGAACTTCAAACTTGGTACTAGTATGTTTCCCTATATGAAGATGAACTGATTAGTTTTTGGGGTAAGGAGGTCAAAGGTCAGAGGTCACAGAGGTCAATTTACATGAAATTACATGAAATTCTTGGTTTTTAGTACCGTTACCGCGATATCTCAAGAACTGTCTGAGGTGAGAACTTCAAACTTGGTACCAGTATGTATCCCCATAGAAAGATGAACTGATTAGATTTTGGGGTAAGGAGGTCAAAGGTCAGAGGTCACAGAGGTCAATTTACATGAAATTACATAAAAATTCTTGGTTTTTAGCACCGTTACCACGATATCTCAAGAACTGTTTGAGATAAGAACTTCAAACTTGGTACTAGTATGTTTCCCTATATGAAGATGAACTGATTAGATTTTGGGGTAAGGAGGTCAAAGGTCAGAGGTCACAGAGGTCAATTTACATGAAATTACATAAAAATTCTTGGTTTTTAGCACCGTTACCACGATATCTCAAGAACTGTTTGAGGTAAGAACTTCAAACTTGGTACTAGTATGTTTCCCTATATGAAGATGAACTGATTAGATTTTGGGGTAAGGAGGTCAAAGGTCAGAGGTCACAGAGGTCAATTTACATGAAAATACATGACATTCTTGGTTTTTAGTACCGTTACCGCGATATCTCAAGAACTGTCTGAGGTGAGAACTTCAAACTTGGTACCAGTATGTATCCCCATAGAAAGATAAACTGATTAGATTTTGGGGTAAGTAGGTCAAAGGTCAGAGGTCACAGAGGTCAATTTACATGAAATTACATAAAAATTCTTGGTTTTTAGCACCGTTACCACGATATCTCAAGAACTGTTTGAGGTAAGAACTTCAAACTTGGTACTAGTATGTTTCCCTATATGAAGATGAACTGATTAGATTTTGGGGTAAGTAGGTCAAAGGTCAGAGGTCACAGAGGTCAATTTACATAAAATTACATGAAATTACTGGTTTTTAGCCTCGTTATCAAATATTTCTAGTTTATTTATGAAATGAAATAAATTTTCAGTCTCCTGTGCATTTTAAGTGAAAAGATTTGTAATTTTGTTGGACCAATCCTTTTTAGAGTGTACATGTATGCCATACATTTCCAATCTGGTGATGGCGGAGGCATAAATTCCGACCGCGCGCGGTCGAAAATTCATCTAGTTTTTGTATTATTGTTTCTTGTGCTGCTTTTTGACAGTCCACATTACATGCGACATTAAATTATATAAGTTCAGTGCCCGTTGAATGCCTTTATATTGGCTTATACAGCGATTAAAAAACTAATGATATAAACTTTAATTAACAACGAGATAACCAAAGTTAAAAGTACAGAGCAATTAAAAAGAAAGAAAAGAAAACCAAACTTCCCTTGAAGTGAAATTAACTAAACCCCTAAAAATAAGTTCTACAACTCAACTTCGAGCACTGCCTTATGTCACTTGATATCATTGAAATGTTTGTTTATTTCCTTTGATCACGATCTCCATTTGTAATATCTATGGAATCATGGAACGTTTGGGCCAAGTCAAATGTAAAATTAGTCGTTATTGTCAATGACCACCTCCTCATTTGTTAGAGGATGGATGGAGAGTATTGGTCTTGTGGTGATTATACATGAGTGTCATTAGAGTATTTCGCTTTTCTTTTTAAGAATTCAACATGTTTTGATATATCTACATCTGCCACTCTCCACCCAGGTGTAGTAAATGGGTACCTGGTAGGAATTTATTCCTTGAATGCTTTTAGATTAAGGCAGCTGGGCTAAAGCCGGGGTAATAATATTCTTCCGCGCCTCGGAATAGGTTACCTAGATAGATGGCGCGTTATGAATGTCTATTATTATTATTATTATTATATGCCATGGTATTCAATAAATAACGTGATGAAGAATATGTTTGCTGGTTTTTAATGTTTTTAATTTCCTTTAAAGCTTTTGTAATTGTTTTGTAGAGAGTGTTTTGGAGTTTGTTTCCTGAACGACTGAATGTTTGTTGGAGGTGGCCTGATAAAATTCCAAGAAAACCCAAAGTTGAACAAATACCCTTCAAAAAACACCGAATATCAAGACACAGAAATGTCAAAAGTCGAAGTTAAGTTGTAGAAATTTGTTCAAGGGCTTAGGTACTACTACTACTACTGGGTTCTGTCACAGTTCATTCACATAGGGCTTGCACGTCTCGTGCTGCTTTCGACATGACGGTTCTTGTAATGGTATTTCAATCCAATTGATGACAGATGCCTAGAGTCGTCAAGGTCTGCTTCAAGTGTATCTTGGCTGAGGCTGAAGGAAGTGCTTGGTGTACAGCCAATATCCATGGCACGACGGATGACAGATGCAGCGGTTGTTGTGACAGCTGGGAACCTGCTTTCTGGCTGTTTCGGAGGAAAGGTTGCACATTGGGTGGCTGTAGATGGGAATATTATGACATCTGAGGAGTGAGATTGGCTGGCGGCGCAGCTGCAGCTATGTTTGTGGCAAGCTGAAAGTCCTGAAGTTGTTGCTGCTGTCTGAACTGCTGGTGCTGCTGCCCTGCTTTTCCACCAGCTGCTGAAGGGGGAGCCCGTCTTCTGTTTGCTGGGAATTGATGTGAGGGAAGATTAGGCAGGGTAAACGTTGATGTTGTTGTCTGCTTAGGTGCCTTCGGAGCTGCTTCCTGAGCTGTCAGTCGCCGCTTCTCCTCTCGGCTTTCATCCACAAGGTCGAGAGCCTGCATAGCGACTCGGGTGATGAACGAATTCATCCTTTGCTGATCCATTTGACGCATAAAGTACACCAAAATCTGCCCACTCTGAGAAGCGGCATCCCGTGCACCTGTAATGGCACCACGCACGGACTCGAACTCAGATGTCAGCGAGGAGTGTGCACGAGCTGCTTTTTGACCGCCACCAGATGAAGTTCATGGTACTGTCAAATCAGAAGCGGCATCACCATCATCTGTTTCCTCTGGGGCAAGTTCCTTCCTCTTTTCAGCAAACTACAAATATATTGGACATAAAGTAAATGGAAATATGTGTAAATCTGAATTTAAGAGCAAACTGTGATTAGCACTATTGTCTAATGATCTTTTGGCATTTCGTTTGTATTTTATTTATAAAATACGTCAGTTGAAAGGGTTTATTGGGTCTTATTGGGTCTTATTCCAAATTGACCACGTACACAGGACTAACCTTTTCTAGCTCTCCAACCACCAATATTTCAACAACCGAATTGTGCTTTTCTGAGCACTTTACGTTCACAATTTCAGTATTATATCATCGATTAGATCATACTGAACGCTCTAGACTGATTTCTTTACCCTCGTTTTTTTAGAAAATTTTTGGCAAGTTTTGACTCGGTTTGATAGAATGACCACTAGGCTACGCTCGCACTCGCTAACGGGAGCATCTCAGCCGAAGGACCCGAAACCCAAGGGCACGCCTCAGCCACAAGATGAACCCGGACCGCCCAAGGAACCAACCCTTACCGAAATTCATCAAACTATCTTGTCCAGCTCTGCTTCAATGAATCACAAATTGGATATTCTCACTGCGGAGGTAGCATCTATTAAACGCAAGCAAGATGATTTCGAGGAAGCCCTTGTCGTTAATTCTGATCAAATTGCCTTTCTGCAAAAGGAAAAGCTACCAAACCTAGAGAGGAATATGGAGAAGAAAATCGCTCAACTTGAAGCGAAAATCATGGAAATGGAGATCTACAGTAGACGCGGAAACCTGTTATTCTACGGTGTGAAGGAAACACGCGACGAGAACG
The DNA here is from genome assembly GCA_025617745.1 of Heliocidaris erythrogramma. Classification (NCBI taxonomy): domain Eukaryota; kingdom Metazoa; phylum Echinodermata; class Echinoidea; order Camarodonta; family Echinometridae; genus Heliocidaris; species Heliocidaris erythrogramma. The sequence goes on from CM046863.1 coordinate 37,459,117, forward strand.
TATATTCTGTCTTGGAAAAGGTTTTCACCGACCTTGGAGTTGAGGGTGCATCCGACATAAAAATTGCGATCGCGCACCGATTACCCCGACGAGTTCACGGTGATCCAACATCTTCGCCCCGCTCTCAAGCCCCGAACGCGATTATCGCCAAGTTTCTATACATGGGAGACCTTAATCGCGTCCTCTCTGCGTTCGAGAATAACCAGCGTCGACGGGAGCCGGACACCCAGGCAGATAGGATTACTGTCCGTACCGACCTCCCCCCGATCCTTAAAGCGAGACGTGGCGTCTTAGCGAAAATTGCCTTTGATCTCAGGAAAACGAAGGGCGTCTCGACTAAGATTGTCGTCATCGCACCAACTGTACAGCTACAGTGGAAGGAAAAGAATACTACGAAATGGAACACCTACAAAGATTGACTCGGACTCCCGTCCGACATAATAAATTCCGGCTCCATGTATTCGTTTAAACGTAAATTAAAGATGTATATTTTAAACACTTACCTAAATAATAATCCCATGGCTCCCTAATGTCCCAGACAAGCATTAGTCCTTTGTCAAATTCTCATTTTCCCCATCTTAAGCCGTTTTTTTTTCTTCCTTATTTTCTTTATTTATTTGATTGATATCACAACGATTTGACTATACCTATGTAGTATTTAAGGGAATCTATAAATTACAAGCTCTGCTTTTTAATAATTTCCCTTCATATTTTCACCTCTCATATATGTCTGTATCTCCCCTATGTTAATCATCATTGTATTATTTCTATGGATTTTTTTATTGTACTTCGTTAATAGTGTTATGTATAATATACTGAATGTTATTTTTGTACCATATATTGATTATTGTGAAATATGAAATAAACCAAACTGAAACTGAAACTGAAGGTTTTTTGCCGAAAATTTGAAGAAGGAAAAAAGAAAAACTTACATTGGATCCTCTCTGATGACGCAACTGAACTAGGTATGGCCGGATGAATTCAAATTTGTTCAGAATCCATTCCTGTCTTGCTGTTCGCTCTGCAGCACCAGATCCTGACTTGTGAGATGTCTTGATGAGTCTGGAAAACAGGGTCCTCATGTTGAGATACCAAATTGATGATAGATCTCCGGGATTCAAGTCCAATTCGACCTCCTTATCCCGCCATGTCCTTCTTTTTTTTCTCTCATTTTGAACTCGGCAGGAGACTTGTACAGAAAGGTGTGCTCCCTCAGCCACGTCACGAGATCGTCCTCTGATTGAGCATTCGACGCATGGACTTCCGAGATTTGAATTCAGTGTGAATAATAAAACAATGTTCATAAATTATACCACTGCCAATGATAATTTAAGTTTTTTCTCTTTTTTTTTGCCAGGTGCTGCAAGAAAAATATAATAATAATAATAATAATAATACCTGGCATTTATAAAGCGCCTTTCCCAAACTGGCCCAAAGCGCTAGATATATATCATTACCCCGGTCATTGGATTTTGGCACGCCCGCACACGTTATCCAATGTATAGGGTATTTAGAGAATTACACCATGCACTTGCTAGTAACTTTTTTCATTCAAAAGTCAAAATCATTAGCAAAAAATGCATCAATACAAGTATTTAGGCCTACCTCTTCCTGTGGGGAGCAAGGCTGTTCCTGCTTTTGACTTTCTGTACTATTGGTTGTGGATTTATCCGGAGGTGGAGGAGCTGCCGATTGCTGCACGTTCGTTGTTTTTTTTTCGAGAAGTGCTCGGGATGTGATCGAGAAGCAGTCGAGAAGTGAGCGAGTTCGGTCGAGTAACTGTTTAGGGCAGACATGTATCGATCGTGAAGCGGTTGAGTTGTTGATCGAGTTGATCAGGAACCAATCGTGTAGAAGTTGTGTATAAATTTCATTTATTTTCATTTAGATTTATTTCATTTCCAACAAAATACAAATCAAGTGAGTACAGTCAAGTAATTCAAATCAATACGATAAATAACAAAGTGCCGTCATAACAGTTGAGATAAGTTGCTAACAGAAATATGAACATACAATCAATAACAAAACGACTGTGGCATTAATAAATAGAACCTTGTGATTTATATTTTACAATCAATAACAAAACGACTGTGGCATTAATAAATAGAACCTTGTGATTTATATTTTACAATCAATAACAAAACGACTGTGGCATTAATAAATAGAACCTTGTGATTTATATTTTGTGAAAATGGAGAGGCCCACTAAAAAGCGAAGCTTGTATATTGTGGGTTCCTCAAAAAGCAAATCCAGTAAATGAATTTTATGTGAGCGAAAAATAAAAAAATAAATAAAACACGATAAAGGCCAACAGAGACCGTGAGCAGGAACCAAAAGTATGAACTAAACTGATGAAAACAAACAAAACGAATGGAGTGAAATGAGGTAAATAAAGGGCAAGGAAGAGAGAGGGGGAGGGTGATGGAGATAAAGAGAGATAAAGATGAGTCGGAATGAAAGTGGAAGCTGCATGTGGATTAAAGGGGGGGGGGGGGAGTAGCAGCAGAGATGATCCCAGGAGTAGTGGGTGCACAAAACCATTAAAAAAATTGTTTTTTAGTTTGTTTTTTCTTTCTAGATATGATTGTAAGATTTGAGTAAAAACATTTTAATTTACCCTTAAAGCTGTTTAGGGAGGGGGAATCTTGAGACACAATCAAGGGAATTCCAGAATTTAGGGCCTTCAAAAATGAACGTATTTTTTGTTTTAAATGTCCTCAAAAGAGGTAAATGAAATTCATCTAACTGCCTAGTTGACCTTGGGTATTCGTGAACGCTCTGATTTTTTACAAACATGTCTTGAAAAACACTGGGTAAACTACCATTATTATAACGATACATAAATTGAGCTAACTGAAATGAATATAAATCCTTTATTCTGAGGATGTTATTTTCGAAAAATAAAGAGTCAGTATGAGAGCGCATGGGGGCGTTGCAAATAATGCGAATAGCCCTCTTTTGTAATAACAAAACCAAGAGACCGTAATTTAAGTATGGTAAAATCAGTGTCGAATAAAGCATAAGTAATGAGGATTGAGGTAACAAAAATTTGAGTTTATTAATAATACCAATATTTCGCGAAATAACTTTGCAAATATTATCGATATGTAATTTCCATGTAAGTTGGTTGTCGACTATTACCCCCAGGAATTTTGTGTGAGACACCTGTTTCAATGGATCCTTATCGAGGACTATGTCGGAAGGTAATGATACTAAGGAGTTGCTAAATATCATGTAATTTGTCTTCTGAAGATTAAGCGAGAACTTATTAGCCCTTATCCACTGCGATATATTTAATAATTTAGTATTGATTGTATTTACTAAAACATTAGGATCTTTGTGGGAATAGAAAAGATTGGTATCATCAGCAAATAAAATAAAACAATAAGGAGTTCGATGATCTACAGAAATCGTTTATGTAAAGGACAAAAAGGAGTGGACCCAATAAACTACCCTGCGGTACACCGCAACAAATATTACGTAATTCAGATTCGCACTCATTTAAAAATACATATTGTTTTCTATTAAGAAGATAGCTCCGGAACCACTCCAAGGCCTTCCCGCGTACACCATAATGAGACTGTAAAGTAAAATTTTATGATTGATGGTGTCAAAGGCCTTGGAGAAGTCCAGGAATATTCCTATAGTATTTTATGAGACGATACATCAATTGAGTGTGTGACTTTTTCAACAAAAGACATTAACGCATGGACCGTACTGTGCTTTTCACGAAATCCAAATTGGAAATGTGAAAAAATATCATACTTATTCAAAAAAGAAATCATACGAGTATAAATTATTTTTTCCAATACTTTAGAGAATGGAGAAAATAAAGAGATTGGTCTATAATTACCAACATCAAGTTGATCACCTTTTTAAATAGTGGGATAATTTTGGCAAGTTTCATTGCATTCGGAAACTGACCACATGACAGTGATATATTAAAGATATGAACCAATGGGTCAACAATAAAAGGTGTTATAGATTTCAATATAACGTTATTAATTTCATCATATCCTGAACTTTTCTTGTTCTTCAAATCAGAAATAATTTTAAGTATTTCTTGCTAATTTGTTGCTACAAAGAAAATAGAATTTGGATTATAAGGACCTAGAAAGTCTGTAAATTTTTTATTAGCCGGTGGAATGTTTTTAGCAAGATTGTCACCAATTAGAGAAAAATAAGTATTGAATATATTGACAATAGCTTTTGGGTCTTCAACTAATTTGTTGTCAAGTTTGATTCTTTTCACATCCGATCTGTTATTTGCCACGTTCATTGCCTGTTTGATTATCTTCCAAGTGTTTTGCATATCATTTTTAAAGTTTTTCAAACGAGTGATAAAATAATTTTTCTTTTCAAATGGAATAATTCTAGTCAATGTGTTTTTATAGTGTGTATATTTTCGCTTTGACTGTTCAGTACCTTTTATTTTAAATTTGTAGTACAGCTTATTCTTCCGATTTATTGATTTTAGTAAAGACTTCGAAATCCAGGGGAGTTTAGGCGTTTTCTTATAATTTGACTTGTTTTCTTGCTTTGGTAAGTTTATATCTAATTGGGTAGTGAGTATACTAGAAATCAAGTCAAAAGAACCATCCACTTCACTATTTGAATAGCTAAATTCTCCGCAGTAGCTTTACGTTTACTGGAACAAGGTCCATTGTTGTTTAACGATTGGATAATTGGGTAGTGTGCCAAAATGGGGTAATGGTCGGATAAATCCGAGAGAACAATGTAGGAATCAGAGTGTGGGATGACATTAGAAAAAATGCTATCTATTAGGGTGGCAGAAGTGTTTGCAATACGTGTTGGCTTAGAAATAAGTGGCAAGAATGAGGCAGACAACATTAATTCGAGAAATTCTTGAGAAGCAGTGATCTGATCATATTTCATCAAATCTATATTGAAATCCCCCATTAAAAAGAAATCTTTGTTGTTAAGATTTATGTTATGTAATAGATCAGCTAAATAAGACAGAAATTCATGTACATTCGAATTGGGGCATCTGTAAATGACGCCGACAATTATATTTTTGTTCCCAGGAATAGTGATTCAACAAAAAGAGATTCAATTAATCTATTACATACCGATATTTCGTCTAAAACAGTGTAATTCAGGGTTCTTAGTAAATAAAGAGCAACACCGCCACCCTCTCTATCATGCCTGTTTTTATTAATGAATCCGTAATTATCAATGAGAAATGGGTGGCAGGAGTCACGGTTAAGCCATGTTTCTGATAAGCCAATAATCGACAGTGGAGTTGGCGACTGTATGTCTATAAGCGAAAGAAGATCGTCAAAATGTCTATTCAAACTTCTAATGTTTGCATGAAAAAGAGAATTCTTTTAGAATGTCAGAAAACTTATCGATAGTTATATATTTAGTACTGGTACGTTGAGCAGGATCGTCAAAATCAAAATCAAACTCAAGCTCTTCAAATGAGGAGTTGACATTATCCATGACAAGATCGGCATATAAATTAATTGGAAAATTATTCCTATTTTCGGTATGAAAATGTCTATGTAAATCAAGAAACCCATCATCACTTAAATTATAGAAGGGTAGCTGCTGCACATTACTCGAGCTAGACATCATGTATTGATAAACAGTGCCTGAATAAGGTGAATTGGCAGTAAGATAAGATGAAATGTCAAATTGATTTTAGCGCTATCGAAAAGGTAGAAGAATAAAGGAGAAGTAAGGCATCCACATACAGCTAAGGAGATGAAATCCTGTACAAGACTCCTATAAAAAATGGGTATGAAAAAACAGAAGGATGAAAAACACACAAAGGGCATTTGAGAGGATGCAAACATAAAATGAAGTTCTGTTGGCATTGTAAATATGAAAGAGCAATCAGTAGAGTGGGGTACCATGAGAAAGTTAGCTATCGATCGGCTTGTAAAAAAAAATCGTTTGTGGTTGAGGGAATCTCGATTAAGTTAGAAATAAAGAAAGTAATTTACAAAGTGCAAGATCATTGAAGTCACAGAGTAGATCCAATGATATGTTTGAATAATTAACGGGAAATAATATATCTAGGAATTAAAGGAGCAAGACTAGCAAACTAAGTGCAAAATAATTGGATGAAGAATTTTACGACGTTGGTAGACGGGTCCATGAACAGTATACATGCAGCAAACATTGTTTGTTTTTTTAAACCTGGTATAATTGTATTAATTGAGCGCTTTTTCCATCAATAGCACAACAGACCAGTCTGCATACCATTCAGTCTTCAAGCATTTGACTGCATAAAACCTAACTGTAATTGACGGGTCAGCTACATGAATGGGAACAGCACACAATTGTTTGGAAGTTGAATCTATATAGTTTATAGGGCTGTTGGTATTGCATGAAACCTAAAGCAAAAAAAAAAAAGCAATCAAAACAAGCAAACAGTTCTTAGTTCATGCCTTGGAAATTCCTTTGGCGTCATTCAAAATAACTGAGTTGACAAAACAAGACAATGAAGCTTATTCCCTGAATCCACACTCAAAGCATAATGAAATTCCTAACGTGAAGTGGAGAGAATAAAATCACCCAAAATGAGATTTACCTAAAAATTTGAGAATAGTAAAATATGTATGAAAAAAGTCTTATGCACATAACCTTAAATCCCAAAATATAGGATATGAAATTCCACATTTCGTATTAAGGAAATACATTTATTATTATTCATTTTTTAAATCTATTAATCAACTGTTGGTAGAATTGAACTCATTGTTCAATCACTCCTTATACTTTATCATGAGCAAAAATTGCAAAGAGTAGATAATGACCATGGATGACATGACAAAGCCCCTTAATAGGGGCACAGAATAATCTTAAATAATTGTATTACAATATCAAAATGAGAAGAAAACACACCTTTTTAAAAACAATTATTGCGGAATCATTTTTTCAAAATCGAAAAAAGTACCAAAAGGAACAAACATTTCTGCGCTTAATTATAAGAAAAAAGAAATAAAATAAAGTAATTTATGGCTTTTTTCTATAAAATCAATATTGATATATAAAGATTTTTCATATATTCACAGAGATGTTTGACCCAACATATGCTGGCAAAAACAGGAACTCACCAACTTCTGACCAAAAAAAAAAAAATCGAGATGAACGGGTAGTGATCGGCGGAAAAAATCCACCCCGACCAAACTAGACCTCTATACGATCGATTCCCGATCACCTCGACCTCTACTCGATCAATACACGATCGCTGTACGATTGCTTGCCTTCTCGACCCCTACACGATATTTTTATTAAATTGTCGTGTAGGAAGCCAGATCGATACCGATCAAAGTAGACCCAAAGAGATTCGATCATACCAGTATGCGCTAGAGAGTCAACTAAAATCTGACTTTTGACATTCCATAGGCTTTGCATTGTGGGAGCTTTGTCCAATTTGAACAGTGAGCTAGGAGGGTCAATTTGAATAAATGTTTATTCATGAGGAATGACGTCAAAAACTCGTCAAATACTGTTCGATGGTTGGTTAGTGGCTCATATTAACATAATGTTTTATGTATAAGGTCATACATAATTTTTTTCATTCCCACAATTCCCTACGCTTTTGACAAGAAATAGGGAAAATGGCGGCCGTGCGGGTAGTGCTACTTTCGTGCCATTTCAACACAAATCTCAAAAAAACTTTGTTTTTGAGATTTGTTTGTTTTAGAAAGAGTTTGTCTTGTAGGTCTCACGAAAGCAGAAAATCCTCCGGGGGACATTCTCATCAAAATAATGCCGTATGATGCCATGAAATGTAAAGTAAATATGTATTTTGTTTAACGTTCCTCTTAATAATTGGGATGTGTTCGTTGTGGCTGCTAGTGAGTTCACTGTACAAAACGTATTATCCCACACCCACCCAGTCCCCTCTCTCTTGCATGACAAAACAAAATTATTATCTTTGATTGAATTCTAAAACGATCATTTTGAATAGTCTACTGGTAATATTTTTCGAAAAGATCAGAAATTTTCCGAAGATCTGTATGATATGTTCAAGCCTAAAAAGTAAAGCGCATGGCTTCATTACCGACAATCTGCGGTAGATGTGGACCTGTTTGCGATTGATCATGACACTGAATGCGCAAGATCCTCACTCTGGGGAGCTGGGCCGCACCGGATAAGATCTTGCCCAGCGGTCTGTTAGTTTTGGGTGCGCCGATCCTGGCCGGTTAACTGCGCTTTGCCTACGGCTACGATAGCAAAAGTTGCAGGTGCCCTGGATCTAGGCCTACTTTAGAGTTAGACCCTCGCCTTGAACTTTGATTATAAAGTAGGCCTAGGGTCTAGAAAGATCCATTAAAATTTGAACGGCAATATCTTGAATCATGCTGGACCAGATTAAAATGTTCTTTATTATATACATGCTGCTACTGAGAGCTCTCTCAATTTCTTTTGTGTATGTGTATAAATGTACTTGTAGTGACAACCATGACGAGTCACCACTGTCACTGAGACGAGAGTAGTACATGTGCGAGTATATTATTATTAATCTAAACAGTAGATATGTGGCATGCTTTTATTACTACATGTACTTGTTCTCTTTTGATTGCAGAGCTACTGGAACAAAGTAGAAAAATAGGGGGACCAGGACCAGATCATCCAATATCGTGATAGACCCTACCTTGGGCTGGGCTGTAGATATTGTCATCCACTCACTGCAGGAAACCCAAGTTGAACTGGAAAGGTAACTTGCTTTTTGAAAATGTAGACTTCTAAGCCCACATAATTGGTGTGAATTTCAGTTTGGCCATTGCTTAGTCTTACTCTTAGACATTGTACTAGTAGTAGCTCTGTAAGATAAGATCTTATTATTGATAGACTTAGATGTGTTTAAATTTCTGTAGACCGTACGTAGACGTAGTCTGTACAGTCAAATTCAAAATTCTAAAGTCCATTAAATTATTTTGATTATAATGCCTGCTTACCGTTTAGCCATTTTAAAGCTTACTAGATGTCTTGGTTTAGGATCATATTTGGAATGGAAGATGAAAATATGTATTTCTGTTAGATGATTTAGAATTAGATTTACATTTCTATAATTATTGAAGGAAGAACATCAAATGCAGAGGTGGATTTAGGGGGGGGGGGCAATCCCGACCCGTGCCCCCCCCTTTAGAACGGAAAATTTGTTTTTGTTTTTGTTTTTGTTTTGTTTTCTTGTCAGATATTTATGGAGGAAAACTGGACCCCATTACCCCCCCCCCCCCCCCCCCACTGAGTGATATTTGGAGAGCTGGCAAGACCAAAACATATACGGATCTCCCTCCTAGCATGCAGTTTCCCAAAGTTGACAATCCAGCATATGTGTGTCCCCCCACCACCCCCCCCCCCCCCCCCCCCCCCCGTCCCACCCCTTATACAAAATCCTGGATCCGCCTCTGGATAGATGTACCCTTTTTGTTCCCTTCTTTAAAATCCAGTCCACAGTCTACAAGAAGTTTAATTCTTTGTCCTTTCTTTTTGTTTTTATAATGCAGGTTGTCCAAGGAAGCTCATCAGTTACATGGCTGGTTAAGCTGTTAAGTGTCAAGTAACGGAGTCATTAGGGATCAAAGTATTTTTATCTTTATCATTTAATGTTTAATTAATTAATCTTTTTCTAGAGAGATCTATTGATAATTTACATAATGGCAAATGCATGTGCTGTAAATGTCAGGAATGCTATTTCAGAGCTGGAAATTGAATGTCAAAGCGTGGGTCAAAAGAAAAGATCTAACATATTATTCAAAGGTGTAACAAACAGATTTGTAACTTTTATTTATTAATTTATTTTTTTTAAATTCATTTATTCTTTCAGGGTTGTATCAAGGCTATTGTATGGCCCTTATTGCAATCACTTGACATTTCACTGTCAGAGCATTTATAAATACAACCAAAAAGTCGTAATTTTGAAATAAAAGCAAAGACTTTGACTACCACGGATTTACGTTTTGTAGGTCTACATGTCCATGTACACGTAATTAAAAAAAATTATAGTTGGTATGATTGGCCCATCAATCTTGAGCCTAATTCTAAATTCTTTTCACACTTCAAAACAATACTTAATAAAAAACCTTTCAAGTTAGGCACAGTCAGTTATCATGTCACCTCAGACTAATGCAGTAATTTAAATTCTAAATATAACCAATAAATTTTCAAAACCAAATAATTTTCCTTTTAATTCCAATGCAATTTAGAAAAAGAGTTAGAAAATTGTGGCATGACTATATTATGAAAAATGATTTTAGTTCATCTTTAAGGCAACTTGTGTTTATTATTGTATGCATAAGTAGTGCATTAAGATTTTATCATATTTATTTGATCTTCAACTTTTAAGTGATAATCCCTTTCATCAGCTCCTTGAAGCTATCCTGCGAGTTATGATTATTTTTCTTGAAACCCAAATGGTTTTATACATGTAATCTGTAATTTGTTCCTTTTTATCATCTGTGCAATAATTGTGCAATCAATCTGGGGCATGTTTATAGGCAAACGAATCAGGGGCTCGGGAGTTTCAGCCCACGCCAAAATTTTCAAAACTACCAATATTTGGACAAACATCGCCTTTTATCATTTTGGGCAGTAAGGTGGTCTCTTTGTACTTTTATGTCTTGTAAATTCTGATGATAATTTGAAGGGATGTACATGGATATACATGTACATTATAATCCACCTATATATCGGATGTCACCTGCCCCATGATTTGTTGTCCATGAACCATATGTTATAATCTGTATATTGCATTTCAAGAGAGCATTAACTTTTATGTTGATAAGTGAGTTATTTTGTTAAACATCATATCACACCCTGAAAAATTTCTATTTGTTATTTTCCCCATAATTTTGTGAAAGATGTGGTGATGATGATGATGATGAAGGCACAATATGGCATGTGTTCTGAAGTGTGATGGTGGATTGGTATTAATATAGCCTTATGCAACCTTGAATAACTGGATGATAGAGTGAATTGGTTGGGTTTCTGTTGATGGACTCATTTTACAAGAAGATGATGGAGAAGAAGAAGAGGAAGAAGAAAAAAAAAAGATTTTTAAGGTTTGTTGCTGTTTTAGTTGTTGGGTTGTTTTGTTCTCTTTTGTTTTTTAATTTTTTTTTTTGGTTTGTTTTTGTTTGTTTGTTGTTTTTTTTTGTTTTGTTTGTTTTTTTTTTTGGGGGGGGGGGGGATTACATGCAGCAGCAGCCAGTGCATGGTGGTACATATGGGGTCATGGGGAACACATTTTCTCTTTGTACTTCAGTTTTACTTGATATGCCAGATCTGCAAGGCCCAAGGAAAGCGTTCAATGAAGGGAAATTCAATATTGAAGGAGGGCTTCTTCTTCCTCTTCTTCTTCTTCTTAATAATAATAATAATAATAATATGGACATTTGTATTGCGCCGGTATCCATCATGAAAGATGCTCATGGCGCATTATTATTATCTTCTTTATCTTCATCCTCTTGTTCTTCTTGTTCTTCTTCTTCCTCCTCTTCCTCTTCTCTTTGTCTTTTTTTTTTCTTCTTCCACTTCCACTCTTCCTCCTCATTTTCCTCTTCCTCTTCTTTTTTTCTTCTTCATCTTCTTTTTCTTCCTGTTCTTCCTCGTCCTCTTTTTTTCTTCTTCTTCTTGTTCTTCATTATCTTCTGCTCATGTTTGCTGCAAAAGTACAGTATACGCCTTAGTACAGTTCAATTTTACGTTAATTAGTTATAAAAGCTCATGAATATTCAAATTTATAATTTCAATAACTTTACGCGCTGCGCGCAGGCTAAAATCTGATTTTCGCTGGTACACTGAATTTTTTTTGGCTTCATAGGCTAATACATGAAAAGTGGGAGCAGTGTGCACTTTTGACCCGCCGGAAATGCCCCCATGGAAAGCCGGATGCAGAAGCGGAGTTGAGACCCCCTGGGTAGACCGACCCCAAACGCCCTTGCCGACCGACCCCGACCAGGCCAAAATAGCTTGATCGGGCTTGGTCGGGTTGGTTTGATCGGCAGTGGGAACCCACCATAACATAACAGATGTACATACACGTGCATTTCTTCAGTTTATGTATCACTTTGTGACATTTGTACTTTGATAATTTCCAATCTCTTATGGCAATTGGTCGAACATTTGAACTTACTTTTATAACTGTATTATACAAATGCATAATTTCCGTCTCATTTTGATATTGCACACAGATTCACTTTGCCTCTTAAAATAATTCATTTAATTTAACTTGATATTTTACCTTGTATAGCATATTAAACAATTGTACCACATAATATTCCAGCTAAGATTTTTACTTATTTACATATTTTGTTTTAAAAGTGGGTTTAAGAAATCACCTTTTTTATTCATTAAATACCTTTGCAACCCGACGCTAATGGCTTTATCATTATCATTTATTACAATATGAATATAGTTTCATGTAATACTTTTATAATAATCCTGATTATTTAATATACTATTAATACATGGTTGGGAGTGCGTTGGTGCGATCTGGCAACACCAAAGTTTTTATCGTGGTGTAGGCCTACTATACGCACGAGGCGCAAGCCGAATGTGTTTGACCCCACGATAAAAACCTGCGTGTTGCCAGATCGCACTAACGCACGAACTCACAACCATGTATTAATAGTTTTATAAAACGGGTCGGCAATATGATTATGAAGTCTAAAAAAATGGTTCCGAATCCCATAGAAACGCCAAGAGGCTACCATTTGCTTTCCTGGATGACATCACAGGAGCGCAGCCAACAAAAGTCATGCGCGTTTCAGTGCGCGCATGTAATCCCTGCGCTAAAATGACAATTAAACTACGTACGCGATTTCATTGCGTTTTAAGTTTGCACGCACCAGAGGTACGCGTACGCGCAGCTCAGCCGTGCTTTAGAGTTTGTTTGCCGTACGTTATCACTTTTTTGCACGGATCACGTGGTGTTATTTGACTAATCAGGATGGCTACATTCTTGAACCCGTTTTATAATGATTTCTATTGTATAATTATTCCTATTTCTGATGCACATTTTATGTAAACATTGCATTTTTAGTCCTTGGACTACTGCATTGTGTATTGTATATTAATAAACCGAAATTTAATTGAGATTTCTGCTCGCCAGCTTGGGGGGGGGGGGGGTGGTGTTCAAAACCTCTGACACCCCCACCCGTGACAGGCCTGCCATGGACCTACTACAAATGATGCTTTGAATGACGCTTTGAAAAAAATCGATGGCAACATGGCATAACGCCTAAAGACGACATTGATTAATTATAGATTTGCCAGATTAGGAAGATACGGGACAAAACCGAAATAAAATATATAAGAATAGACGGAAAGACCGATATCTTATCACGTTTTTTTCCCTTTCCAACATCTCTCCCCTAGCTTTTGTCTTTCTTTCAAGCGGTTACGGGCGTGCTAGTTAAGACACATCACCTCTTATTTTCGTCAGAATTTTCTTAATTAATTTTACAGACCCAATTTTGTCCCCACAATATCTCAAAATTAGAAGGCGCTGTGCAGCTGTAGACATTTATTTTATATAGCTCTTTGGTTGAAATTTTTCTAATACAATATTTTTCCTCTTTTTCGCGGATTTTTTAAGTCATACTAGCATGGATATCTAAAGTACAAGGAAATTGGATTTTCATTGCAGGATTGCATGTATTTCTGTGTGATTTTGATGGATGCTGACTCACAGTGTATGTATACCTACATTATTTTAGAGATAAGCTGTTTATACATTCCGACATATACATATCTGTGTTGCGTTTTTGCCTCTGTACATTTAACTACAGGCTTTATTGAATGTGGATATCTTGTTAATGTGGTTATTTTGAAGTGAACTATCTCAATCTTGATTTCATTATTATAGATTGATGATGACTTGTACAAAATTCCTAACCTTTTTGTGCATTATTGATCTTTGATATTGAGCCTTGTATTCTCAATGTAATTTTGTAAGTTCTGTCATCAGCCACGCCCATCACACTTGCTGTGGCAGTGCTACTGAGTCTCGTTATACTTCTTATAAGAATAAGTATTTCGGATTCAGTGTTTGTTATTATGCCAATTCCATCACAACATTTCAGATTAATTTGTTAAAATGTGGTGATGTAAACCCTAATGCCGGACCCAGGAATGAACATCAAACCACAAGGGTATTAAACCTTAACCCTTGTTTTACCCCATCAATTCAGGGGTTGCTATTTAATGCTAGAAGTGTTAGGAACAAGATTAATGACTTGTGCGCTTTCTTGTTCTTCATCACTCGACATCCTTGCAATCAATGAAACTTGGCTGAATAATCAGGACACAAGGATTGAACAGAACTTCGACAAATATGGTTACGTCACTTTCCGTCGTGATCGCACTAAACAGGGTGGTGGTGGAGTTCTGGCTGCTGTAAAGTCTAACCTGTGTCCTATCATGCTCTTCAACTTTGAAAACGACGAATTAGAAACTATCGTACTTAAACTTACAACCCGTCAGAGTAAATGGTTGTTATGTTTGGTTTATAGACCACCCAATGTCTCCGTTGGTTACTGGGATTTGTTCCAGACAATCATTGATAATATCCAGCTGTCTCAAGGTCATCATGGTGTCATCATCGCAGGTGATTTTAATGTGAACTGGGAGGATACATTAGCGCCTTCAACGCAGTATCTTTCGCAAATCACTTCTTCAATTGAATTGGAACAGCTTGTTGAATCTTGTCCTCGACAATCATCATATGATCCTAGTAGTGGTTCTATGATCGACTTGTTGTTCACCAATCGACCACATCTCGTACACGGTGTCTCAACAGTGCCAATCCTGTTTGCAGTGATCACCACGCCGTTTCATATATAATCAAGTGTTGCAAACTTCAACCTCCAAAACATTCTATTAGACAATTCCTTGATTTTAATAATGCAGGCTTTGAACACTTCACCAATCTTCTATCTTTGGCACCATGGGGGGGGGGGGGGGGGGGGGGGGGGGGGGTATTCAAGGATGATGAAAATGTTGATGAATCTTGGGAAGGTTTCTGAGATTTGTTTGATGCAGCATCAAGGGATGCTATCCCTAGGAAAAAAGAGAAAACTAAATCCAGAAGTCCCTGGGTTACTTCAGAAATTAAAAATCTCACAAGAGTGAAGCGTAAAGCCTTTACAAAGGCTAAAAGGTCAGGGACTATCATGGACTGGCGTGAATCAAACAATCAAACAATGGACAATGGAAAACTTCCAGTTGCTTAATTGGAAACAAGCTAATGTTACACCGGTCCACAAGAATGGTGATACTTCCCAGTTGAAGAACTATAGCCTTAACGTCCATAGTTTGTAAATTAATGGAATCTCTGGTGGCAGATTCTATCAGATCTCATATATCAGACTATTGTTTGGTGAATCCTAACCAGCATGGCTTTATGAAAGGTCGTTCGTGTTTAACACAATTGATGAATGTAACCAATACATGGTTGAATATTCTAGACAAGCCTTGTCCCCCCAAAATTGATGCCATCTTCTTGGATTTCGCCAAGGCTTTTGACGTAATGCCTCATGATGTGCTTTTTCGAAAATTAGCCACACAGTACAATATATGTGGCAAAGTTTGGAAATGGTTTAAATCCTTTTTACAAAAACGTCAACAACGAGTTGTTTATAAAAGTTCATATTCAACAAGGTACCCGGTAACCTCAGGAATACCACAGGGCAGCGTGGTCGGACCCCTCCTGTTTGATTTGCTCATTAATGATATTAGTGCTAAGATCATGTGTGGTACTAGCCAGGTGCTATTTGCAGATGACACTCTGGTGTTTCGTACCATACAGGGTCCCGAAAATGAAGATTTTTTTGCAGGGTGAGTTGAATGCCATTAGTATATGGTGTAGAGAAATAAAATGAAACTTAACACTGCCAAGTGTAAAGTTATGCGCATAACCCAATCAAAAATCCCAGGTCAACCCCAATACCATATTGATAATAACTCCTTGGAAGTAGTTACACAATATAAATATCTTGGTATCATCTTGAATAATAAAATGACCTGGTCAAATCATGTCGATTATGTAGTAGCAAAGGCAAATCGTATGTTAGGTTTTATCATCAGTGTAGCGAAAAATCTATCGAGTGACTCTGATGTGCTTGTACAAAAGTCTTGTTCTCCCTATTATTGAATATGGGCAACCGGCCTGGTTTGTACACAGTAGAGGTCATATTGAAAAACTTGAAAAGTTACAGAGACGAGGGCTTGTCTCGAATGGGTGGGGTGCGGGAGCGGGATGGGAGCGGGAACGGGCACACCCTTTCGAGACAAGCCCCCCCCGGTTATCTCGAATGGACGCGTTCCCAGCGAGAAGTTCAATGAACGCGCCACTTCGAGACAACCGGGGGGGCTTTCCTCGAATGAGTGTGTTGAGTAGACTTTTGTAACAGACGTTTTAGAATTTTTTTTGAAAAATGTACTCTTGCTGGTTTTTTCGTTTTTCTTTTGTCTAAGATGTAGAAAATATAAAAAAACGGTATCTAAAAATGCTTTTGACAAGGAAATCATTATTTGTGCAAAATAAATCGGAGAATTGAATAATTATGCATTAAAACACACGGAAGAAAGGGCAAGTGGCGTAGCTAGGATTTTTGTATTTATTTATTTATTATTATTTTTGTTTGGCGTGACCTGTTAAATAGTGAAATTGTGTTACAGACATGTGCTGACATAAAACATCACATGATCACAAAGTGTGGCTTTCCAAAGTTAGAAACATTTTAATGCCACTATCAAAAGTCAAAACTCATATCAAAAGGTCGTTTGTACCCGGCCCCAACTCCCCATACAGGGGTATGCCTATGCTCGTAACTCTTTTCAAAAGTGACCCCTATTCCGGAGAGTTGAATTTGTTTTACCCCTATCCCGGGAAATTTTCTGAGATATTGGACCCCCTATCCAGGCAATTTAGGAAAATTAACCCCCCCCCCCCCACCTATCCCCGGGGAGGAAACCACCAGAGTCTGCGAAAATTGACCCTATTTACATTTTCCCGGGAATATTTTTTCATCTTCTCATTCATCTTCCTATTTTCTTACTCACCCACCAATAAGGGGTGGGGCATGGCCATCTTGTGCCTCCCCCCCCCCCCCCCGTAAAAAAATACGCCGCAGTGAATTAACATTCTATTCTGGACTGTCTGCCCGACCAGACTTTGAATTTTAATTCCATTATGAATTCATGCAACCTCATACATTCATTTGACAAACCCCGGTTATCAGTGACGGCACCGGGGGCATGGGGGGGGGGGGGGCATTTGCCCCCCAGTCAGAAGCTTTGCCCCAGTTGCCCCCAATAATTTTCGGAGTGAAAAAAATAAAAGGGTGGGAAATTTTGTTTGTCCGCCTTGCCCCAACAAATTCTTTTGCCCCATTTGCCCCCCCCCCCCCCCCCCACCCCATTTTAAAAATCCTGGTGCCGCCACTGCCGGTTATATTTTCTACATCTTAGACAAAAGAAAAACGAAAAAACCGGCAAGAGTACATTTTTCAAAAAAAATTCTAAAACGTCTATTACAAAAGTCTACTCAGCACACTCATTCGAGGAAAGCCCCCCCCCCCCCCCCCCGGTTGTCTCGAAGTGGCGCGTTCATTGAACTTCTCGCTGGGAACGCGTCCATTCGAGATAACCGGGGGGGGGGCTTGTCTCGAAAGGGTGTGCCCGTTCCCGCTCCCATCCCGCTCCCATCCCGCTCCCGCACCCCACCCATTCGAGACAAGCCGAGACGAGCTACACGAATTATTCTCAAACAGAGAAGACAGGAAATGGACTATTCTGTACGCCTTCAAAGTTTAAAGTGGTTTACCCTTTTTTCTAGACGACGTTACCTTTTGATTAGTTTTACTCTTAAAGTCCTTTTTGGCCTCATAAAATGCGAAGCTGTTCAAATTGCTATTCATATTAACCAAAGATATTCTCATAGTGTTCAATTCAAACATCTGAAAGCCCGCACTCAAAGACTCCATGGTTCTGCCATTCATACATTCCCCCGTGTTTGGGAAACTCTCCCCATTTATTTGAAAACTGATGTTGTTTTATTATCATTTCATACCTGGCTATCAAAATTGAAAGAACAAGTTCTCAGTATACATGTGAGTTAACTCTTTAAGACCCCTTCTCAATTAGTAATACATAATGTATGTTTCCATATTTCATTCTTGTACTGCTCTGTTAATTATTTCATACAGAATCTGAAAAACTGCATGACAATATCCCTTAATGTTATTCTCCACCTAGTTATTTTTTTTTTTTTTTTTTATCGTTCACGTACTCAGCTGCACAGCGCCCACTTCGGGTATAATGCCGGGTTTGAGTACATTGTATTCACCTACTTTTTTTCCGGTGCTATATACATGTGCACAAAGCGACATTATTGTTTTGTATTGTATTGTATTTATTTCTTTATTTAAGGGAAAGTCCACCTGGAATATGTTTTGTTTTAATGTAGGTGTAAGGGTGATAGGGACAGAACGGTGGGGGTTTGAACAGGGCTCATGGTGGGTGGAGCTGCGGTCGGTTGCGCATGGACTGGCGGCTCCGTGACGTGTCTTACGTGCTCCTCTCCCATTTGCTTGGTGCAAGAAATCTCACGGATTCTTCGTTGTTGGTGATGGGATGGGTAGTTTGTTTTGTGCTGTTCTGTGTGTGGTGTGTGTGTAGTGGTTGTATCGATGGTGTGTGCGTGTGTGTGTGTGTGTGTAGTGGTTGCATTGATTGAGAAAGGATTTGATTCAATTTCTCATCAATTTCTATTGCACGTCTTAAAAGTTTTTGGTTTTGGTGATATTTTCAGCTCATGGATAAAGATTTTGTACAATGATATAAGTAGTTGTGTGATGAACGGTGGTCACTCAACTGGTTATTTTGATATAAAAAGGGGGTTAAGGCAAGATACTGACATTGTATATTCGAAATGATGACAATATTAGAGGGATTAAATTAGGTCAGAGTGAAATTAAACAAATATTATATGCAGATGATATAACACTTTTTTTACAAGACAAGGAATCAATTTAAAGGGTACAACAAATTTTTGAAGCTTTTGAAAAAATTAGTGGTTTAAAGGTTAATAAGGAAAAAAACAATTTTGTGTGGTTGGGTGAAGAAACTGAAATATCTGGAGTTCAGTTGTTTGGGAATTTCGTTGATGAAGTGCAAATATTGGGGATATACTTTACAAGAAATTTGAAACGGAAAGAGGATTTAAATTACAAAGAGATATTAAGTAAAATAAAAAGATTGTAGGTTGGTGGAAGCAAAGGGATTTAACGATAACGGGTAAAATCCAACTTTTGAAGACTTACGTTTTGTCAAAATTTAATTACGTCTCTTCTCTCATTACTGTTCCAAAATATATTCCAGAGGAAGTGGAACGTATTTCTTTTGATTTTATTTGGAATGGGAAAGACAGAATTAAAAGGAAAATTATGTATCAGGAATATGAGTTTGGAGGTTTAAAAATGACAAATTATGAAACATTTATTAAAGCTCAAAGGGTTATGTGGGTTAAATGGCTACTCTATGCTGGAGAAAACTATTCAGGGTGGAAGATTTCTTTTGATTATTGTTGTAGGGCAGTCGGGGGAAGGTTCATATTTTTATGCGATTATGATATAAATAAAATGACTTTGAAAAATTTGGCACCTTTTTATAAAGAGATGTTGAGAGTGTGGCAAGAACTGGATAAATGTACACATTTTGAAGATAAAATCAATCCCATTCTCTGTTGTGGATCAGTGGATAAGTCCCCGGACTGTGAACCACGAGGTCCGGAGTTCGAATCCCACCGCAGCACTAGTGTCCTTTGGCAAGACGTTAATCTACATTTGCCACTCTCCACCCAGGTGTTAAATGGGTACCCGGTAGGATGGCGAAAGGTAATGTCCTTTGCTTAGCATAATTATGTGCGCTTACAGGCGACTGGCTGGAATGCTCCCCAGGGAGTGGAGAAATGTGCATACACTGTGTGCGGGCGTGCCAGAATCCAATGACCGGGGGTAATAATTTGCGCCTTGAGCATCTAATCAGGATGGAAAAGTGCGCTATACAAGTCACATGTATTATTATTATTATTATTATTATTATTATTCAACAATAAAAATATTTGCAGTAGAAATAAAATGATTTTTCATGAGGACTTGTTAAAGAAGGGGGTTGTCCAAATAGCTGATATAGTGGATGGAATACATATGAAACCGCATTCTCACTTAGGTATTGAAAGCAAAGGATTATTGAAAATTCATGATATCTTTAAAGTTATTCCAAACGATTGGAAAATGAGAGATCATATGCAGGTTGACATTCATAACTTTAATATTAGATTAAATATTGGGGGGGGGGGGGAGGCAAATTGGCACATTGTCTAATTTGAAATCTGGGAAAATGTATAATTATTTCATTAGACAATTTCAGGAAGATTATGATTTACAAGTACGAGATGGACATAGTCAATATAATTATGATAAGAAAGAAATTAAAGAAATATTTTTGAGAGTAGGACGTACAGTGATTTGCAGTAAACATAGAGAATTTCAATACAAGTCATTACATGGTGCTTTATATACTAAAGAACACCTCTATAGATTTTGATTTGTCCCTGATAAATTATGCTCATTTTGTAAAAAGGAGGAGGAGACGTATCCACACTTATTTTTGCTTTCTGAACAAGTGCAACGAACTTGGCAAGAAATCATATAAGTACTCTGGATTTGAGGGAAATAGACATCAGCAATTGGAATTTAATATTTGTAGGGATCGAAGGAAACTCTCATAGAATCAAAATGTGTAATTCTATTATTTTTATGATGAAATATATTATATATTTTTCCAGATCATCAGGAGTGCTTCCTTCAATGAACAAAATTTTAAAGATGATTTTAGATTATAAAGATCGAGAAAAGGAATCAGCAATAAAAAATGGTAAAATAGGGTTACATTTACTGAATGGGAACAAGTAAATATTTAAAGAATTCTGTTGTAGTACTTCATTTAATACCTTACCGAATATCCTTTGTGCTGGTCATGCATAAGAAGTAATTTTTTTTTTTTTTTTTTTTTGTTTTGTTTTTTTGCCTACCCATCCACGAAGCTTCCCTGACAGCATCAGTTTTCCAACTTTTTAATTTTAGTAAGTGAGAAATGGGAATGTGAGCAGGTACACCGGAATGGGGCGGGGGGGGGGGGGGTGGGGTGGGGAGGGGGTGCTTCGTTATATATGAAACTTTCTTTTTCATCTGTATTATTGATACTATGAAAGTTGTGTTAATATTGTTAATTCATATTGTTTATTTGTATATAATTGTACATTCTTTATTTTGAAAAAGAGAGAAAATAAAAGATCAACAAAAACCAAAAAAATTGATGGTGTGTGTATCGATGGTGAGTGTGTCGTGGATGTTTTCTTTAGAGAGAATAGAAGTTTTTGATTTTTCAGGTGCGGAGCACTGGGGGAGGAGGCTCGTGGGATGCGTCGCGGAGTTGTCGGCTTGTGTAAGTCACATGGATTGGAAAAGAAGACCTTCGGGTCATAGTTATTTGGTTAATCTTTTTCTTTTCCCGGCATCCATGTGACTCTCTTCTAATCTACTGTTGTTTTGTATTCTCTGATTTCTTGATTTTTGTCTTTGCCGAATAAATAATAATAATAATAAAATCTGCCATGTCAATTTCCTTCAATTTCATGCCATGTATGGAGTCTATCATGGACATCAGGCCATCATGACGTCATCCAGGCGCCATTTTATGAAATCACATTATTGATCATATCTTCATAACGAGTCATCAAAAGTAAACCATATTTGACACACACATGAACGTCAGGTCAAGCCTCAACATGACATGTAATAAAAATCCGCGCGAACATAATGACGCGCACGTACGCGCCCGTCAAAATTTAAAAATGCTCAAAATCACCCAAGGACTAAACGAGAGTACGTTCCAGGTCATTAAAAAAAAAAGCATTTCAAAAATTGCGCGCACACACGACCGTGCGCACATCACGTATCTTAGAGAAAAACGCCGTTTTTCGTATGGAATAGCTTTCTGATAGTTTTCTTCACGATTTCCAACAATTTTCATTCATCCTCGACGTCTAATAATGGCGCACGAACTTCAAACCGCGCGCGCGTCTATGGGCAATATAAATGTAAAAAGTGGTAAAACATGCTTATTTAGAATCGGCTATAGCTCGTAAGATAGTACACGAACCCCCAAATTTTTCGTCATATTTTGATAGATTATGAGTTGGAGATATGATTTCATGCGTCATTTCCCCCTTAATTTCATTATGGCGTCATCATAATAGCCTAAGAACCCCAAATTCCCAATTTGCATATAACGACGTCATCACACTTATATGCAAATTCGAGTATATCTCCCTTAATATGAAGCGTTTTTCGCCCAGTTTTTGATTGTAGCTGAGACAATTCTATACAAGATCAGTGTCCACCATCTTTCATTTTGATGACGTCATCATAGTGAAATTTTCAATTAAAGACACCATGTCAGAATTTTCCCTATTTGCGTGTTATGTCTATAGAAGATGATTTTTTTCTAATCTTGAATCTACATGACATTGTTCTCTGAGCAGTATCTCAGTTGTTTTTGGTCTATTTCCTTCCAGATTTTAGTATGTTATAGCTGAGACTATAAGCTTTTACGAATGTTGTCTCCAATTTTGATCAGATGTCGGGATCATGCCCAACATTTAACTACAAAATGTGATTTGAGAATCCCCTTTTACGTTTACGTGTTATCTCTATGAGAAATGTTTTGGTATATTGGTCAAAGCACTTGCCTTCCATTGCGGTGACCCAGGTTCGATCCCCGGTGGGTCCATTAAAAAAAAATTTTGCTTCTTTTTGCCTTTCATTACCATCTTCTTCGACTATTATAACATAAACAATGACAAACCATGTAATAAACTGCCTTATTTTGCGTGTTATGTCTATTGGAAAGTAGCGTGCAGTAGTTCATGTACAACCCTATGGAAATTCTGATTCTGTCGAGTATTAGAACTATGGGGTTTATCTCCACCTATCCTGCAATTCAAAGAGTCCGTTATTTTATCACAATTTCTCAAAATTTGCTCAGTCACTTTTCTTCAAATTTTCGTCAGTCATCATTCGTAATAAGGACTGGTTTCAATATGTAAAGTGAATAGATTCCAGTAGAAAGCCAGAAGGAAATTTTACTGGTTTCAATATGTAAAGTGAATAGATTCCAGTAGAAAACCAGAAAAAATTCTACTGGTTTCAATATGTAAAGTGAATAGATTCCAGTAGAAAACCTGGGGAGCGTTTCATGAAGCGTTTTGTTAGTGATTTTTACTGACAAATTTGCTCTCAGCCAATCAGATGCATGGATTTCAGTAGCTTATAACAGTTGTCAGTAAAAATCACTGACAAAACGCTTGATGAAACGCTCCCCAGAAGGAAATTTTACTGGTTTCAGTATGTAAAGTGAATAGATTCCAGTAGAAAACCAGAAGGAAATTTTACTGGTTTCAATATGGAAAGTAAATAGATTCCATTAAGAAACCAGAAAAGAAATTCTACAGGTTTCAATATAAACCAGAAAAGAAATTCTACAGGTTTCAATACGGAAAATGAATAGATTCCAGTAGAAAACCAGAAAGAAATTTTTACAAGTCCAATCACTTAGACCAGTGAAACCCAGTATAACCGGTTGAACTATTTGACCTTGGTATGTTAGTGACAAGATATGAAACTCTTACTCTGGTATGTCTGCAATACTTACAAGGTGCAATGGAAATCTGAAGACTTTGCATATTTTGAAGTGTGAGGGCATCGTCCATATACTTGTATGGAATAAACATATTTTTGGAGCCAGCGGAATACTGGGGGGGGGGGGGGGGGAGTTAATTGCGCATGGTATCGAACTGGACCAAGGCATTAGGAAAAAACTGTCGTTTCCATTAACCGATGGCATTGGAAAAACATAATGGAAAGACCAAGTTGGAAAACTGGCACAAAGTTTGTGACAGTCGGATATACTAGTTTCAACTGGTATCTTTTCCACTAAGCAAATGCGCCAATTGGTGATACAGTGGTTTCAACTGGTATATTTTCTATTAGTTTTAACGGGGTTTCTAGTACCAGTTTGACTCTTGTGTTATTTATTTTTAATACATATACTATATAAACTCTGCCGGTTTTTACTGGTCTTCAATCCAGTTGAATTGAATGTTTTTTATTGGTTTGACTCTGTATTTGAACACACTCGTCTTCAAACCAGTACAGTCTCCTGGTTCTAACTGGTTTCTACAGGTAATACAGCTTTTTTACAAACCAGTAGACTATTCTGGTTTCTATCAATTTTGTAGGGATTGACTCGATCTAATTTCATACCCTTCATAATCAACCACAGAGTCTCTGCTGGTTTTGATGGTTTTTACTGGTCTTCAATCCAGTTGAATCGAATCTAATGGTTTCTATTGGTTTGGAAATTTGAAGACTTCGCATATTTTGAAGTGTGAGGTGTGTGTGTAATTGGGTTTTTACAGACGTTTTTCATTCAGATATGATTATTTACGTCTGGGGACCGACCTTTAACGTCACCATCCGAAAGACGTGACTCAGTCTCGAACCTGGGTCCGCTGAATCAGTTTATAACTTCCACTGTTAGCTGGATTACAGGTGCACGCCACAACGCCCAGTCAAAGGGCTTGTTGTCGTTGTTGTTGTTGTTAGTTTGTTGGCGATATCCATCGCGATTTAGATGATTTACGCCAGGCTAGTTGTAAGAGGGCGACATTGCCCTCTTATCTGTTGTGCTCTCTCGTTATATGATTCTGATACCTTGCCAAGTGTGAGATAAAGACTTTCCTTGGCCTTTGTTATTGGCGTAGTGCAAGTTTAGGAAGGATTAGTCTGTGCTTGTTACTCCTTATTTGTTAGTTATTTAATCTTAGAATTGGGTAAGACAGAAAGAAAAAAAAATTGGTAAGGGGTTTTACTATTAACTTTGGAGTTACTGATGTATAATGTGTCTTATATCTTGTTATAATTAGTCTGTCGGCTGCCATGTTTTAGTTGCAACATCAAGACTTTGTATGCGCATCATCTGCTCACCTTATTTTTTTCCCCTTCTTTTTTCTTATCTTTTTCTTTTTTCCCTCTCTAAATTTTCCTGTTTATTAATTTATTGGTATGTATGTATGTATGCGTGTATACACCTACACACACACACACACAGAGTCTTGCATGGCTTTACTTCCGAGGACAAGTATTGTTCCTCTATTGTTCCTTCGTCCTCGGACAGTCGACGGAATAAGGCACAAATTCATTGTTCGACGTTCGAGGACTATTGTCCGGCTTCCGAGGACCATTGTTCTCATGATTTTTTCTTTGTTTTCTGTCCGAAAATGTCCTCGGACATACGGCTAAACACGCCCAAACACACACACACACACACACGCACACACGTTTACATGGCTTTACTTCCGAGGACAACTATTGTTCCTCTATTGTTACTCTTCCTCGGACAGTCGACGGAATAAGGCATAAATTCATTGTTCGACGTTCGAGGACTATTGTCCGGCTTCCGAGGACCATTGTTGTCATGATTTTTTTTTTGTTCTCTGTCCAAAAATGTCCTCGGATATAATGCTAAACAAACGCACATTCACGTACATGCACTTGTGGGGAACTCTATTCATTTCTCCTATTGTATTTTGTACCCCGCAAGCACTTCTCCTATTGTATTTTGTACCCCACAAGCATGACGGAATAAAGGCCATCATTGTGCTCTTTTGTTCTCTGTACCACACAACTGCATATATGTAAAAGCACACCCCCTCACACACACACACACACACACCACACACACACAATGTCTATAATTTGTTGGAAACAATACATATATGCATAATTGCATAATTTTCTATTTTATTTTTAATTTTTTTCTCCTTATAGTTCTTTATATCTTCCAGTGCCTTTTATAAAGGCTAAAATACTTGAGTAGTTTTCTTCTTTTCCAATGAGTTTTTTTATATTAGGATTTGTCATGTTGAGCCTGCGATACATACGGTTCCTCTGCCTTTCATATTTAGGGCATGATAACATAAAATGTTCGATGGTTTCAAAAATATCTTTGTCACAAAGACCAGAATCGTGTCTTTTAATTTCGTAATTATAATAATTAAGCCTACACTTGCCAATACGAAATTGGTGTAAAATTCTTTCATCCTTTCGACAAAACCCTTTTATCATACATGAGTGTTTAACATATCTCTGAATGTTGTAGAGATATCTGCCTTTCTCGGTAGTATCCCATAACTTTTGCCATGCTATTTTATATTTTGTTACACTCCAAAATTCTTGTCTGTTTTTATTGACAAATATGTCTATATCACTTTTTAACGCTGCTTGCTTGGCTAATGAGTCGGCCTCTTCGTTACCTGCTAGGCCACATGCAGTGTGTGCTGGAACCCATTCGAAATTTACTTCTATTCCAAATAGATTTATTACCGATAATTTTTCATATATTTCAACTATCATACTGTTTTCATGTGAACTTGCAATGGCTTCTAAAGCTGAGTTGGAATCAGATAAAATTACTACAGCTACAGGGTAGTGCATCTTCCATATATATACTTGTATTGAATGAACATATTTTCGTTCCTGGTTATTGTTTCCTTAATTACTGTTTTTGATGGTTTTTATTGGTCTTCAATCCAGTTGAATCTAATGGTTTCTATTGGTTTGACTCTGTAAGTTTGACACCCTTCTTTAAACCAGTAGAGTCTACTAGTTGTAATTGGTTTCTACTGATATGATACAGCCCTTTATTAAAACCAGTAGACTAGTACTCTGGTTTCTATTGGTTCTTGACGGTTTGACTCTGATTTTATTCATATCAACAACATAGATTCTGCTGGTTTTTACTGGTCTTCAATCCAGTTGAATGTAATGGTTTGACTCTGTAATTTTGACACCCTTCTTCAAACCAGTAGAGTCTACTGGTTCTAAAAAAGGTTTCTACTGGTAGCTACAGCCCTTTTTAAAACCAGTAGGCCTAGGCTCTGGTTTCTATTGGTTTCCTACGGATTTACTCTGATTTAATATACCCTTAATACGAACCACATAGTCTCTGCTGGTTGATGGTTTATACAGGTCTTCAAATGCAATGAATTTAATGGTTTCTATTGGTTTGACTCCCCGGGGTTTGACTCTGTAATTTTGACACTCAGCTAGGCTACAAACCAGTAGAGTCTACAGCCCTCTTTAAACCAGTAGACTACTCTGGTTTCTATTGGTTTCTTACAGTTTGAGTCTCAGCTGGTTTTTGATGGCTTTTGCTGGTCTTATCCAGTTGAATCTGATCGTTTCTATTGGTTTCTATCAAGTTGACACTGTATTTTCGTACCGTTCTTCTAACCAGTAGATATTTCAATGGTTTATAGATCTACTGGTCGTCACACCATGTGAGATCTAATGGATTTTATGGGAATTCTGCTGGAATCTGTTGAAATTCCCGTAGAAACCATTAGAATCCTAAAACAAGTAGACACCAGTTAAATGTCCTCACTGATTTCTACTGGTTTCTATTTCTCATTTTTAACACATGAGCCTATGGGGAAATAATTAGGCTATGTACATTTACAGGTGTCATGACAGGTGTGCGACTTATTATGGGAGCGCTTTCGTATTCTTCTTGGCTAGTCTATGAGCTGCACATGGGATATGGGGAGTGCTCGGCTAGGCTAGCTGAGCGCGCACGCACGCATGCGCTATGTAAGCAATTGGGCTACTTTTAGCGACCAATAAGACTTCCGGTGTTTGCTTAAAGGAGAATTACGCTCAAAAATAAAGACGATAGTGTTCAAAGGTGTTATTTATTCCTACTTGTTAGACTATATGGCTTCACGTCAAAATATACGAGATCGATACGAATCAAATTTTTCTGAGCAAAATTTACCATCTGCTAGCAATATGTATCGTCTGCTAGCAGCACATGGGGGCTGCCATTTTGTTTATGTGTACAAGAAGATTTTCTTAATCCAAATGCTCAATTGCCTTTTTCAAAATTAAAAACCCATTTGAGATTAAAAATATAGAATAGATATGTCAATTTATTTTTAAACTGAAGATTTCCTTATATATTTCTGTTGAAAATCGATATTCGCTTAATAGAAATCTATTTTCTCGATACTGGACGTATGGGACGGAGCAAATTAATTCAAATTTTATGGATGCTTCTTCCCTGAGCATCAATAGCGGCAAACTATGCATTCACCTGCTTTCGGATAATGGACTTGAAAAGTCAGAATGCATGTTGCATATATTATGTTCTGCTCTGTTTGGCAAACCCAAGAAAATAGATTTTTGTTAAGCAAAACCAGACAATTTAAAAGTGTCATTATAAAGATTTAATTTTTATAATACATGTAGACACCCACTTTATATTTTCCGCCACATATGGGATTTTAAGTAATGAAGAAAATCAATTTAGGATTTGGATTCAAAATATCTTCCTGACTGGAACATTTCTCAATGGTTCATGTTCAACTCCAAATCAGCAAGAAAATGGCAGCCCCCATGTAAATGAGTAGGAGACGATAACGGGTGTTGGAATATCTTTATTTATACCCTTTTCTGATATCTTATTAGAAAATGATTTAGGCCAATAAGTGGGAATATATTACACCTTCCAATATAAGTAAATTTGTAATCAGGGCTTAATTCTCCTTTAAATGCGGAAAACAATAGGATTTGGCGGTATGGTGTCTTCAAAAGTTCCAATCAAAAATGAAAGTGTAACACGGGTGACAGAGATGATAAACTTGAAATAAAAAATATTACTCGACACTCTGATGTGAAGGTAAACTGTGTCGTCATATTATAGCAGAAAACATTTCCTTTAAGGTGATAGAATTAAAGAGCTGAAAACTTTCGATTTCAATATTTAAGATTGTTTTTTGGATTACTACATCCCAAATGCACGCAAATTCTTTTAACTTTGAAGGCTTTTAAAACTGTCGTACGCCATTTTAACTAAATAATGAATTATATGAGATAAAAGCTGAAGAGTTGCTCTTTACTCGCATATAGGTCACATGCCGAAGCTTTTTGTCTGGTTCTTACTGTTTTAAATTGAAATCAGGGCTCAAAACAGCATACCGGAGGTCTTATCCGCACAATATAGCGGAAATGGACGAAATTCGTTTTTATCTTTGAATGCTTTTTAAAGTATTGTATGACATTTTAACTAAATAATGACCTATACGAGATCAAAGCTGAATAGTTGCTCTTTACTCTCATATAAGTCACTTTTTTTCTGGGTCTTACTGTTTCTATCAAGTTGACACTGTATTTTCGTACCGTTCTTCTAACCAGTAGATATTTCAATGGTTTATAGGTCTACTGGTCGTCACACCATGTGAGATCTAATGGATTTTATGGGAATTCTGCTGGAATCTGTTGAAATTCCCGTAGAAACCATTAGAATCCTAAAACAAGTAGACACCAGTTAAATGTCCTCACTGATTTCTACTGGTTTCTATTTCTCATTTTTAACACATGAGCCTATGGGGAAATAATTAGGCTATGTACATTTACAGGTGTCATGACAGGTGTGCGACTTATTATGGGAGCGCTTTCGTATTCTTCTTGGCTAGTCTATGAGCTGCACATGGGATATGGGGAGTGCTCGGCTAGGCTAGCTGAGCGCGCACGCACGCATGCGCTATGTAAGCAATTGGGCTACTTTTAGCGACCAATAAGACTTCCGGTGTTTGCTTAAAGGAGAATTACGCTCAAAAATAAAGACGATAGTGTTCAAAGGTGTTATTTATTCCTACTTGTTAGACTATATGGCTTCACGTCAAAATATACGAGATCGATACGAATCAAATTTTTCTGAGCAAAATTTACCATCTGCTAGCAATATGTATCGTCTGCTAGCAGCACATGGGGGCTGCCATTTTGTTTATGTGTACAAGAAGATTTTCTTAATCCAAATGCTCAATTGCCTTTTTCAAAATTAAAAACCCATTTGAGATTAAAAATATAGAATAGATATGTCAATTTATTTTTAAACTGAAGATTTCCTTATATATTTCTGTTGAAAATCGATATTCGCTTAATAGAAATCTATTTTCTCGATACTGGACGTATGGGACGGAGCAAATTAATTCAAATTTTATGGATGCTTCTTCCCTGAGCATCAATAGCGGCAAACTATGCATTCACCTGCTTTCGGATAATGGACTTGAAAAGTCAGAATGCATGTTGCATATATTATGTTCTGCTCTGTTTGGCAAACCCAAGAAAATAGATTTTTGTTAAGCAAAACCAGACAATTTAAAAGTGTCATTATAAAGATTTAATTTTTATAATACATGTAGACACCCACTTTATATTTTCCGCCACATATGGGATTTTAAGTAATGAAGAAAATCAATTTAGGATTTGGATTCAAAATATCTTCCTGACTGGAACATTTCTCAATGGTTCATGTTCAACTCCAAATCAGCAAGAAAATGGCAGCCCCCATGTAAATGAGTAGGAGACGATAACGGGTGTTGGAATATCTTTATTTATACCCTTTTCTGATATCTTATTAGAAAATGATTTAGGCCAATAAGTGGGAATATATTACACCTTCCAATATAAGTAAATTTGTAATCAGGGCTTAATTCTCCTTTAAATGCGGAAAACAATAGGATTTGGCGGTATGGTGTCTTCAAAAGTTCCAATCAAAAATGAAAGTGTAACACGGTGACAGAGATGATAAACTTGAAATAAAAAATATTACTCGACACTCTGATGTGAAGGTAAACTGTGTCGTCATATTATAGCAGAAAACATTTCCTTTAAGGTGATAGAATTAAAGAGCTGAAAACTTTCGATTTCATATTTAAGATTGTTTTTTGGATTACTACATCCCAAATGCACGCAAATTCTTTTAACTTTGAAGGCTTTTAAAACTGTCGTACGCCATTTTAACTAAATAATGAATTATATGAGATAAAAGCTGAAGAGTTGCTCTTTACTCGCATATAGGTCACATGCCGAAGCTTTTTGTCTGGTTCTTACTGTTTTAAATTGAAATCAGGGCTCAAAACAGCATACCGGAGGTCTTATCCGCACAATATAGCGGAAATGGACGAAATTCGTTTTTATCTTTGAATGCTTTTTAAAGTATTGTATGACATTTTAACTAAATAATGACCTATACGAGATCAAAGCTGAATAGTTGCTCTTTACTCTCATATAAGTCACTTTTTTTCTGGGTCTTACTGTTTCAAATTGAAATCAGGGCTGTAACCGGCATACGGGAGGTCTTATCCGCATAGTACACACGGAAATTTAAAACAGTAAGACCCAGACAAAAAGTTTCGGCATGTGACCTATATGAGAGTAAAGAGCAACTATTCAGCTTTAATCTCATATAAGTCATTATTTAGTTAAAATGTCATACGATAGTTTTAAAAGCCCTGAAAGTTAAAAACGCATTTTGTCCATTTCCGTGTGTACTATGCGGATAAGACCTCCCGTATGCCGGTTACAGCCTTGGATTCAATTTAAAACAGTAAGACTCACGCAAAAAGTTTCGGCATGTGACCTATATGAGAGTAAAGAGCAACAATTCAGCTTTAATCTCATATAGGTCATGATTTAGTTAAAATGTCATACGATAGTTATAAAAGGCTTCAAAGTTAAAACGAATTCTGTATATTTCCGCTATATTGTGCGGATAAGACCTCCGGTATGCTGTTTTGAGCCCTGATTTCAATTTAAAACAGTAAGACCCATACACAAAAAGTTTCGGCATGTGACCTATATGAGAGTAAAGTACAACTATACAGCTTTAATCTCATGTAGGTCATTATTTAGTTGAAATGTCATACGATAGTTTGAAAGCCCTGAAAATTAAAAACGCATTTCGTCCATTTCCGTGTGTACTATGCGGATAAGACCTCTCGTATGCCGGTAACAGCCCTGATTTCAATTTGAAACATTAAGACCCAAACAAAAAGTTTCGGTATGTGACCTATATGAGAGTAAAGAGCAACTATTCAGCTTTCATCTCATATAGGTCATGATTTAGTTAAAATGTCATATGATACTTTAAAAAGCATTCAAAGATAAAAACGAATTTCGTCCATTTCCGCTATATTGGGCGGATAAGACCTCCGGTATGGTGTTTTGAGCCCTGATTTCAATTTAAAACAGTAAGACCCAGACAAAAAAGTTTCGGCATGACATCTCTATGAGAGTAAAAAAGCAACTATTCAGCTTTCATCTCATATAGGTCATTGTTTAGTTAAAACGATAGTTTTAAAAGCCTTCTAATCTAGTCTTTCATTCCCATTGACGTTATCGCCAACCGAGCTCTGGAAAATTTTCTTTTCCTTTTTGATTGGAGATTTTGACGACACTATAAACTCCCCTATTGGTCGCTGTGATTCACTTAGTGCTCTTTTATCCATACAAAACCAAAATAATGAACCAACTATTAATGAAATTCTAACGATTAGTACGAGGCTTAAGTACAAAGGAATATATATATATTTGGAATGGATCCCAGGACACTGCGGAATCACGGGCAATGAAATAGTAGACTCGTGTGCAAAAACTGCTCTATCCAAAATATTGAAATATATAACAAAATAACACTTTCAGAAATAAAACAACTTATAGTTCAGAGTTCCAAAGTACTCTGGCAAGAAAGATGGAATCAATCGAATTTAAAAGAGCTGCAGTCATCAATTACATCCACGTACACTTGTAACCTAGGTAGACAACAAGAAATTATACTCCATCGTCCTCGAGTTGGAGTGATAGGTCTCAACCATGATCTATTAAGACTAGGTATTCATCCAACTGGTTTCTGTGACAGATGTCAACAGGTTGAAACTGTCGGCCATTACCTTATAGATTGCCCAAACTATATTATCGAGAGAGCGATGCTCCTGTCTGAACTGAATGAAACCAATGAAAGAAAAATAATTGAGTATTTGAAAAGTAGTGATCCCCAAATACAAAGGGCTATTACACGTTTCGTTCTGCGAACGAAACGTTTTTCGGGGAAGGTAGGCTTTAACCCTCCTTTCTCAGTAAAGACGAACTAGGCACTATGAACATGGCAAGCAGGTCGGACGGGGTATGCGGCTCCTCATTGTGTCTCCCGCATTTTCTCTGGTGGATGGGGGAGCGTCCCTTCGTTGCTGTAATGTGAATATAATTTTTTATGTGGAACAGGAGCCACATGCATTTTCACCTGTTCTGCTTATTTTGCATGATGGCGGTGAGGGGTGTTCTTTTGTCTGCCGGAGCGGTTGTGGGGGGGGGGGGGGGGGGGGGGGGCTGTACATTTTGTCCGCTCTCTTTTGTCATTGTGTTCATAGTGAGGGATACTAGTATTTTGTATTTTATGTAGGTCTGAGTTTCAATGCTAAATGTAGTTTCTTCCTTTGTGTATATTATAAAAGTTATGTCTTAATGTATAAATGATGCACACCATTATGTGCATTTAGAAGCCCCCATTTCTACTAACTTAGCCTGCAAGTGTTTTCATCTCATTAATTGATAATTATCAAAAGTACATGTTCAACCCATCATCAGTAAGCACAGGTACAACAGCGCCCCTATGTCTATGCATGAGTTACCTAGGCATGTCCGAAAAAACGGCGCAAAGTACCGCTCCGTATCGGTAAGATTGCATAGATCTATGAAAGGGCTCGGCAAGCGCTAGTTGGAACTGAGCTGAAGCATGTGGTGTTTTGTTGGCATAATCGTGATATAGTCCCCACATCACAAAGTGGGGATCATTAGAATTAGACCTACCAGAAAACAGCCTTTTCCTTGCGTTGACTGATGAAGCATGAATAAGCGCGCGCGCACACACACACACACCCTTTCCGAACTCCCTATAATATGGTCGTGATACTGTCCCCACGCTATGGGAAATCGAGTTTGTTTTCCACGGAAGTGGGGATTATTCCAACAGTATAGTTATACTCGTGATACTGTCCCCACGCTATGGGAAATCGAGTTTGTTTTCCACGGCAGTGGGGATAACTCCAACAGTATTATTATACTCGTCATATTGTCCCCTCGCAACGAGAAATCTGATTCGTTTGGAAACGCGGTGGGGACAGTTTCCCAAAGGTTGTTAATAAACTGACAGGGCATGGAAGTTTGACTTCCACTTCTATGAAATAAAATTGTGAAATTCATTAATTGTGCAAATTTATGCTAATTTATTCAAAATTAACGAAAAATGCTACTTCTCTATTTCACATCGGATTTTGAATCTAATTGTTTTATCTGATGGGGCTTGGTGAGGGCTTCCAAAATTCTACACAGAATTTCGAAATTCATTAATTATGCAAATTTATGCTAATTTATTCAAAATCAACAAAAATGCATTAAAATCACAATATTAACTTAATTAGTAATTTCCTACATTTAAAGAAGGATCTATCAGAAATTACATTATATTAACGCCATTCCACAGATATACACTTCCGGCGGGCCGGACATATTATGCATCTCGTAATTTATACTAATTCACTTGTTTTTGTCGAGTTAATGGTTTTTTTTTTTTTTTATTATTATTTTTTTTGCCGTGGCACATCCATAAAAGAGAAGGCGGTGGTACGTCAGCTAGGGGGAATGTACCTCTTCCAATAAAATCCATGTTGAGATTTGTTTTGATATACTTTGTCTATTTCTATTTTTTTTTCAGCAGTATATGTGACAGTCTCATGGGGGGGGGGGGGGGATAAAAATCTATGTTTAATCAGTTTTTATTTGTTTAGTTTTGGTATTTGTTCTTTCAGTATGTGTGACAGTCTCGATCATCGTGGCAATTTTCGGGGAGGGGGCGGCAAAAGGGGAGATGTGCATGCCTCTTCCAAGAAAAATCAATGTTTGATGATTTGAAAAAAATGTTGTTGTTTTTTTGTATTTGTTCTTTCATTATGTGGGACAGACTCATGGTGGCAATTTTCGGGGGGGGGGCGGAAGTGTATTCCCGCCCCCACACATTTTTGACCGGGGGGGGGGGGGGAGCTCTCCCAGCACATCATCATCATCATTATCATCATGATCATCACCACTACCATATATTATCATCGTCACCGTCGCCATCATCATTATCATCATTTTCTGCTTCTGCTTCTCCGATCTTATCTTACGTATAGGCCTACGGACAACTATCCCTTGCACAATTACCCCCCCCCCCCCCGGATTCTGGGGGTAGTTGTTCAAGGGGGTGGGTGGATGGGGGTAGTAGTTTGGGGGATCAAATATTGGGGTATTGTCATTGGACGATGATTTCGAGTGAACATGAGTTACATAACTCATTAAAACCCAAAAGCCACCACAACTCCAAGAAAGATTTTAGATTCACTCTTCTTAAAAAAACAAAAACAAAAAACAAAAAATCCATTAACTCGACAAAAACAAGTGAATTAGTATAAATTACGAGATGCATAATATGTCCGGCCCGCCGGAAGTGTATATCTGTGGAATGGCGTTAATATATGTAATTTCTGATAGATCCTTTTAGATAAATGTAAGAAATTACTAATTAAGTTAATATTTTGTGATTCTAATGCATTTTTGTTGATTTTGAATAAATTAGCATAAATTAGCATAATGAATGAATTTCGAAATTCTGTGTAGAATTTTGGAAGCCCTCACCAAGCCCCATCAGATAAAACAATTAGATTCAAAATCCGATGTGAAATAGAGGAGAAGTAGCATTTTTCGGTAATTTTGAATAAATTAGCATAAATTTGCATGATCAATTAATTTCACAATTTTATTTCATCGAAGTGGAAGTCAAACTTCCATTCCATGTCAGTTTATTAACAACCTTTGGGAAACTGTCCCCATTGCGTTTCCAAACGAATCAGATTTCTCGTTGCGAGGGGACAATATGACGAGTATATTATACTGTTGGAGTTATCCCCACTGCCGTGGAAAACAAATTCGATTTCCCATAGCGTGGGGACAGTATCACGAGTATAACTATACTGTTGGAATAATCCCCATTGCCGTGGAAAACAAACTCGATTTCCCATAGCGTGGGGACAGTATCACGACCATATTATTATAGGGAGTTCGGAAAGGGTGTGTGTGTGTGTGCGCGCGCTCATTCATGCTTCATCAGTCAACGCAAGGAAAAGGCTGTTTTCTGGTAGGTCTGATTCTAATGATCCCCACTTTGTGATATGGGGACTATATCACGATTATGCCCTCTGAGAAGGAGTCAGAAATACTGAATTTGAATTACATGTATAATGTCATTGGCAACAATAGTCAAATTTGACTGATTGCCGATACCATACAACGAAAGAAGAAGAAGCTGGCTTATTGGTCGTGGTCTTATTCATGTCGCTATACAGCTGCTCCTGAAATCCTCGGATCTAACTTGAAATTACCAGAATTTTACAGTATCTACAAGTCTGGATTTTCCTTTTGATTCTAGGAAGCATCAATTGCAGACCTTATTGGAACATTATTTGAGTAAGAAGACATTTTGTGGGCTTTTAAGCACCCAGCACTCAGGTACTTTTAGTTTGCACGGTCCCTACTAAACGACACACCTGTAATTCAAATTTCCCGCCAACCAGTACAGCCAGTCATGGCTCCGGGTTCTGCCTCAGAACCCGCGCCAACTGTAAGTGATGGGGAAGAACATCAGTGGGTGGTGAAACAAAAATCCGTACGCAAAAAAGGTACTTACCATCAGCCTGAAAAAAGGAAAAGACAAGAAAGCTTAGAATATCAGATAGAAAATCTTAGTCAAAATGATTCGGCTTCAAGTTCAGACTCTGATAACGCCACTGTTTAACGTACTCGTAGACAAGCACTTAATAGATCTAGGCCTACTGATTATAAGCTATTTATAGCACCCATAGACAGGGAAGAAGAATTTGAAAAACCTTAACCCACTGAAAATTTCGAAGGTTATTAGAGAAGCATGTAACAATCAACCGGTAGAATTAGTAAAGCCTATTAGTACAGGACTATTGGTTGTTGTTGTAGTTGAATATGATGGCGCACTTCAATCTCTCCAGATTATACGCGCCAGCCACTTTCGTCAGTGGGACTTCGGCTAAGGAAGGCCCACGTATAACGTCGATCCATTTGGTGATTATTAGTTGCATGAAATCATTAGTGAAAAACAGATTATATATATATATTCCATCACCTAAATTAGTACACGAAAGCCGAAGCGAAATAGCAAAATACAATAATCCAGTTTAAGAATTGTGAGATAAATGCAATGCGCGCGATACAAACTGTTCATGGAAAAAGCAGACTAACCAAAACGGTTAGTGGCATGTACATAACATAATAATTCCCGAATATAATCAGGGTTAGTCAAAAGTTGCTTAAGGGTTGGG
Source organism: Heliocidaris erythrogramma (assembly GCA_025617745.1). NCBI lineage: Eukaryota > Metazoa > Echinodermata > Echinoidea > Camarodonta > Echinometridae > Heliocidaris > Heliocidaris erythrogramma. Next base: position 37,496,504 of record CM046863.1, read on the forward strand.
TTATTGAGTTTTAACTTTCTGATCATTATGTGTCTCTCTTTTTCGTATTTTGAACAATATAAAATGAAATGTTCGATAGTTTCAAATACTTTACACACTTCGCAAAGACCGGAAGAATGCTGATTGATTTGTAACATATAAAAATTTAATGTACACTTACCTACTCTCAGTTGTTGGATCAGGCATTCATCTCTCCGAGACAAGCCTTTTCTGTATGCCTGCTCGGTAACCTTGTCCTGCAGAGCATATAGAAATCTTCCCTTTTCTGAACTATTCCATTCATTTTGCCAAATATTTTTATAATAAACCAACCGAGAGCATGCAAGTTCGCTTGTAGTGTTAGATAAAACAATGTCTAAATGATTTTTCAGAGCGCCTTTCTTGGCAGCCCTATCAACTATTTCATTGCCGTTAATATCACAGTGAGATGGAATCCATTCAAAAAAGACAAGAATATCCTTTGACAAAAAATTTTGAATTTTGTGTAAGATTTCATTGACAACAGCGCATCTAATAAAGTATGAGTCGATCATTTGAAGGGCTGACAATGAGTCGCTAAAAATGACCACTGAACAGGACTTTACGAAACTGTCTAACCACTCCAGAGCCATTAGAATGGCGACGAGTTCCGCTCTCATGATACATACATGTGACAATCTAAAAGATTTAATCACCTGATATTGGGGAACATAAAACGCAGCTCCTGTTCTGAGATCTTCAAGTTTAGACCCATCTGTATATACATGCAAATATCCTTTCCATATTATTCCTATTCTGTTCTGAACAATGGATTTCATCTCGGCTGCAAGCATATCCCTTTTTGGTATTTTACCTCGAGTATCAAATGACACATGAGGACGGGATAATCGCCATTCGGGAATTTTCGGTATTAAATTGTCTTGATTTTCTACATTAACTTCGTCTCGACTGGCTCTAAGGCTAAATGGTGCTTTCCCACCCTTCCATTCACTTCTATTCATGGTATAATGATCACCAAGAATTTCTTTAGAAGGATGACTGGATGAGCTAAACAACAAATAATATCTAAATTTATCATTAAATAATTTTCTCCTAAGTTCCAGCGGCAATTCTCCGGTTAACACCTGTAGAGCCTCCAAGGATACATTATGTATAGTCCCTGTAATAATTTTTAGTGCTCTGTATTGTATAGCGTCTAGCTTTTTCTTCAGCCATAGTCTAAAACAGATAAAATAAGTCCTTTATATATCATCATCAAAATTTCATACTTATTTCCCCATGTAGTTCCTGAAACGCAACGTAATAAATTTAATCTTTTCTTACACTTCTCAATAATTGCGTTAATATGGACCGACCAAGTTAGTTTATAATCCAGCCACATACCAAGAAACTTAAACTGCTCACAATGAGGCAAAACATGCCCATTTATTTTCAAAGCAATGTCTTTCTTTTGTTTATTGGTAAATACCAAAACTACCGACTTGGTGTGTGAAATCTTTAATTTCCACCTCCAGCACCAAATTTCGATTTCATGGAGGGCTTCCTGTAGTTTCTGGCGAACCAGATCTAAGTTGGAACCAGAAAACCAAATTGCAATATCATCGGCATAACATGATAATTTAACTCCACTTTCGTTAATCTTTAAGTCATTCAACATCAAAGTAAAAAGTACAGGACTTAAAGAGCTCCCTTGTGGGATACCGTTTTCTAACACATAATTTTCCGACAAACAATTGTTAACCTTAACATTACAATATCTATTCTTTAAGAAAGCTTTAATAAAACACAATAATTTTCCATGAATTTTTAACCTTGACAATTTTTTGAAGAGACCTCCTTTCCATAACGAGTCATATGCCTTTTCCAAGTCTAGAAAAACAGCTACAGTATATTTTTTTCTCACTCAATGCTGAATGTATGTCGGTCTCGAGTCTGATTAAATGATCTTTGACATTTCGATATTTACGGAATCCTGATTGAATTGGGTTTAAAAGTTTATTTTTATCTAAATACCAAGTCAGCCGATTTTTAATCATTTTTTCCATGACTTTAAAGAGGGAAGATAATAACGAAATTGGTCTGTAAGATGACACATCCGTCGCTTCTTTTCCAGGTTTCAAAATAGGTATCTGGACAACTTCATACCACTGGCTTGGAAAACATGAATTTTCCCAGATTTCATTATATAACTCTAATATGTACACAAGTGCTATTGGGGGCAAGTTTTTTAGCATAATCACATAAATGTCATCCTTACCTGGAGCGGAGTTTCTCATTTCTTTTAAAACGTTCCTCAACTCATTCATATTAAAATCATCATTAATACAGTCATCATCCATAATGTGGGAAAATAGAGCATCATCAATTTCATTATCGTTTACGGAAAATGATCTATCAATAGATTTGAAAAAGGATGCCACGGCGTTTGCTTTATCTTTAGACTCACTTACCATATTACCATCAACGATTAGATTGTGAAAAATGTGAGTGTTCTTTGTGCTGTCTCGCATTCCTTTCACCTGTTTCCACACTTTCCCTATGTCTGTAAATCTATTCATTCTAGCACAGTATTGAGACCAATAGTCGAAACGAGCCCTTCTCTGTACCTTCTGTGCAAAGGCTTTCTTTTGTAAGTATTGTTTAACATCATTTATGTCATAATACCTTTTTAATCTGTTTTTAATATGATTCCTCTCCGCAACTGCTTTTTGACACTCCTCGTTCCACCAAGGAGTTATTTTACTTCTTTTTCCCCCTCCTAGTCGAACTCGACGAATGTACCTGTTTGACGCATTCAGAATAACATTAACAATGGCGTTGTATCGACTTTGAATATCTAATTTAAAGTCACTATTATACTCTTGATTTGATAATTCCTCTTTTATTGCATTTCTATACCCTTCCCAATTTACATTTCTAAAAACTCCATCTAAATCCGATATCTGTGTATTCATGTATAATCGTATTGCCCGACTGTTTCAATTTAATAACAATCGCATTGTGATCACTGCCAAAGTTGTTAGACCGTACTTCCCACTCCATTTTACACGCTAGTTCCTTGGAAACTATAGATAAATCTAACATTGAATGTGTTCCAAAATGAGGGTCTAACCTCGTTGGAGAACCGTCATTTAGCAATGCTAGATCATGATCTTCCATAAAAGTCTCTACGGTTCTGCCGTTTGCATCTAATTTACTGCTCCCCCAGAGTGGGTTGTGGCTATTAAAGTCGCCCAGAATTATGATCCTCCCTGGCACATTTCTAACCATTTCATTTAATTCTTCCACTTCAATCTTTTTACATGGATTATAATAATTAAAAATTGAAATGATCCCTTTCTTTGAAAATATATCAACTCTTTGGTATTCGATATTCCCTTTAACGTTCATAACCTGGAAAGTAATATCCTTTTTTAAATATATAACTAGACCACCTCTTCTACCATCCGGTCTATTTCTACAGACACAAATGTAATTCGGAATAAAAGACACATTATAATCATTAAACCATGTTTCCTGAATGCACATAATATCTGGGTTAGAACCCAATAAATTATTATCAAATATTGACGTTAAAAAGTCCGCACCATGTGAAATCATACCTTGTGCATTCCATTGTAGTATAGTTATATCTGAAACGGGCTGTGTCATTTAAGGCGGCTTTTTACCATTTCCATGGTAATGTCCGCCTTTAAAAAATCTTTACCCGCTTTGACAGCAGCTTCCACAAATTGATCATCGTTCTCAGAAAGAAGTAACTTACGTATCGCAACCAGAATAAACATAATCAAATCTAATGATGTCACATTATTGGGAAAGCCAGTTTGATTAATATTTGAAGAACCCTGCTTAGACTCCCCGTCTCTTTCCCGCCTTTTCTCTTTTCTCTTGTGTACTTGAGCCGCAGGTGGGATATGGGAGTGAGGGCTTGTTTCATGTCCAGGACTCTGTAATTTTAAGTTGGAATCTAATTTGTTCTGTTTACTTTGAGGGTTCTCTTTGGAGTTACTCGTGTTGACTGTGTTATTAGTTGTCTCTACAACATTTACATTTTTCTGAGTGCGATACACTTTTGTCGCTTGCGCGTATGTGAGCTTTTCATTCAGTTTAATTGTTTGTATTTGCTTAGCTTCTATATAAGATTTGCATCCTTGATACGCCGCTGAGTGATTATCTCCACATCTAAAGCACTTCCTGTTTTCCTTTTGTGCGCAAGCGTCAAATTCATGTTCGCCTCCGCATCTCACGCAACGTATTTTACCCCTACAATTATCTTTCATATGACCAAATAGTTGGCACTTATGACACCTTGTCACGGGTGGGACAAAGTTATCCACACGCCTAATCTCATAGAGAAAATTTACAGCATCCGGTTTACTTTTACCTTTGAAAGTAATAAGTACCGATGGAGTGGGTACCATTTCTCCATTGATCTTCTTCCTAAATCGCTTAGCATTTATTACATTCTGTTCTCTTAATACATCTGCTATTTCTTCATTGCTGATTTGAGTATCGATTCTATGGATGACCCTTTCGTTGTAACCACCTGATCTTCTTCATAACGTGTAACTTTTACGTCTAAACCAGCCAACTGTGTTAACTGTAACAGGGTTATAATTTGTTTCTCATTCTCACATGTCAAAATCAACATATTTTTTACTTTAACCATACCTTCAAGTTTTCCAACGAGATCATGAATTTCTCTGTAAACCCGCACTTGATTAGCACTGCATACATTTTTTCCAGACCAACAATGACCACTTTCCTACTTGAATGCGTTGGAGTTGAGAATTTAGGAATCTTCTTGTTCTTCGTATTTAACATACCATCGCTATTGCTTCTTACCCTTGCCCTTTTCTTGGATCTGACAGAATTTCTGTTCATTGCCGTTTTCCATGAACAATTTGAATCGTCATCACTCTCCTCACGGAGAGTGTGACAATCGGAAGATAATACCTCCGGTGTATCCCGAAATTTTGGATTATCTGCTGCATTAATGTAATCCTCTTCTCCTGAGGACAAAGAACTAGAGGACGCCATATCTCATGCGCATGTTAATGAATTAATCAACCTCTTACCTGTTATTGTAATGTTATTAATACGTGGAGAAAAGTATGAGAATGAGTGACAATATCACCATGGGAACGCCTGTGGGTAACCCCAGCCTCAGCCTCCACTAACTAGGCGACTGGAACGAAGTCAGATTTCGCCAGAAGCTATAAGAAGTAGACTGGACAGAAGCCAAAGATGGGTGTAGGTCGAAGGGCTGGTGTCGGCTACTTGTTGGCACCGTTGCCGCTGGGTGTAGTGGAGGAGCAGATTTAATTTTCCCGCCAAAATGTCTATGGATAAATAACGCAGCTACGGAGCTCTTGAAAAAGTCGCCCGCTCAAGATTATGCTGGATTATGTGTCTCAAAATTGGTAAAATGTACGAATGTCAAACAAAAGAGGGCAGTATTACAGATCCAATCAATAGACAACATACCTGTTAAGGTTTCTGAAAGTAGGATAGGGATCAAGGGAGTCATATACGGAGTCCCTCTTGAAATTACAGAAGAAGAGTTACTGCAAGAACTAAAATTCCAGAATGTTACAGCAGTTAGGAGAATCATGAAAAAAGACAAGAGGAATATTGGCCAGGCAGAGGAAGTGGGTGAAGGTCAATCGACCTACATACCTATGTGAAGCGTTATACTGACATTCAATAGGAAAGACCTTCCTGACAATATACATCTATGTTTTCAGATCTTCCCGGTTAAGCTGTATGTCCCCCAAATCAAGAGATGTTTTAAATGTCAACGATATGGGCACACGGCCGACATATGCAAATCAAAAATGAGATGCGTTAGATGCGGTGAGCACCACACTTTTGCAGAATGCACTCTGGTGCGTTTCAAGGTTGCGAACAAGCAATCGGGGCAAAACAAGTTCAGGAGATTAAAATCACTCAAAAGATGACATATGCAGAAGCGTCTCAAATTTGGATGACACAGCAAAGTAAAAAAACGGTAATTGAAGATTCTAGAGCAAAACAACCCAACCCAAAATCTAAGATACAAAATATTTTTTGTAATATTTTTGTAAAACCCGGAAGCAACCAAGGTCATCGTTATGCCAGCTTTTGAGCGATTTCAACAAAAATGTAGAATAATACAAGAAGATGACCTCTAACCTTACCATAATGACCCTTTTTTCCATACTCCAATGGAACGTCCAGGGGCTATTAGGGCACGGCCAAGAGCTTTCTTATCACCTGAATCAAATTGAAAAATATGATTTACTACAGGGGCGTATCCAGGGGGGGGGCGCAACAGGCGCCCCCCCCCCCTATTGGCCGTCGTAAAAAAAAAAATATAGCACTATATACCACTATTTTGCATCTCAGCCCTTCTTCAGAAGCAAAAATTTCTCCCACATCACGGCGATCAATAATTCCTGGCGCCCCCCTATTGGGAAATCCTGGATACGCCGCTGTACTATGTATCCAGGAAACTTGGTTTCATGACCATAGTTCTTTTATCATTCCCGAATATACTTGTGTCTCAAGAAATAGAGATGGACAACGTAGAGGTGTATGTGCCATTTATATACATCAAGGGGTATCTTATGAAGGACCTTTTGACAACCCAAGTTTAGAACTACAACAAGTTAATGTTTATGTAGGTAACGAAGAAATATCTATAATCAATTTTTACAATCCATGTAAGAAATTAAATGAATTTATTTTAAAAGAATTATTAAAGTTTGTAAATAAAAGAGATAAGATAATAATCACAGGGGACTTTAATGCACATAGTCCATTGTGGGGAAGCGAGAAAGTGGACAGTAATGGCCAATCAGTGGAACACTTTTTAAACAAATATAATCTGGTTGTCTTAAATGATAAAACAGGTACAAGGATGGACCCTTACTCTGGTAAACTTTCACATTTAGACTTAACTATCTCCTCACCAATCTTGGCAGGTAGGCCGGGCTTCATGGAAAGTTTTGAATAATTCCTTTGGTAGTGATCATTTTCCCATACATATTGAAATTCAACCAGGAAAGAAAGACGCACTTTATAAAAATATTAATGTGAAAAATATAGATGAGGAACGATTTTCTTTTAAGAATTTTAATTGGGCCAAATTCGCAGATAAATGCAATGATATCCTGGATGAAAGTTCAATCCTTACAGAGGCAGACGTTAATAAAGCTTATGAATCATTTATTAACTACTTGAAAATATGTATTAGGGAAGTGATTCCCCAAAAAAGAAATATAGAAAGGAATCCAGTTCCATGGTGGAACAAAGAATGTTCTAATAAAATAAAAGAATGAAACATATTCAGTAACAAACTGAAAAGAGAATTCACGTTTGAAGCAATAGATGAGTTTAAGAAGGAGAAAGCGGAAGCTCAGCGAGTCCTCCGTCTAGCGGAAAGGGAATACTGGCACGCTTTTTGCAAAAGACTTGACAGGTATATGCTGGAGTAAAAAATTTGGGCTTGCATAAAACGCTTAAATGGAGTATCAACAAAGGAATCTAAAAATATTTCTATATTGGTTGAAAACGGGCAGGACATTATATCAACCCAAGAGAAAACAGAAGCCCTTGGTAAATTTTTCCAATCCTTGGGACTGAGAAATAAAGAAGCAACCCTTAAAACAATCCTGACAAGAAAGGAAAATTGTCCTTTCTTAACAGACCATGTGATTAACGAACATTTTTCGATGTTTGAACTAAAAAAGGCTGTTAAAACCTCCAAACGCACCACGGTGCCAGGAAAGGACAATATTCCATATATTGTCTATGGAAATATGTCCGAGAAAGCTAAAAACACTTTGTTACATATTATTAATGAAATATGGGAAACTGGAAATATTCCACGTCCTCTAAAACATTCCATATTGGTTCCAATTCTTAAAACTGGTAAGGATTCTAAAAATGTAACTTCTTACAGACCGATATCTCTCATGTCATGTTTTGCAAAAATTATTGAGCGTAATATGATCAATGACAGATTACAATGGTACATAGAAAAGAATAATTTATTGCCTAATTTCTTGAGTGGGTTTAGAAAAGGGCGTAGTTCCATTGACAATATTGTTCTCTTGGAGAATGACATTCAAAAGAATATTAATTGTTGTGAGCATAAATTATGTTGGTAGTCTTTTTGGATGTTGAAAAGGCCTACGATAGCCTGTGGGTCGAAGGCTTGTTATTTAAACTCTTTCATTGTGGTATACAAGGAAGGATGTACAATTATTTGCGTGAATACCTAACAGAACGTACTTTTCAAGTAAGAATCTCAGATATGTTTTGAGCCCCCTCCTCTATAATATGATGATGAGGTCCAACAGACCCAGACATAACAATATATATGTATGCAGACGACTGTGCAATATGGACGTCTAGTAAACATGTTGATATAATTGGATTGAAAATATAATCTTATTTGGATAGATTATCCTCTTGGTTCAAAGATTGGGGTTTTAATCTCTCAAATGAGAAAACCACGTACCTGTATTATTCACGAAAAGATCAAACATTCCTCAACCAGTATTGAACTTGGAAGGGAATATTCTAACATATAAACCGTCTCACCGTTTTTTAGGAATTTTATTTGATAGCAAATTGACCTGGCACTCTCATATAGAAAATGTAGCTACAAGATGTAAACGAAAACTAAACATATTACGTAGTTTGACAGGAACAAAATGGGGAAGTTCATCAAAATCCCTTCTAATTGTTTATCGAGCACTTATCAGACCGGATTGTGTCGCCCCAAAAATACCCCTTTACCGGAGATTTTGGGAGCACGCATGTGGTCCCTTCGACCTCCGAGTGGGGGGGGGGGGGGGGGGGGGCCGGGGGTCTCCCGTTAACCTCTTTGAGTTCTTTACAGGTTGAAATGGGGTATTGAGAGAAATTTTAATCACCCACTGCAAGTCATATAGAACCATGCTGGCAATTTGAATACCTAAAAGGCAAATGTGTTTGTAAATCTTTTGGATACAGGTTACAGTGTAAGATGGGACAAGAAATTATCGAAAAACTTAGTCCTTCTGTCCCCCCCCCCCCCCCATGGTTATTCTGTCCACCAATCATATCTACTGAATTAAACTTACAATTAAAGAAAACAGACTATCCCATGCAACAGAGCCTTGAATTAATACACACCAAATGGATAAGTCAATTGCACATATACACTGACGGATCCAAATCACCTGATAAAGGAGTAAGTCCATCTGCCTTTTATGTACCATACTTTTCAATACATCGAGGGAAGAGATTGACTAATTTCACTTCGTCTTACAGGGCTGAATTGATTGCTATTCTTCTAGCCCTCGAATGGGTAGAAAATATGGACATTTACACGGGTGTTGTTATATTTAGTGATTCACTTAGTGCTCTTTTATCCATACAAAACCAGAATAATGAACCGACTATTAATGAAATTCTAACGATTAGTACGAGGCTTAAGTACAAAGGAATAGATATATATTTGGAATGGATCCCAGGACACTGCGGAATCACGGGCAATGAAATAGTAGACTCGTGCGCAAAAGCTGCTCTTTCCAAAAATATTGAAATATATAACAAAATAACACTTTCAGAAATAAAACAACTATAGTTCAGAGTTCCAAAGTACTCTGGCAAGAAAGATGGAATCAATCAAATTCCAGTTTTAAAAGAGCTGCAGTCATCAATTACATCCACTTACACTTGTAACCTAGGTAGACAACAAGAAATTATACTCCATCGTCTTCGAGTTGGAGTGATAGGTCTCAACCATGATCTATTAAGACTAGGTATTCATCCAACTGGTTTCTGTGACAGATGTCAACAGGTTGAAACTGTCGGCCATTATCTTATAGATTGCCCAAAATATATTATCGAGAGAGCGATGCTTCTGTCTGAACTGAATGAAACCAATGAAAGAAAAATAATTGAGTATTTGAAAAGTAGTGATCCCCAAATACAAAGGGCTATTACACGTTTCGTTCTGCGAACGAAACGTTTTTCGGGGAAGGTAGGCTTTAACCATCCTTTCTCAGTAAAGAAGAACTAGGCACTACATGAACATGGCAGGCAAAGAAGCGGACGGGGGTATACGGCTCCTCACTGTGCTTCCTGCATTTTCTCTGGTGGACGGGGGAGCGTCCCTTCGTTGCTGTAATGTGAATATAATTTTTTATGTGGAACAGGAGCCACATGCATTTTCACCTGTTCTGCTTATTTTGCATAATGGCGGTGAGGGGTGTTCTTTTGTCTGCCGGAGCGGTTGTGGGTGCGGTGGGCTGTGTATTTTGTCCGCTCTCTTTTGTTATCGTGTTCGTAGTGAGGGATACTAGTATTTTGTATTTTATGTAGGTCTGAGTTTCAATGCTAAATGTATTTTCTTCCTTTGTGTATATTATAAAAGTTATGTCTTAATGTATAAATGATGCACGCACACAATTATGTGCATTTAGAAGCTCCATTTTCTACTAACTTAGCCCACAAGTGTTTTCATCTCATTAATTGATAATTATCCAAAATACATGTTCAACCCATCAGTAAGCACAGGTACAACAGCGCCCCTATGTCTATGCATGAGTTACCTAGGCATGTCCGAAAAAACGGCGCAAAGTACCGCTCCGTATCGGTAAGGTTGCATCTATGAAAGGGCTAGGCAAGCGCTAGTTGGAACTGAGCTGAAGCATGTGGTGTTTTGTTATTTTCTTATTAAGTTTTAAATACAGATGTACACTAAAGGAAAAAAGAAACTTATAAAAGTTCAAGAGATCACCAAATTAAATTCTCTGCATGGAAATGTACCAAATTTGGATATAATGTTGATTCAATGCATGGCTTTAAATGACAGTCAATAACAAAAAGTTTTCTTCAATGCCACAAAAGAAATGTGCACTGAAGCAAAGGACTCTCTAATCCCCAAGTCACAAAGACAAACTGCAGCCTTGTACACCATATGCATGTCAATGAATGAAACAAAAGAATTTCAAAAGGGATTTGCACCCCTCGAGCAAGAGGATATTGATGTTCTGCCATGGTGCGCCCGTTCACCAGACCTTTCCCCAATTGAACATCTCTGGGAAGAGCTTGGTCGACGTGTGTCAAGGCGTGACAATCAACCCATCAATAGGGAGACGCTCATTGCAGCACTGCAAGAGGAATGGAACAATGTTCCCCAGGCTACCATCGCGAATCTGATCGGAAGCATGCGAAGATGGTGTACAGCTTGCCAGCAAGCTAGAGGTGGACATACTGGCTATTAATCTGTTTGGATATGAACTTGCAAATCCCTTTTGGAATTCTTTTGTTTCATTCATTGACATGCATATGGTGTACAAGGCTGCAGTTTGTCTTTGTGACTTGGGGATTAGAGAGTCCTTTGCTTCAGTGCACATTTCTTTTGTGGCATTGAAGAAAACTTTTTGTTATTGACTGTCATTTAAAGTCATGCATTGAATCAACATTATATCCAAATTTGGTACATTTCCATACAGAGAATTTAATTTGGTGATCTCTTGAACTTTTATAAGTTTCTTTTTTTCCTTTAGTGTATATACAGTATTAAATGTTTACTTGATTCTAAATGTAAATTAAAAGAGAGAAGGAGTCAGAAATACTGAACATATGAATTTCTCACCCCCTGATTTGTTCACATAATTTGAAGGTTTAATTCTGCTTTAGTCAGCTGTGCGGTCCAGGTCATTGCTCTGTATAAATGGGTGTTTTGTTCGCAGCTGTTCTATTATAGCAATGGGGGGCAACGGAGAAGGGAGGGACAGAAGAGCTGCTATTTACGAATCTCACTCCGAGTACACAACAGTGCGTACGCGGGAAGGGAAGAATTTTACACTTTCTCATTCGACATGATACATCCATTTCATCCACGGTATGCAACATATCACTCCACAGCTGTAACGACTGCTCAATTCGCATTCACGGTCGTTCAACACACATTGGATTGATGCACCCCGTTTTACAATGGCACAGTCCAAATCGAGCCTATATACGCAGCATTACATACTATACGTGCTTTATATACATGACATCTTTTTTGCTATGTTTCTTTTTAATTATGCAAAATAGACGGCGGTTTTTTTCGACCAATCAGGACGAACCTGATATCACAAGAAAGAGTAACATCTTGGCTATTTGCTAGTCTTTGCCCCCATACATTTTGACACGTAAGTCAGAAGCTATAGGAGGAATACGAGAGCAATGAGTGCAAAAAAGTGCTTCTCCTCACACAAAAAGCATGAAACCATGCATTTTCAGTCGAAAATAGACGGCGGTTTTTTTCATTCAATTAAAAAATAACTGATATCATGAGATGTAGAATTAATCAAAGTTTTATAAACCGTTTGCCCCCATGAAAAATCTTGCGCGGTTCTCGAGATATGATTTAAAATGTGCCGAAAAGGACGTGTTTTCGCCAAATTTCTGTCGAAAGATCGGGGATCACGACCGGTTCGCGTTAAGTGAACATGACAAATTCATATGTTGAATTACATTATAACGTCATTGGCAACAATAGTCAAATTTGACTAATTGCCGATACCATACAACGAAAGAAGAAGAAGAAGCGGCCAGTTTCAAGGAACTGGGCTACTTTTAGCGACCAATAAGACTTCCGGCGTCTGCTACCGCGGAAAACAATAGGATTTGGCGGTATGGTGTCTTCAAAAGTTCCAATCGAAAATGAAAGTGTAACATGGGTGATAGAGATGATAAAATTGACATTAAAAATATTACTCGACATTTTGATGTGAAGGTAAGCTAAGTCATATTATAGCAGGAAACATTTCCTATAAGATGTTATAATTTCAGAGCTGAAAACTTTCGATTTCAATTTTTAAGTTGAGATTGTTTTTTTGATTGATACATCCCAAATGCACGCAAATTGTTTTAACTTTGAAGCCTTTTAAAACTATCGTATGACATTTTAACTAAATAATGACCTATATCAGATGAAAGCTGAATAGTTGCTCTTTACTCTCATATAAGTCACATGCCGAAACTTTTTGTCTGGGTCTTACTGTTTTAAAGTGAAATTAGGGCTCAAAACGTCATACGGGAGGTCTTATCCGCACAATATAGCGGAAATGTACAGAATTCGTTTTTAACTTTTACAACTCAGATGAAAGCTGAATAGTTGTTCTTTACTCTCATATAGGTCACATGCCGAAACTTTCTGTCTGGGTCTTACTGTTTTAAAGTGAAATTAGGGCTCAAAACGTCATACCGGAGGTCTTATCCGCACAATATAGCGGAAATGTACAGAATTCGTTTTTAATTTAAAGCCTTTTACAACTATCGTATGACATTTTAACTAAATAATGACTGATATGAGATTAAAGCTGAATAGTTGCTCTTTACTCTCATATAGGTCACCTGCCGAAACTTTTTGTCTGGGTCTTCCTGTTTTAAATTGAATCCAAGGCTGTAACTGGCATACGGGAGGTCTTATCCGCACAATATAGCGGAAATGTACAGAATTCGTTTTTAACTTTAAAGCCTTTTAAAACTATCGTATGACATTTTAACTAAATAATGACTTCTATGAGATGAAAGCTGAATAGTTGTTCTTTACTCTCATGTAGGTCACATGCCGAAACTTTTTGTCTGGGTCTTACTGTTTTAAATTGAATCCAAAGCTGTAACCGACATACGGGAGGTCTTATCCGCACAATATAGCGGAAATGTACAGAATTCGTTTTTAACTTTAAAGCCTTTTAAAACTATCGTATGACATTTTAACTAAATAATGACCTATATGAGATGAAAGCTGAATAGTTGTTCTTTACTCTCATATAGGTCACATGCCGAAACTTTCTGTCTGGGTCTTACTGTTTTAAATTGAAATCAGGGCTCAAAACGTCATACCGGAGGTCTTATCCGCACAATATATATCGGAAATGTATACAGAATTCTTTTCTAAATTTAAAGCCTTTTAAAACTATCGTATGACATTTTAACTAAATAATGACCTATATCAGATAAAAGCTGAATAGTTGCTCTTTACTCTCATATAGGTCACATGCCGAAACTTTTTGTCTGGGTCTTACTGTTTTAAATTGAATCCAAGGCTGTAACCGGCATACGGGAGGCCTCATCCGCACAGTACACACGGAAATGGACGAAATGCGTTTTTATCTTTTAATGCTTTTTAAACTATCGTATGACATTTTAACTAAATAATGACTTCTATGAGATGAAAGCTGAATAGTTGTTCTTTACTCTCATGTAGGTCACATGCCGAAACTTTTTGTCTGGGTCTTACTGTTTTAAAGTGAAATCAGGGCTCAAAACGTCATACCGGAGGTCTTATCCGCACAATATAGCGGAAATGTACAGAATTCGTTTTTAATTTAAAGCCTTTTAAAACTATCGTATGACATTTTAACTAAATAATGATCTATATGAGATGAAAGCTGAATAGTTGCTCTTTACTCTCATATAGGTCACATGCCGAAACTTTTTGTCTGGGTCTAACTGTTTTAAAATGAAATCAGGGCTGAAACCGCGTTTTCTCCCTTTTCTTGTCATTCCTGGACACAAATCGTTTTTTGTTTGTTTGTTGAGTGCTTGATCTGGGCATGCAAAGGCATTGCAGGAAGGCAAAGATTTTATAGGGGGATGTCAAATCTTCTTTTGAGGGGAATATGCCCACATCGATCCTTACGTCGGATCACTACGTTCCCTGGTGACAAGAAACGCCACTCTAGCATTAGCTCTTTATTTTTTCCCCCAGATGTCAGGAATATCGAGAACATGATTCCCACTATATGGCATTTTGGAATTTGATATAAAGTAATTAAAAATATATATAGACATTTTACTAGATATAGAGCAGCAATAGTTTATTTAATAGGGACATGATTTTAAATGCAATATTGCGCGGGAAGGGGATATATTAAAAGGTAAAAATTGAGAAATCCGAAACACAAGTGGCGAAAATGAGAAATGTTTTTTAGCGAGGGGAGGGGCTATACAAAAGGGACAGAAAAACATAAGTGGTAAGGGGGAGGAGCAAAAGCACTGCTCCTAAGAAGGGAGTGGACATAAATCATTATCGCCAGTAGAAGCCAAATTAAATTATGACGATAGTATAAGAAACTGGTCTACTGGGGGGGGGGGGGGGCTTGCCTCTCTTTTAAATCAATACTCTTAACAATTTTTCAAAAATCTAATTGTTTACAAATATTTTAAAAAATTGAATAAAATTAGCATAAATTATAAAATCTACGAACACTGTTTTTAACATATAATATAGGTCATCACAAATAATCAAATCGTTTGCTCAATCTGTTTTTCAAACTATTTTAACTACTTATTTACACAATATGAATTTCATATACTATTTCCCCAATGAATGACTTTCAGAAGTCATTCCGTAAAGCTGTTTCATTTCATATTTTGCATCATATTTCAAATAGATTTCCACGAACATGACATATCAAAGCTAAAATGCCACGGCATTCTTGAAAACTGGATACATATTCAAAGTTCACAGTTTGAGCAATGCTTATTCTGGTTGAAAAGTCATTTTGCGTTTTCTGTAAAGAATCAATAATTAAAATACTTAATATGTCATATATCTGATGATGAATGATTGACATGAAACTCAACAGTTGTGAAAGTACCTCGTATTTGTTTATTTATCAATTTGTAAAAAAATAATTACGATATTAATAATATTCTTCTCTTAAACTTGAGAATTCTTTGAGAATGTCATTCCATAACGCTTGGAATTACAGCAAAATAAAACGGGGGTCATACCTATAGCTAGAAGGTCCGATAGTTAGCGGGTCCGATAGACCGACACCCAATAGATGGTTCGATAGACTGAATGTACATGAGGGTCCAATATAGTCCGAAGGTTCTATAGATCGAATGACCAACGGTCCGATAGTCAGAAGGTCCGATAGATATAAGGTTCGATAGTCCGAATGTACATGAGTTCAAATAGACAGAAGGTCTATAGACCGAATCGGCAAAAAGGGTCCGAATCGTCCGATAGTCCGAAGATTCAGTAGGGGTCCAATAGTTAGAAGGTCCGATAGACCGACAATAAATACGTAAAAATGGTAAAATAGTGGACAAAATGATAAGTGGGTAGAAAATAAGTGGTTAAAATAAGTGGGGGGCGTTATGTTTTCAAATCGTCAGCCCGTACCGTCCGTCCGTCCCCTATTTGCGCTCTCGGGATAACTTGAGAAACATTCGACGGATCAACTTCAAACTTGGCTCATCTAGAGGAATGACTATTATCTGATTTATATTTTGGGGTCACAGGGTCAAAGGTAACAAAGGTTTTTGTGTTCATAATGTCATGAGAAGCTTTGGAGATCACTTTAAACACAGCCCATGTACGTGTATGCACAGAGAAGTGACAATGCTTTTATTAATTTAATAGGACCCGGACCCTCAGTAATTTCAGATAATAATTGCAGTGACAAAAGTATTTTTTTAGCTCATTACATAGAGTGAAATAAATTATAAAATATCAGGGGCGTATCCAGGATTTCCTAATAGGGGGCGCCAGGCATTATTGATCGCCGTCCTGGGGGAGGGGTCTAAGTGGAGGGGCTGCCCCCTCCCCTTTGGAAAATTTTTGCTTCAGAAGAAGGGCTGAAATGCAAAATAATCCTATATGTGACCAACTTTGAAGCCTATTTAATGAACAACTTTTTTTTTTTTGCTAGTCTTTTTTTTACGACGGCCAATAGGGGGGGGGGGGCAGTTGCGTCACCCCCTGGATACGCCACTGAATATGAATATGCGATTTGTTTCTTATCCTTTATATGTATAAACTTATTTTGTTATTGCCAATCGGTCGCGTTGGCTGCCCATCTGGGGCCTGGTGGCCTTAAGTGCTAGAGCTCCTGCATGCGAGTGATGTGCCGACTGGGCTTGTACCTTAAATTGTCGGTGAACGGAGCAGCGAGAGGGTACCAGGCCTAACTGGGTGAGCTAAGTACTCCAACTGGGTGATGCGAAATGGAATTTGATTTAGGTAATAAACCTCCATTAAAATCATCACAATTATCATCATTATGCAGCAAAGGCATTTAAGAGCTCTTTAACTCAGTGGAATATATAGAAATAGTTTCTGCGCTTATAAATGTTTTATTATTATTATCAGTCCATGCTCACTCTACTCATCATCTTTTTAGGTTGTCCGCTTGGGGAGGACCTTATGCGTTTGTGTGACTCTCTGGGCGTAGGCCTGTTTGTCTGTTTGTGCCTGACGTCAACAAATATTATAACACATATTTTTTTTACAAAATGTATTCTTTCTTTCATTGTCATTTTACCTCACACCTCTCACTGCCCCCTCTCTCTCTCGTTCGCTCGCTTTGCTCGCTCATACAATCAAGAAACTAGGCCTAGATTGTTTCTTGCAGCAAGCACCTCTTACGTCCTGCAGCAAGCCCGAATATCATAATATTCGGGCAGTGAGGTATCCCGACTATTCTCGAATTCCCAACACCCCCCTCCCCCTCCCCCTCCCCCCCCCCCCCAAAAAAATGGTATAATTTACCCGACAGAGTCCACAGACTAAAATTTGCCAAAAGGTAGTAGTATGGGTGTAGTCGGTGAACATTCAAAAAAAAGTGTAAAAGCTAACATCATAGCTAGTAGGAAAATATCACCTGACAACCCTAAAAAAAAAAATGGAAACGCCCCCTCCCAAGAAGGTGGTAGGGCCTAATTGAAACAATTTCATTTCTATCCGTCAGAATCTTTTGTTGTCAGAATCTTATCTTTTGTTACTTTTAATGAAATTTTAACTATAAAGTGTGCACCCCGTAAGATTTCTTTGTTTAAAATATAACACTTGTGTTAGAAGGGACGCCCTTTCCTCAGTTTGCTCCACTAGAAAAGAAATGCTTCGGGCATGATGGGCCTCGGGGCTTTAGTGTGCACCATATAATTAGATTTCCATATTTCAAAAAATGGTCAGCGATCATGATGCTCTGATTAAAATACTTTTAACATGTTGAAAATGTATAAAACAAAACTTTAAGATAAGTTCCACATTTTTTTTTTTTTTGTGGGGGGGGGGGGGTAGGCCTACAGACCTAGTGCATCGGTTTTATTACAATACACATAGAAGAAGATAAGCATTAACCTTTCCTTTTATGAGATAAAACTATTAACAACTTATTGTATCCACTTATTTTACCTTCTTTACGTTATTGTCGGTCTATCGGACCTTCTAACTATCGGACCCTCTACTGAACTTCGGTCGATCGAACCTTCTATCTATTGGGTGTCGGTCTATTGGACCCGCTAACTATCGGTCCTCTAGCTATAGGGCTGTAACCAATAAAAGGTTGTGAGAATGGCGGGGTGTGCCCCCTCGACTCCTTTGGGCCCAAAACTCTAACCCCCCCCCCCCCCGTGTCCGGTTATATGCTTGAAGGTTAAACTTTCTTTCTCGGCGGCTTAATT